>JAOQGH010000077.1:19289896-19331588 GCA_025769975.1 Gallinago jamesoni | reverse complement strand
CTATTTTCCTTAATTCTTTACTTCTGTAATCACAGTGAAATCTCATCAGTAAAGATGAGATTTCAAAGGATACCAAAATTCAATCTGAAAAAAATAGTCAAAGTGAACAATATAAAGGTGAAGTTCCTGATGTATTTTTCTGTTTAGTTAACCAGGCTTTAGTTCTAGATCTCCATTATACCTCTTTTTGATAATGCCCTCGATCATAGCACTGAAGTGCTATCCACAAAAAAGAACATATTGCAGAGCCATCATATCAAAACCTAAAGGTGGTGTTTAAATGTCAAGACTATTAACTATTTAATTGCTGATGTTTGAGTGGAAATGCCCAGAAGAAAACTTAGGCCAGAAATCACAGCTGCCTTCAGTACTTCCCTGCCTTCTGAAATTTCTTGCTTTCCTATCCTTATTTTTCCGTAGTATCATAGTCAATAAAAAACCTTTTACATTTTGCCATGACCTCATTTAAATCATTGATTTGTCACATGAGACTGTAGTGGCAATCAGAAAGTCTTGCCTAAATGGTGAGTTCAGTTCAGAGAAACACAACGAGACTTTACTTCAAATACTGGGAAATTAGGATTTATCATAATACGGAAATACACTGATAGTGTGAAGTTTGATAGCGTGAAGTTATGAAATGTTGGCCACTTTCAAGCAAATGTATGGGACTATATAGTAACTGATTGTTTCTGCTCCCAGAAACACTGCTAAAGGCCTGAGAACAAGGTAACTACCTACAGCTACGGAGTTTAAACTGCAAAGTTTAATTTTTGCAACACTAAAAATCCTGATCTTTAGGTATTAGAGCACTGCTGGTAGATACATATTATGCCATTGCTAGCTAGTATTAGCTGAATCTGAGCTGCTATATACAAAGACAAGAAGTTATGAAACAAGCATGCAAAACACAGGCAAAACCTTCCTCCATTTTAATCCGGAGGGTAGAGAGGTAGAGATGGCTTCAGAACAAGGGTAGATATATATTAGGGGGTTTGCCTTTGACTTGTACCTAGGCTGCTTGAAAAGCAGTTAATCATCATGAAAATGTGCTTCATCACTAACACACATGTTCTAAAGCACTTATTCCCAGCTGTTCTCAGACTTTGGAGTCTGTGCCCTTTCGAGATTGTTCATTTCTTAGAGCATTCGCTGCTGATTTTCATTCAAATCAATGCAAGTGTATCTCTGAAAATAGCTTGCAAATTTCCTCCTTTCAAAACTCATTTATGCCAATCTGCTTTACTCCTTCCTCTCTGGAAAAAAATGCCAGATAATCTCATTAGTATTTTACATGTTTATGGCTGTTGTACAAGAAAGCATTTCTTTTTATACTTTCAAAAAGACATGAAACTCAGCAGTCCATAAATCCTATTGTCATGGTATTTAAGGTAAAATACTGTTGCACTTCTGTCTGCTTGCTTAAAAAATGGCTTTCAATTCACAAATGGGAAAGAAAGAAAAAAAGAGAAAGAGAGAAAAAGAGAGAGAGAGAAAGAAAGAAAGAAGGAAAGAAGGAAGAATCTAAAGTCGATTTCATTTTAAATAATGATAATAAAGGAAATTGTGTTCCTTTTTTTCCAGTCATAAGTGCCCAGCATTATTTTTGCATGATAGAATATACGAGGAATCAATTTACACCAAAGTCCATCCAACAGAAAACACAACACTTCCCAAAAGGACTACGTTTGGAGTCATGGACAACATACTATATTATGTGAGAGAATAACACCCTTCAAGTACAAAACCAGGTATCTATAAATCAATATCTGAGCCTTCTCTGTGGGTTAATGGAGGGGCTCGTGAACTGGTGTGAAAGACAGTCCATGTATAATGTCAGTTCTGAGCCAGCCCATGCTGTTCCACAGTTCAGAGCATCCTTAGTGCTTCTGCAAGTTACACTGATAGTTTATGGCAACAAGAATACGAGGTGGTACAGAAGTGGCTTTAGTGTTTTATGCACAGCATTTCAAAGAAAAGTTTTCTAGAGGGATAAAGCAGAGTTTGCGTACTGTTTGTGGGTGGCCACAAAGCTATATTAAGATGTTGTTTATCCTAAAACTTGCAAATCGATTCTCTCGTGTCAGGAGTAGAACTGGGGTCTAAGGAGCTGCTCCCAAATCCTTAAAAAGTTAATTAAAAACTACTAACTGTTACTGCAGCTACAAGCCAAGTTAGTGTCTGATATGTGTGATGTTTGTAGATCAGGCACTAGGTGCAGGTGGCATCCCCCTTCTCTGCTTACTGTTTATTTAAAGAGAGGAAAAGAGGAAGGAATACATGGTCTGCAGACAGCTCTTCTTCCTAGTTGACAGGTATGCAATTCTATTTTATAAAAACAACTACTCAAAAAATATTACAGCTGAGGGAGCTTTTCAATAGACCATGCAGGTCTATTTACATTCATTTCTGGTTGTCTTTTGGCCTCATTTATAAAAAAACAGGTCCTACAGAAGCAGAATTGCCAGTAGCGTCACTGTGTCTGCAGAACTCAACATATGCAAAACATAATTATTAGCTAAATATGTTCTGTGTGGCTGATTGTATTTCAAACATGATTTCTCTCATATTTGACTATGCAAACGCATTTGTCCCTATTTAGGGAGAACTGCGTGAATTGTTTCCCTTTTAAGTAATATTTTGGCCTTAATCCTTTTCTTTTACCTTGGGATCCTTTTCCTCTAAATAAAATAGTTGTCAATAAAGCACTTTATTTCCATTTTCTGAGGAATATAACAAAATATATCAACTTGTTTTTGAAATGATTGAGAAACAATTCTACATGTTTAACCTTGATTGTTAACTGGAAAGTAGTTTATCCAAACTTTTTTTGCCCCTTAAGGGCCACAGCCACTAAAATATTAGACATAACTGAAATATCAAAGTTACAAAGATCACACTGAGGTTCAGTTACTCCAAGGGAAATGACTGACATGAACTTCTATATGTCAAAGCAAATTTATGACTAGATTTTCAATTATATGCATTGTTTCTCATATACATAATATGAAAGGGCATTGCTCCCTCTCCAGAGGTTTAACAGATACTTTGAAGAGCTGTTAAAATTACCTCCTACCACATCATAGAATTATAGACTACAAACTGATATTCTGTAGTTCACAACAGTTTTAGTAACAAAGCATTATTCCTATTAAATACATTCACAAGAAGTCTGAACCGAACAGCAAATGAAAGTGACTCCTAATAAACTGATTGATTAATGCAGTGAGTCTCTTACACTGAAAGACAGATCTTTCTTGAAAAGCTCCCAGTTCCAAAATATCATTCTCTACTCTGTTTTGCACTGTCTTCCTCTCTTCTCTGAGTACACCAAGGCTGCATTGTAACATTTCCCAGTATAGACAGGAGTACCATGTGTATATAAATAAATACCACAAAAAAAACCCAATCCCAACGTGATCAAGACCAAGAAATGGATAACTGAGTAAGAACATGAAATTATATTCGACAGGGAGTAGCTCTGTAAAACAATCTTTAATAGAAATTGCACTGAATAGGAATTATTCTTAATTAAGTATCTCAGAACACAGGCAAGGTCCAAGAAAAGAGGCCCCAAGGATGATGCAGTTGTGTACATGCCTTTGTCCTGTCTGTAATAAAGAATAATATCTAGAGAAACGACATCTTTTGTTGGAGAGAATATACACTCTAATGATCCTGGATTTAGAGACAACTGGGATTATTCTGAACAGTAGAAGGAGCCAAACAGTTTCCTTCTCTTGCCGCATGGAATTGAGTCCTGTTCATCTTTTTCCCATGTAAGCCCTGTATCAAGTTCAGCCCTCAAGGTTTCCAAGTTTGATATGAAAACGGGACTGCTACAAAAAATAACAAAATAAAAAATATAGGAGGCATAGTTAAGAAAGTTCAGTGGCTGCTAAGCTTGCACTTTTTCCAAACAGAAAAAACTTATCATCTGCAAGTCTCATATTGGACTTTGTTGTGGTAGTTGTAGCACTTATTCAGGAGAACCATGAATCAGTCCTACAGAGCCTATGCATCATTCCTAAACCACATTGGTATTTTACAAGAAAACAAAACTATATCTTATCTGACCATTATTTGTCTTTAACTGGCGCTGCATGTATCCTGTAACGAATGAGGCTTTATTTCTTCCCCAAAACAAAAAAAACCACATTCTCCAAACATTCAAATAACTGAAATTTCATTAGACTCTAGCTTGATTCAGCTTTTTAGGTGTGTATAATGGAGTCTGTCCTCCATGATCCTGAATTTTGTGTGAGTTACATAAACTTATGGATGGGAAAATGGACATTTCTGCAGGATATAGTACATCTGTTCAGATTAAAGTGGCTCATCTCAAAACTTGATATATTAACCAGGGATATTCTCATAAGGTAGTTTAGATTGTAACTTTTTCCTCTCTTGGATTTCACCCTTTGTTTGTATCTTGTTTTTTAGAAACGGGCACAATCTGTATAATAAGTAATGCTTTGTTTCACGTGGGAATCTTTAAATAGCAATCCCTCAGCTGTGTTTGCTTTCGGAAAGCATTCTGTTAGCATGGCACATATTCTAGCTAATATATAACATTTTACCATTCCAGCATAGCAAAGAAGTTGTTAGATTGGTCTTTTATAGACATCATGTTGTCATAGAATCAAGAAGAATTTAGCTCAGGAGGAGACTTAAGAGGTCATCCAGTCCAGCCTCAGGCTGAAAGCAGGCACAACACAGAATTCAGTCAACGTTGCTTAGGGCTTAGTCCAGTTGGGAGCCAGGATGGAGACCACACAGCCTCTTTGGGCAACCTGTTCCAGTGCTCAGTTACTCTCATATTGAAACTGGTTTGTTCTTACACCATGTTAAGACCCTCCTCATTTAATTTAAAACATTGTCTATCGTTCTCCTGCCATGCACCTCAATAAAGAACTTGCCTCCATTTCTTCATAGCTACTGAAAGGCTGTTATTACATCCCTCAAAGCTGTCTTTTCTCTAGACTACTGGCAAAGGCCAGTTTCCTCAACCTTTCCTTGAAGGACACGTGCTCTAAGTCCATGTCCATCTTGGTGGCCTCTGCAGACCTCACTCTAGTTTATCAACATCTTTCTTCTACTAGGAGTCCAGATCTGGATGCACTGTTCCAGGTGTGACGTATAGAGCACTGAGGATAGGAGAAGCATCACTTTCCTCAATCTACTGGCTATGCTCCTAATGATACAACCCAGTATGCTTTATTCTGGACACAGATGGACTCAAATTTCTCAAGAGATCCCCGATTCAGTCCTCTTCCACTACCTTGAACTTTATCTTCCTTGAATCCTGTCTCAAGATTAAAATATCTCCCAGACTGAGGCAGTGAACATACAGAGTACCTCAGCTTTAAGTGCATCCACCATCACTAAATCACCATCCCCACTCAGCAGCAGGCTCGCATTATATTGTTCATTCTTTTACTTCTGACATAGCTAGCAGCAGAAGCTCTACTTGTAGCCCTTGATATCCCTAGAGTGTCAAGTCTAGTTCAGCTTTTCCTTTCCTAAGACCATTCCAGCACACCCAGGCAGTTTTTCTGCATTACTCCTTTGTAGCCTGCGCTTGCTCCCACCCCCTTTATGCATCCTGGGGTTTTTGTTGGGTTTGGGGTTTTTTTTTGCACTGGAGGTTAGTCATGAGTTCCCCTCTGTGCCACCTGGGATTCTGATACATCTACTCATTTTTCTGAGTGTTTTGGATGGACTGCTACTGTACTTGTAGGCGGGTGTCCGAGCTATACCCTCTGGAAAGTTTGAAGAACCAATGAGTTGGTTACCATATTTTTTCTTACTTTTTTTCTTAATTCAGTAGCCTATATGTAGGTATTTTACATATCTTTTATTATACTAATAGGCATTTTATAGATTTCTCTTACTTGAATGTACAGTATTATGTCAAGTTTTATACATGAAAATCCTTACTGATGTGCTACATAGTATAAATTCCATGTTGCTACCTTTTTTATTATAAGGAACTATATGCTCAGTGTTTTCCTGTATTGGAGGCCAGTCTGCCTGGCATGATAGGCATCTGCCTGGTTTTCTTTGGGAGAATTTTTATACAAACGTGTTTGAGTTAAGAAGAAAAATAGAATTCTGATGCTTATTTTGCCACGGATTGCAGTCATCCAAACAGCTTAAAGCTAAAGATAATTGCAATGGAGTTCTTGTAAGTTTTAGAAGCAGCTAATCAAGTCTCTCTTACACTGGGAGATAAATGCCACTGCAATTGGCAAATAAATGCAGCCGCCACTGGCGAACAACTAAGGCATCCTTGGCACACATTATTCAGCACTTCATTCCCATCATTAAAGATGTGCAGAAATCTTCTAAGAGAGAGAGATTTTTCACAGCGTGTGGAATTCTTGTAGTGACTTTCAGTAGTGAGGTGACCTCATTGAAACACCATCTCATGTGAGAAGAAAAAGTTTGATGCTAACTTTTCCTTCTATAGGTCATGGCAAAAGACAGTATTTTCTTCTCCATTTCTCTTCAGCCACTTTTTATTTCATGCTTTCTTCAAGAAATGATAGATACGGGGATTTTTCCTATGCTCTGTCTTCCAGGTTAGTGACTAGGGGAGATAGAAATCTTCTGTTTCCTTCAAGAGTTAATACTGCCCTTTTCCTTTAGGCCAACGCCAACTACCCTTCCCCTGCCCTGTCAAACAATCAATATGGAGATGTGCTACCTACTTCCTGATGGAGCTCAGCACATCTCTACTCAGCACCCTCCCCTGACACATGGAGCATAATATGTCAGCAACAGAGCACTGGGAATCCTGCAGCTTTCGTGGCGCTGCAGTGATGTCAGATCCATGGGTTTAAGCAGGGCTCCTTCAAATACCCATCATTTAGGGATGTGATTCCACAAAGATAACCAAGAGGTTATCTCACCAGCTGGGTGGCCTGACAGCCTGTTCAAACCTGTAACCCATTCCACGGTTTCTTTCAGTTCTTTATATATAGACAAGCACTGTTAAACAAAAGCAATGTGACAATTAAAGCGTACTTAATTAATATTATTAATGATTAGTTCCACTGCTGTTGGAAGGTGTTGATAAGCTTCATTAAATATACTTCCTCTCGTTGATAAGCTTCATTAAATATACTTCCTCTCACTAAAATGGCACTGACAATACTTTTAATTTTGTTATAAAATTATTTTTTCTCCCTACTGCTTGCATATTTGACACTTACTAATCTGTGTGTTTCATGCTGGGTTTTATTTTAATCATTCTAATGTGATGTTAGAAAGTTCATTGATAAAACATGCTTTACTCACTGTCTAAAAGAAACTGTCTTTTACTCTCTTCCCATGTGACAGTTAAAAGTATCTTGGGGGTGTACAACAGCAGTTCCTGGCATTATATTACCAATGCTGGATGCCCTGACAATCAATTAATTTGATGATGCAGAAGAGAACATATCTAGCATATGCACTACAATATAGTATTATGCAAGGCTTTCTGATTTGGTAATTTTTTTTTATTTAAATGGTTTTTTTAATTTCAACTCAGATGCAAAGCCATTCATACTTCTGCAGTAGTCAATGAGAGATTCACACATTGGCAGTATAAATGCAATCATTTCTATATAACAGATATAGTCTAGTATCCAGGGTAGCAACCTCATTTCTGCATAGGGTTAATTTAGTGTGCACAGCACTGTGACGTACGTCTTATTTTTAATTTAAAGTAATGAGACTACAAGTCATTTCTCATTCTCAGACCAGACTAAATTGTCATTGTCAGATTGCCCATTACTAGCTGATTGCAAATGCTGACTTGTTTTTGTCAAGGCGAACGGCTAAAGATACTTGGCCCTACAAGGCTCGTGTAAAGTCAGAATGTGACCGAGAGCCAAAAGGATGGCTTTTCTAAGTTTTGTTTCTCTTACTGTGCTTTGCAGAGGAATACAGTTAACGTTACAAACAGGTATTACAAAACAACTTACCCTTCTGACTAACATAACTTCAGAAATGGTGTTTACTTCCCAATTATTTATGGTCTTTATCCAAAGCAAAAGAAATGTAAACCCAACCTCCCAAAAATCCCAAACCAAATAAGTTTCATTTCTAAGAAGGTGTTTGAATAACTGAAATCTTGTGTGTTTTTATTTTGGTTTGAAATTCTTGAAAATATTTGATAGTTACATACTTGTTATTTAGATAGTTGATACAGGTTTTACAATTATATGCTTTTTTTGAGACCTTGTTGATTCGATTGCCCTTCTAATGATCAGTGAGTCATTCTTTTTTAGACACGCAATGTATTATAATGTATACTTTACAAGTCATAACAAGAGCGAAATAATTTAGAGATATTTTAAAATTGAAGCAGTTTCATACTAACTACAGCTCTAATCTGTAGGGATATGGCATTTTTATTATTCTTTGCAATTACCATTTTCTCCCTGGAACCCAAGATAATCAAATGGAATATAATAGGAAATTTCAGAGATCGGGACAGTGAGTTCAACCATGGAACTGCCCAAGTCTATTGGCTGGGAAAAAGAAGGGTATTATTTTAAAGGGGCAATGTGAAATACAGGCCTTTTTTGAGCACAGGATTGACCATTCCATTAAGCCAACCTAATCGGCCTTTCTGAAGTACAGCAAAAAGGGTAAACAAAATGTCTAGCTAAAGGCTACTGTACATCTCCCCAAATTGCTTTTTCCAGAGCCTGCAATGGTAAATTCAACTTTCAATATTTTAGGCAATATAGAAACCTTCATGCATACCTGTGTTGGAGGTTGATAGTGTCTTACATTTTATAGGAATGAAATACCAGAGCTGTGATGCTGAACTGGATTAAGGATCAAAGTTAAAATGCTATCTCTTAATATTATCTGCAAAGGAGACTTTCCAAAAGGGATTAAAGAATTATAAAGAAACTTTGTTATTATCTGCCATGCACATATCATCTATATATTGTAGAAGAAAAATATCACTAGAGAAAAGTAAACAGAAAAGAAAAGGGGGGAGGGTTTAGTCTGTCATCTTCTGCTGTGCTGTCAATACTTTGAGCAAACTGACAGCGTTCTTATGCAACAGCAGAGTGCAAAGGAAAAATGTAATAGGACTGAATCAGGTGGAAATCTGGTTTAGTTGTGCAAAGTATATCAGCCTTCAATCAGTGGTGGTCAAATAAATTCTATTTTGAGAAATCTTAGGATCTCAGGGCTACAGTCTTAGAGGCATTGACAAATTTGTGTGTTTAAGCAAGTGGAAGAAAAGCATGTAAAAACCTGCCAAAGAAGTTCCGTGCATAAAGCTCATTTCACCTTTAATATTGCAACAGCTTTCAGTGGGGAAGGGAAGGTTTCTCTATCATACGTAGATTTATTTTTCTTTCTTCTGCTGAAATTCTCTTCCAAGTCAACGTAATTAAAGCAGCTGGTTTGGTCATATGCTGAACATGAATCAGCTGAGCACACCTGACAAGTAGCTGGTTACTCCGTTCTGTAGTTTGCTGGTTAGCAGGGATCATAGTGCCTTTCTTTACAAAGGTGCTTACAATTTTAAGCCTGTAGTGCTTTCTCAAATTGGGAGATACGTTCACCTTTCCTTCAGGCCAGGCATTACAATGCATGGCCAGATTTTCAAGAGTGTACTGAATTAGAATACTCAGCTCTTTCTTCTGTGACAATTTGGATGTTGGTTGGTCATGGGCTATGAAAATAATGGCCTGCATTCTGTGCCTAAATGAGAGACGGTCTTTTCTGAAAATCTAACCTAAGCTGCAAATTTAGGGAAGTGATAAATCTAATTTGCTGCATAGTTCACTGTTGGTTTTCTCTTTATTATATCATAAAGGATCTATCTTCTGCAGTTTTAAAACTCAGTAGTAATATACTGCAGCCAGTAATATCTGCAAATGATAATATACAAAGAAATGTAGTATTGATATTGTCTTTTTCATTGCTGCTACTTACACTTGCACATCTTTTTCATGTTACCTCTAAAATAAATATCATAGGTATGGCAAAACACAGAAGGGACAAACAACAAATTCACTACTACTTTACAAATAATTTCTTCAGAGCAACTGGCAATATCCAGCAGTTTTGGTAACAATGTTGATTTTTAGCTTTAATACAGTTTGTGGAAAATACAGTAAATAGCATCAGATATATTTACTGTGGTGGTTGTAATTACTCATAATTATATAATTAGAATTAAATTGGATGCCTAACACTATTTATCGAACAAGAATATAGTCAATATTACCATATGAAGCTGGCTTGGCTCTGTATTAAATTGAAGTGCAAAAGTCAAACAGAAAGCTTGATGGAGCACTTGAATTGGAGCCCTGTTCAGACTTAAAGACTGAGGATCCTCTGGAGAAGTTGTGTATTACAGACCATTCCAAACGGAAAGAAAGCAAATATAAGTACTGTGAGAAATATATAAGCACAATAAGAAAGCCCCTGCATAGATGACTGTATGAAATTGCATTAAATATTTTAGTCCTTGGCAGAACTGTGGGACAGCAACAAGATAAATACTTCTTTTCAGGCTCCACCCTACTAACTTTTCATATCATGTTTCAACTTAGTCATTTCTGCAAATTGCTGAATTTCTCTATACCCAAATTTGAAATAGCTGAATTCAAAGGCAGAATGACTTAGTCAGTTTTACTCAACCATGAGAAATTTAGATCTGAGGTCTGTTGGAAATTTAAATACCTAACATCTTCAAAATTAAACTTTCAGGGTTGGTTTGGGCTTGTGCCAGTAAACAGCATCTTCATTACAACGGTTTTTCCAAACGTACAGGGCTTATAACCTACTTACAAAATTGCATAAAACAGGCAGAAAGCACGCAAAAGGGCCACACAAGTACATCTGGGGTGGCACGTATCCACCAGGAGGGGAGAAAGCGTGAACAGGGAACACAGAGCTTACAGCAAAATTAACACGTTGATTCCATGGGAATTGTTGCAAATGCAAATTCAGGTCGGAGCTGGTTTTGTCTTTTATCTAGGCTTGCAAGGAGAGTAGGAAGGTGAACTAACACCTTTTTCCCTCATGAACCTTAACTGAAACAAGCACACAGTAGGCAGAGCAGAGGCTGAAAGTCAAGTCTCCCCCTTGGAAGTGTTTTAAACTGATTTTCTTTCTCTTAAACCTTGATAAAAGCATAGGAGAGAAAAATGTCAAATTAATGATTTTTTCAGTAGCAGAGTAAAGATATAAGATGTAAAGCAGTGTAGTAAGAAGATGCTGTATGTAGTTTATTTGAATGCTAGATTTTCTTAATGTGCTTTTGCTTTACTATATTTAATCAGTTTTCTAAAATAAACAGTTAGGGAAAAAAAGTGATTAAAATAACTGGAGAGAAATTACCTAGGACTTTTTGATGCTACCTAATTAGGTAATTTTGAAGGCCTGATTTATGACACGTACACTGCAGATACACTGTAATTTGGGCCAGGGCTCTTATTTACTCTGTTAACTGTCCTGCACTAGATCGCCAGGTCTGTAGTTTTTGTTGAATGCTCAGGCATGTCTTTCTGCATAAAAATATCACATAACAGTAACAAACACGTCTGCAGGAAGCCAGGGAGCCGGGTAGAAGGGTCTCTGTGGACAAGCATCCTCTCCCAGTCATAAGAAGCAATCATAAGAAGGTCCAAGGATTTCTACGGACAAGAATGAAAGGCAGGGTAGTGAGTAGAGCCTGAAAATTCATTTTAATTCAGAAGACAGTTCTTGATCTTCTCTGTTCTTCTTCATCACGAGCAGGACACCGTCATTTTTAGTGCAGGACAGGGACTTCCAGGAGAAGCTAAAGCAAGGTGTGCTGGAGAGCGTGCTAACAGCTGGTTTGGGAATCAGGACTAAATTTCACAGCTGGTGTTTGTGAACCAGCCTGAACTACTTTGAGTGGTGCCCCTGGCTATACAGCTGTATCCACAGCACACAGGTGCTCGTATGACCCAGATCCCCAGCACAGATTCATACGTGTAGATGTGAATGTGAATGACTCTGAGTTAACGCAGCTGGCAGTAAACTTAACTGCTAAGCACTCACCTCACTATTTAGAAAATTAGAGTTCCGGTGTGTGGCAAAGGGAAAAGAAACTCGCAACAGCCCAAGAAAACTCAGAGATTTCGAGAGTCTCAAACCCAGTGTTAAGCTTAAGGTCCTGTGAAACTAGAAGATGGTCAGAGCCTCACACTGTTCCTAGGAGCAGAAGCAGTCTTACTTCACTATTTGTGTCAGCACAACCTAAGAATAAGTCTGCAGAAAAACTCCAAAAGACCTTTTAACCCTTCTCACCATACCCATCTCAGGGGTATTTCATTGGGAAAGGTCTTTCACTGAAAGACCATTTTATTTCTTCATATTAAAAATGAACGATATTTTCCTTTCAACCCCCTGATGCTTCAAGGTAATAAAGATGTTCATTTGATGTAAATTGAAGAGCATCTCTTCCTTTGAATTGCTCCCAAGTGCAAAATAGCTATTCTTAAAACCAGCAACATAAACAAATTATTTCCATATACTTGTTAAAATAAAGTTTTCACCATTGCTATTTATAGAGGACTCGTCTCTGCCTGTTTGTTAATGATACAGCTTTGTTTACCGTACATTATTTAAAAACTTCCTTCAAATACAGGTATCACTTAATTGAGGCACATAGTTCCATAGGTCACCTAAGGCAGGTTCTGCAAAAAGAGCTATAAGGAGACACATGCCCTGCAATGGAAATGCAATAAAATCAACAGGAGCTCAACTGCCTGGATATAAAGCAAAGAGAACCCCTCCCACTGAGCTGCTACAAAAGCTCTGAAAGCAAAGTATGTCTGAAGACAGCAAAAAGGCCAGTGGAAATCAAAAGACCCAAAATGAAATCTTAGTAAAAAGCAAGCATTAATTCAGCACACAGAGAAGGCTGCTGTATCTACCAAGCCAAAATGTTTGCCTCCAAACTGCCAAAACAAGAATTGAATATAACTAAATTCTTGCAAACTTAGGGTGAAAGTGACCTAAGATCAGTTTTTACTTTAAAATGCTTGATCTTCCGGGGGAAGAACTAATCAAACAAACAATGGAGAAAGACAGACATATATATGATTAAAATATTACTTACATTTTTTTCTTTGGAAATTAATGAAATTAGACTGGTTGCATTATATAATTCTCATTAATATCAATTCATAAGGCTTTATAAAATGTGCAAAGAAGAGAATAAACAATATCTGAACTCAAATATACCATCATCAAGAAAAATATGGGCATAGTTTCCTGAACAAAGCCGTCTTAAAAATTCTCAAGTTTCAAACATACTAGTTTTGAATACTGAAATTTTGTTAAAAGGGAATTCACCGTTAAGTCTGCATTATATTCTTACAAAGTTCACTTTGAACCAATTGGAGCATTTTTGTGAGTGACAAAGAAAACAGGCAGCAAAAGCTTTTGACCTTCTAATATGTTTAACCTCTGAAGATTCTCTGAAATCCAGTATTATAATAGCTGATAGAGAATTAAAGGAGAAACAAAATTTGCTTTTTTGGCCTGTATTTTATTATGTATAATATAGTATCTTCATATGATTTTAGTATCTCTTATAAGGAATATTAAAACTACTTAAAAAAATGATCTATTATGTACTTCCTGTAGGATCCTGTAGTATCCTTCGTATCACATAAAATCAAGAAAAAATATCTATGGTGTTTTCATTTAATACACATTTATAAAAGTGGACAGCGAAATAAAAATGTAATATTTACCCATCATTATTTTATGGTTTATTTCTAAAAAAGTTATAATTACTTTTATAATATATAGAAAACTTAAATGTATGCCTTGCTTCCCCAGAGACACAACTCTGTTTTTATAATTCCTCAATGTCTAGGCTTTATTTTTTAATTTTTGTTTCTCGAAGTGAAGGTACTGTTTCTAAAGTCACTTAGTGCTGCAAAGGGGAGACCAATTTCCAACTACTTTTTCTAGTTCCCTCTGCTCTGTTTAATGTTCTCCCCTCTAGTCTGTCTTTTATTTTTATCATTTGTTTACGTGTGTTTCATTTTAATCCCAGCCAGAAACACCAGGATTTTCCTAACTGTACAGGCTAATACAGGGCAAATGTCAGACATTTGACAGCTTTGTGGGAAACTGGATTACAATTCCCGTTGTAAAAGTATTTTTTTTACTGCTTAAAGCACTATTTCTGCCACTGCCCCCTAACTGTGTGCTCCCAGACATAGCATAATTAAATTAGTTTATGAGGTAAGCTGAAACTCAGGACAAGTTTCTGTCTTTTTCATTATCACTGAAGACATCAATTGGTCCTTGCACAGCTTTTACCTATGAGCTGAGGAAACCAAGTATGCAAAAAACAACAGTTAAGTCATGATCAGAAATGTACTTGTTTCAAGGTTATATACAGAAACCAGAGACTGGGCACAGATTCAATGGAGAAGCTTTTCATCAGAACTTAAAAGGACAGTAATTTTGGAAAAAACAAAATAACCAATGTTTGCACATATGCTTTGTATTACAAAATTTCAGCCACAGTTTTTCACTAACAATTAAAAAGAGGTAAATTGTAGTCCCAAACATAAATTTCCTTAGAGTCTAAGTTACCCATTATGCCCTAAATTATTTCACCGAATAAAACTATTTCGTGTCATACTTAGGCAAACAAGCAGGTGGTGGATGTTGAGCAGACAGCAGATTAAGAAACAAGGTATGTATGAAGCATTCAGATACTTAAGGGATCAGGGCGAAATCTAACTGGGCACCTATATACATGTTAATTGCTTTTCCAGTCTTCCACTGGTGTAAAATGAGTAGACGGAAAATTCAAGAATCTTTATCCGTTGTAGCTTTATGCAAAGAGTTGGTGGATGGTAATCCAACCTTACCTATTTATCGGCACAGTGTTACGTGTTGTACCTATTTAAGAGATGACAGGGCTTTTACTGCAGTGCCCCAGAACACCAGAGTGCTTTTAACAGTCGCTTCAGTGCACATATTTTCTTAAAAACTCTACAGCCCAAAGAGAGTGTTAGAAGCGCAAAACTAGAATGTGACCTGATACATTCATGCTCATCTCTAAGTACTTCCCAGAATAGTGACATACCTATCAGATGTGTAAAAGAACAACTACTGTGTGCTCACTAACAGCTTGTAAGAGAATTTTGAAATATTGAGTAGGAGGAGAAATGACAGCTGACCAGGCAATAGGGTTATTTTACGTTCTTTTTAAAAAGCATCATTTTGAACCATTTCCACAAAACCACTACTCAAGGTTAATGAAGCGAACACAAGCTTTAACATTTTATCCTAAAGAATGAACATCAAATGCAGTATTATCTCTAATGCTGCATTGCAGTAGCACTTCTGGGGTTCTGTCCAAGTCTTGGTGTGGGACTTGAACTCGTGGCTTCCTGGCCAGCCTAAAAACTTCCTATGAACTCAACCATAAAGGCTTTCACTGTGCTTTGAATTATGCAGCAAACTACATAATGTTATATCACAAATAATAGGAATCAAATACAAATAATCAAGGGTCTAATTGGTACAGAAAGGTAATCTAAAGACTAAGATATACTGCATCAAGTATTTTTATTTCTTTTAAAAATATCGGTGGTATTTCTGCAACAAAATAAATAGATACAAATTACAGTGGACTACATTGCCATTTCTCCTGTTTTAACATCAGTATAGCACTTAGGCAATTTCTTCCAACCTATTGCAGAAATTGGCCTAGACCCATTAAGCTTAAGAGTTGCTAATCATGTTATCGAAATTGTATTACTAATATTTAATTTAATGCTTCTTTTAAAATGCAGCAGCCTTCCTTCAAGAGCTAAATATTCGTGTGGATGACATAACTAACGTGTTACCCTAGGACTTCAATTGTAGCGTGTGGCTAATAATGCTCTATTTGTAGTAGAGGTGACTATTTTGAATTGTACAGCAGCTGTTATGACTGCTAACAGCTACTTAAATCTAGAGGTATAATTTGTCTCTGCATCCCAGCATCCAAATGGAAATAAGACATGACATCTGAGGAATGCGATTTTTACAAAGGCTACAGTTATCACAGTGGCTTTTTTTGACGATGGTCTCAGAACATACAGGGCCCAGAACAGCTGATGAAGCAGGACAAACTAGTGCCAGCTTAGCGTGCCGGTCCTCACAACAGCTGGTGTTGGCAACTCTCATCATCACTCCTTTTTGAAGGCTGCCCCACATGCGCGAGCCACAACCAAAAGCTCCTTGATCCGCACAGCATTAGTAAGTGATTGGTATGCTATGGAAACATCAGAGGAACACCCTACTTCTACTGGACCCCAGTTAGGTGCTAACCACTCCAAAGGAATAAAGGTCACAAGCTACAAAGTCGTTGTGGCAGCAGAAGACATGGGCTGATAATCAATTGCTAAACAGGTAAAAAGAGAGTGTGTGGAGTTTTTATCTTGAAACCATCTCTGCTCTTCCTAAGCTTTATCTGGTAGAAGGAGATGGTGTAGCTTGCTTTCATTTGCATTCCTCCCTGCTTTTCAGCCTCATGCATACAAGAATGGAAAGCATTTGGGGAGCACTCAGGGGAGTCAAGACCTTGCTTTGCTCTTGGCTTTTATTATGAATGAGTGTGAAGAATGGTATGAACCACTATTTGGTGGTTCTTCTACTTGGTGGGCTGAAAACTGGAGAAAAAAAAGAGCTGCTCCAAGTCAAATCTAAACAGGAGTGCTGGGATGGGGGTGGAGAGAAGTTCAATAAAGTGAATGAGACAAAAAAATCCAAAACTACTGCTCCAAGGTGGGAAACAGACTGGGGTTTTGTTTTTTTGAAAGCGTAGAAAGAAATCTGTTCAGCCACAAAATAACTCAGCAGTGGTGCAGCTCACAACTGCACGCTCTCTAAAGAAAAGGTACTAACCTTTAAAAATTCACATCCACTCTCTTTGACTGAAAATTTCCCCAAATCAATCCAGTCACAAATAGTTTCTGGTTTGCTTTTTCTTTTACTGCAAATCTACTATTTTTTTGAAAATAATAAATTTCTCAAATTTAATTTAAAAGCTTCTTGCATTGATACTTAGAAATACCTTCGGTTTAGATGATAAATACAATCACTGTTTGTAATTATATATATATGTATTTTATTATACTAAAACAAACAGCTTGATAGTCTTTCTGCTTTTGAAAGTCTAGGTGCAACAAAAATGAATGCAGTAGCCCTTTCCTTCAATGTACTTGGCAAAAATGTAATGTTGTTATAATTATCAGGAACCCTTAGGAGTGAACAGTTTACCAGATTCTATATAAGCATCTTGTATTACGAATGTAGAAAGCGCTGGCCAAAAAGGGGAGGTGGAAAGAATTTGTACAGCTGGATACAGGTTTCTGGCATCTCTGGGAGTCAGAGCAGTCCCTGATATAACCCTGGTACAAGATTAAAGGAGCGCTGTAGAAATCTGTAGGGATAACATGTTTGTACACGTTCACAAATTCACAGAATTAAACTGACTTAACTCTTTTTGTTTTCTTGCTAATCCAGAACGATACTTTTTAACTAGGTCTTCTGATATGAGGATTGTAAATGCAAAGTGTTAGGGATGCTATGCCAGCAGGCAGTCAGGGAGATCAGAGGAATAACAGCAAAAATACTTCCATGTAGATGTTTGGTTCCTTACTCATTAACTACAGCTGTGATTGGAAATACTTAGAATCATAGAATAATACGATATACTTCTTCAGTTCTTCTCTTTAACATTCTCAACATTTCTTCTTTCCAATTTCCTGGAAAAACTGTTTCATAACAGACTTTGTTAGGTGAAGAAACTCACACAACTGGAGTCTAATTGCTAGGCTTATGAAAGGATTAGGCTCATCCAAACCGTATTCGAGTAACTTGGGCAAGAAGCATAAGAGGCCTTTCACTATGATGGGATAAACTCAGAATAAAACTTTTAATGCCTTATAAGCTTTTAAGCAATAGCTCAAAAGCGCTTTCCATCAGTTCCAATCAAATCCTGCAAAGTTCTGATTATTCCACTGCAAACGATAGAAAGTATTTTAAAGTAGTATTCTGTGATCCAACCCCAAACTTAAACATATCCAAGTGTAGGCCTATTTCAGACAGCATTTCTGATTTGAACATACCTCTGCAGTAACTCCGCTTCACTAAAATTGTTCCAGATGTGTGCATCAGTTTAACTGGAACTAAAACATGGGACTAAAACCCTGCATACAAGTACACTTTAAGTAAACCTGGATTGGTATTTAGAAGTCAGAAAGATGGGTCGGGAGAGGGCTTGCCACAACTGAGACTGACAAACTTCTTCTTTGCTTTTAACTTTGAAGTTATAAAAAAAAATAAAGGAGATGTGTTGGAATGGACATCATTGCTTGTGCTTCTTAGTGAGGTGAAGCATCGCTTATCAAAATGTAACTGAACTCTTACAATATCTAACCTTCTTTCCTTTACTGATGTTGCCAGTTAATTTTACTAGATTATCTTTGTATCTCTGTACATATACAAATATATCTTTGTATATATTTACTAGAGTACCTTTGTCTAAGTTTCTGGTGTAATGGACTGGTGAAATACATTCCCTGTATTCTGATTTTTACAAGAATTCTGGTTTTCCTTTCCAGTGAAGGATTTGTGAGGGAATGAAAAGAATTTGCTATAGTAATCTTTAAGCATCTAAAATTCTGAAAGTAAAGAAGCACATTGATGGAGCTATTCAAATATTCTAGACAGCTTCAATTCAAGGAAACTGTGGCAAGAAAGTCATATCACACCTTCTCTTTTAATGGTATAGGATCCTAGTATCATCTGTAATAGTTCCTTGTGCTGTTATAATAAGCATAGCTGTATGTTTTCCTTTATGTTGCTCGGTTACAGAAAAATTACATTTTTTTTTTAAACTGCGGCATAATTGTATTGCCTAATGAATAAATTATATAACACATTTAATCCTGATTGATATGGCAGTACAGCAGAAATTATTCCTGCTACTAATTACTGAGCACTTCTGTATCTACAAAAGATGATTTAACTAATCCAACGTATAGATTTTCTTGAGGCTAATTGCTCAGTTTAATGAACCAGATATCTCCCACTGAAGCAAGTGTCATGTGCCCTTACACCAAGTGGCTAAAAGAGTTGTAAATCCCCTTGCACAACAGCAGTAGTTATGGGTCAAAGCCTGTTCTAAACTGTCTTCTGCTTGTGCAGTCTCCTTGAATTTAGTGGGATCGTGCATGCAGTACAGAGCAGAGTTTTCTACTATGTTTCGACTTGAGATTTGATTTTTTTTTTTCTTAATTTGTGTTTTGTTCAACTTTACATCCTTTAAAGTGCCAAAGCTAACATAAACAGAATGAGGAAGCTCAGCTATGAAACAGCCTGTCTGGAAAAACCCCAAACAGATAGATAGGAAGGCACCGGTGAGGGTCCGTTACAGGGAATGCATGGATTATTGGCTAGCAAGCACAAATCACAGTAGAAGCCTTTTGGATACACAATATCTGTGAATCTTTCACATGAACAGCAGGGCCAACACAAGATAAAAAGAGCAGCTATTTGCTTAGTCACTTCTTGCTTCTCATTATTGACTGGAGTACCAGATCGTCCCCCATCCAGATGTTCCTTATCACATTCTGATTTTTTCTAGATCTTAATCAAAATGTCAGATATTTGGAAAAGAAAAAAAAAAAACAAACAAGCTCATAAACAAACAAACAAACAACCCTAAACAAGGAAGCAGACTAATTTGACGTAAAACATCATGCCTGGAAAAGTGGGAAGTTAGAAATTTGATGTTACCAAATGAGTGATTTATCGTGACAGTTATGTTTGGAGGATTCCCTGTCATAGCTTTGCCTCTCGTCTGCCACACAGTTTCTCATCTGTGCCACCATCCTTAGCAACGGCATTAATAAGAAGGGAATGTAATGGAAGCTTTTTCTGAAACCTTTGGCTAAAAACCCTGTTAATCTATGGATTTTTCCTCTTGGCATGATACAGGACATCTATACTTTCTAAGTTATCATGTGCTGTTGGATACATTATTATTTAGATTCACTGCTCCTAATTTTTTAAAGGGTTTCTCAGGTACATTTGAAAGACATTGCTGTAACAGTGAAATGGCTAAAAACTTGCCATGCACTCTGGTATCAAACTTTCCATCAAAACCTGTCCCTCTAGGATTTTTTTAAATATTATTATTTTTTATTATTTACATAAACCCACTCAAAGTAAACTGAATAAAGAGGGAGAACCTTTCCTGTTGGAAACTTAATAGCAACTTATTTTTCTCCCTGGCAGTCTTTACTAATCCATTTGGAAGGGACTGAAAATATCTGAATTGGGGAATAAAGGAAATATTTTTTAAATATAAATTTTAAAAGGGGAAAAATTTTATGCCTCTAACTCTCAAGTAGTATTTCCTGAATTAAACCAGACAATGTACTTATTTAGCCAATTGATATGCAAGACCTTGCTTTAACTTTTTTCCTTATTTGCCAACTTAGATACACCAGCTCAATTTCATTCTCATTTTGAGGTCTAGACACTGAAACATTATTCTCATATACCTCAACTGTGGGTCTATCTCTGATCTTTTATATTTTCCCTTTCATATTATGGAACATCAAGCAAAATAGACACAAAATATTCTATGACAGCCAGAGGATTACCATTCCATGTCACATAAAAATTATATAAAAACAAGCAGATTACTACCTAATTGAATGTTTCATAATATGGCAATGTTGCCAGATTTTTTTTGCCTGGATATTTAAGAGGCACCTGAATGATTCTTACATGCAAATAACTTATACATTTATGTCAAGAAACACATCCATACTACAGGAAAGTTTTTCTAATCTTTTGCTTCAGTGTGTGCTTGGGCATAGCCAAGCACAAGGATCAGTTGGGAAGAAATTAGAAATAAAGCACATTTGTATTTTCCTGGTATTTTGGGAAGCTTGCTCATAAAATCAAAGAATGAAGTAGGACAGTGGTACACTTGTACATTATTTTGCTCCTCAGCCCTCTATGCTATGGTGAGGCAACATGTACAAAATCGAAGGGAGAAATCTGACAGCCTTCAGCACAGTTGACCTCATGTGGAAAGGGCCTCAGGACAAACTCTTTGTAAAAGCATCCAGAAGCATAAAGAGGAGTAGCTGTAGCACATCCTCTACTAAACTTTGCTTGATAGAATCTCTGCTAATTTTTGTATATTACCCTGGGTTACCTGATTCCTCTTAACCAGCTGGAAAAAAATGGCAGAAGTGTTCTTACTCTCCCAAAGCCTTCTCCCTTGCCCAAGCATTAATAGTATTCCCTGGTTATCCAGCAGTAGCTTTGCATACATATAAAACTCATCTTTCTAGCTGGTGTGAAGTCAAGATCTTTTCTTAAATTTGTGTGCTTTCATTGATTGATCCTCTCTTTTTTCCTCTCTCTCTCCTTTTGGTTACAGACCTTTAGTAAATCATTAAAAATGGGTAAGGAGTTTGACATTAAACAACTGGCATAGAAGCCTGTGGTCTTTGCAATAAACAGACATGACAATTTTCTCTTTTGACACCAGCATCAATGATGATAAGCCAAAGTCAGAGACCTTGGGAAATAAGCCGCAAATTTGTGGCACAAGGAAACTCAGAAATGCAAAACCTAACTTTATTTCCAAAACCTTTTATTTAGTGGACAGTAGGTTAACCAAATGCATTTTCTCAGTAACAGCTGATGAATTTTGTTAATCATATACTGTATCTGCAGTCCTTTCCTTCTCTTCCATGTATTGTTTCCTGAGATAGTTTATCTTTGCCATAATATATAGCTTAGTCCTGGTGAACTCAGCCTGTGTACCTTCTGCATCCTGAGTAATAGCACTCTTGCATCATAGTCCAACTTCCCAAAAACTTGGCATACAATATAGTAAACTGTGCCACCACAGTGTTAATGAAATATTTGAGCCCTGCCAGCATTGATGGCTACTACTGACTTATTAGAACAAAATAGGGCCAGCAGGCTGGATCCTTCACAGAGTTTAACTAGGCTGTCTTCATTCAATTCAGACTGCCATTCTGACCTACCCAAGCTGAGGAGCTGACCTTTTGTCTCTTTGGATGTACTACTAACAGATTTTTAATGCAACCTGGCAATGTGACTTTTCTCTAGCAAAATACACATTTCCCATGTCCTCTCTTACATTCAAATAACCATATTGCAGTGGGTGAATTGCTTGTAAATAGCACTTAAGGGTGGGCGTGAGAAGATTGGTTCCAGGCTGTCGTGCCATACTGTTTCCTTGCAAACAGCTTTTCAGTATCTATGTGTAGCAAACTTCACCTTTCAGATCCCAACGGCTTCACAAGTCATTTTTCATAAACGAAGTGGTAGAAGAGGTATTCCTACGGTTCACTGCTTGTCATTGCTTTCCCCTCTATGATGCATACATCGAGCTTTGAAACTGTGCTGCTCTTCCTACAACTTCTCCTATAAATTTGCTGCTCCCCCACTACTGTTCCTTTTTGTGTATCACCCATTTTCCCTTAGCAGGATCAAAGGTATTCCTCCCATGGTCTCAATATTATCTGCCCTAAAATGAAAAACCTTAAATACTTGACCAATCATATTTATGGTTAAACTACCCAACAAGCGTCATTTGGGAGACATTTAGAAATGTTTTGAATGCTTATCCCCAAGTTCAGCGTTAGTGGATGTTATTTTTGGTCACAGAGGTTATTTGTTTTCTCTTTCTCTCTCCCATGTATTCTTCCCTGAACATGCAATAACAGTGTCAGCAGTTTCCCCGTTTTAGCTCAATTTTCAGTACATTAGATTTTTGAGCCAAGCGGAAAATAGAGAGAGTAGGAGGAGTTTTATTTAAAATATGTAAGACATGATCTTTTCAATGAGGCACTAGTTTCTTTTACAACTGCAGCAGTGAAGTATACTTCCACGCATAAAAATAAATTTAATTCAGAGAATTACTGCAGCACTTATAAATGTTTAATGAAACTCTAGAAAGCTCTTTCTTCTTATATGCATTCCAGTTTATGTTTGATAAAGACCCAAACTAGAGAGTTTTTTAGTGATTTTGTTTGTTCTCAAATGTGTCACACTCTGGAATTAGTATCAGGAATAAAAACACAGCAAATTTTCAAGTTAAAAAAAATTATCTGTTTCTGGGATATGTCAGAGGGAGAGAAAGAATGCTACAATTTTGTTTTGAAGTATTCTCTTCTCTGCAGCTTCAGTGCCTTAAAACATAGTGACACAAAAGATAAGATCAATCTTGGTACCTCTCCCAAATTTTTTTCATGCATTTCCTTATTTACCCTGGGAACAGCTTTTCAGACAGAGGTTGCTCTGCAGGCAGAATCAGAAAAAAAAAAAAAAAGTGTTTTGACAGATTATCAAAGGGTGATATATTTGGCATTCTTATCTGAAGCCTGCACTGTGAGGACAGGCAGCGTGAGCAGGTGGTTTCCCCACACTGCTTCTAACACAGGCGATACAACTTAAAATAGGTCAAAATACATACACTACTTGCATCTAGGTACACTAGAAGATTGTTTTTTTCAAGCAAACGTCTAGTCTCCATCCCCCACTGTGCTTTTTTTAAGGATTGTGAGGACCACAACCTAGTTACAGCCAGCTGAGTAAAAAAAACTGCGTTCCGCCTATGCTAAGTGTTATTTAAGATACTGTTCACCACCGGTAGAAGTAACAGCTCTATCTTCTGGGAATTGTATAGCAAATTATGTACACATGAAATTGGTTGGGTCCCCAGATAACTGTATCGAGTCCCAAATCAATTAGCGATTGTGGCATTCACACACTCAAGTCAAAATTGGGCAGTAAACTGAGAAATTGCCAATGCAAGTTTTCTTTGCTATCTATGGTGATACACTAGCTGATTTTTCCATCAGGCATTAATTAGCAATACCTTAGCACATAAAGTAAGGAGATAAAGGCAGGAGAAATAACAGAGTCCCGATGTTCCTTCAGGATAAGAAATTCAACCTTTTAACCAATGAAATATGTATAAAACAGTCTTTGAACATTGTAACCTTCCCCTTGCGACAGGATCACAACTGCATGTGATCCGTTGCCACTTTTTCCAGTCACCAAACCATTCAGAAAATGAGTCAGAACTAACCTCGTTTAGCAGTGGAGAAGCCAAGTGGACTTCTAGAAGGTGACAGTACACAGCACTGCCCCCTCTTCATCCTACACTACAACTGCAAAACTCAGAACATCTTCACAACGGAGGCATAACCCAACGTGCTATTTCAAGCATGTGCACATGGGCTGCAGCACGCCAGGGAAATTGTATGCTTTATATGTCTTCGTTATCTATTTTTGGATCTTTGTATGATTACTGCAAAGACCTCACTGTTTTTCCTTGTTAAATATTTGTTTATGCAACCGTCCCCCTGCAGGCAACTGGGTTCATGTGATCCTTACTTTATAAGGAATTTCAGTCCCATATGTTGCTCCTGGCGCTTTTTGCTGCTCTACTGGCACCTCTGCTGCTTGCCCTTTAACTGAAGCGACAATTAAATCTCAGAAAAACAAATCTTAGGCTGTAATAGAAACCTCTCCAACCCTGAGGCTAAAGCAACCAAGACCCCTTGTAGATTGTATTTAAAAGTTATAGACTGCATCTGGCCGCACGATAATAATGATACAAATCCCTAAGTTCCATCAGAATTTCAAGACTGACTTCCTGCAGCTCAAGGAAAGCAGGTTTTGCCTGATGTACAGAATTGCTTTAATGTTAACAGAACTGCAGAACCTTCAAGATTAATTAGAGCTCAAAGTATAAATGCAACAAAGGGAATTCCCTTCCCTTCTGTTCTTTCCCAATGGAGAAAGGGAATTCCCTTCCCCTTCTGTCCTCTCTCTGTGCGGGTAGGGAATCCCTTTGCTATTCTTACTCATGATGACGCTTCTTTTCTCTCCCCAAGAGCAACGGGAAGTTTTTTTTTTTCCTTGTTTCCCCTTTTCCCATAAGGGGGTTGAGGACTCCCCTTTCTTCCCATCAGCTCTCTCCCAGAGGTGAAGAGGGATTCCTTTGCCTGCTATTTTCTGCAGACACTCACTGTACCAGTTTTTTGCTTTAATATTTCAGTATGGGAACTACTTCATTTTTTATTTTTTTTTTTGCCTCTCAGTGCAGCATTTTATCCTACAAAAATATGAAACCAGACACCCACTTCAAATTTGGTTACTGGCAGCTGTGTTCTAAATATAACTCTATCTACTTAGTACTGCTCTCTCTACTTTTAAGTGCTAATTAATAATTAATACAGGGAATGGGGTTTAAAACAAAGCAGAAAACCAGAATCCATATTTCATTAAAGGGGTTTCTGTTCCGTCTAAAGCACACCCTACCCTCTACAGCTTTTAGGACAAGAATTTAGCTTTTTGTGCTTGAACTGACTGGGATAATCTGCCTTTCCCCCCCCCAGGAGCTGCTGAATACCATGGATTCGCAAATTATTTCAAGTTCACTGCGATGAAGGGTGATGGCCCATAGAAACCACCAGTAATGCACAGATTAAGTTCCATTTCAGTTGTATGCCACTGAAGCAAGCTTTGTGTTTCCCTTCACAGGGTAATGAGTTTCACCTGTGTGATTAAACACAAAGAATAATGGATGATGATGTGAACTTAGTTCATTTACTATGGTCCTTGTTGTTGGGTTTTAATAATTTAGAATATTGCAGATCATAGTGGTAACTGTTCTGTGATACCTTTGGTAAAAAATAATGAGGTATTATTAATGTGAAACTTAATTGTAATGTATGTTCTGGGCTAATCACTCTTTGTTAGGATGTAGCTGGTAGATTCTCCCTGAGAATTCTCTGTTCTCCTTGCCGAAAAATGAAGTGAGCTGTTAAAGAATTGGTGAACTTCTAACGTAGAATACATTTTCTCTGGTTTTAAATGAAATGCTCCTTTTTTTTCCTAACCAGGAAAAGGGCACATCCAACAAGGGCACATTCAACAAATTTTAAAGGGAGATTTCTAAAAACCAAAGCAAACTATAGTAATAATTAAGAGTAGCAACTAAGGAAAAAATTTAAAAAACATAAAATATCATTAGTAAAAGACAGCTTTTTCTCCTCAAAGCTTTATTCTCCTGATTGACTGTTCACTGTTTCTTTCTGTAGCCATGGAAAAGACTGTGATATTACTAAAAATATCATTAATATTTCACTCTAAATGTTTGTAGGAAAAGATAGTCTCTTAGGAGCAAATCCTTGTTTAAATAAAATTATAAGCCTGTTAATTCCATCCACTTTCTGCCTGGATTAGTTGATTAGGGTTTCCGGTCTCACAGATGAAGCACTAGTGTGACAAAACCCCTGTTATAAGTCCTCATACTTTAAGGATTTTTAACAAAAATACACAAAAATTTGTGACAATGTCATCTTCAGATATGTTGACATCAGCTACTCATTCATCGTGTATCTTTAGAAAGGCACTGTAGGAGGTGTATCACAAATATGGTAAGAACAGGTTGATAAAACAAGTAGAGTGAGTGTGATCAGACTATTTTGAGCATTCTCATTTTAAAAATACATTTTAATTTCATTTTGTGAAGGTAAATAGATATAAATTTTGTACTATTGAAACTCAGCATCCTCTATGCAAACAAAAGATTGGTCAATCTGCCAGGTCCAGGGAAACCAGTAATGTCAAAGTAACAGCAAGCACCATTAAAGAACTGAGAGCAACACAGGAACCTGGTACATCCGAGTGGTAACTTTTCCTCTGGCAGGAGGAAAAACTTCCTAGCTTACTAAATTGGGCTCTGTTTCAAGGGAAGAATTGAAACTGTGAGAGTTCAATATGAGATCCTCAATACATTTTAAGCATCTGCTTCAGCCAGTCTTAGCCGGCTAGAATTTAAGGCTCAAATGATTTGTGAGTAGGCTGAGTTGATGTGTTACTCACAAAACTTAGGATTTTGTAGTGAAACCTTGGCTAAATTATCATCTTTCACTACACTTTTACCTTCACATTTGTGAGATCTCAAGGATTTTTATAGCTGGAAGAGTATCACTTCCGTAGAGTGGTACCCTGTCCTCTCTACCATGAGTGATTGTAATGAAATCATACAACGGAACATTTAATGTAATTTTAACTTGGCACTTAGTTTTGTTTTTGAGAATGAGAAGAATCCCAAAAGTTATTAGTTGGGCTTTCCATTTACTGCTAAGATACCGTGGCTTTAAAAGGCTTTTATTTAAAGAAACATTAATGATCTGTATTTCTTTTAGCGTCAAGTCCTCAGACTTTCCCACTGCCTTCTCCAGCTCTTAAAACTCAGCAAAATCAACAATCATTCTTTTTTCTGGTGCTTCGTACAGTAAAGAAAAAAAGGTGAAAGTATGTTAAGGTCACATGGATGTTATGTCTCTAGGGAAACTCCGGTTAAAGTTGTGCAAATATTGTACATGCAAATATCGTGCATGCAAATATTCCATAAATTTTCAATCTGTTTGTTCAGTGAAATGGGTATCATTGTCAGCGCTCTAAAGGCTGCCGAACTAACCCTAGTGCTTTGATTTATTTAGAAAAATTATTACATAAAAAGCACAGTCTTGGCTAAGAACTAATTTACTATGCATTTGTTTGCTCCTTCTAATTGTGTGTTGATCTATTCAAATTGTCTTAAAAGAGTATTCTGGCAACTGATACAGGTACACGTTATGACAGGACACTCAACTCTCTGATCACCACCCTCAACTCTGCCTGCAAGAACAGCTCCGTGAGGCCAGTACCAATGTAAATTAGCTGAATATTCACCTTTTATGAACAAATATGTTCCTAAAGGATGCGAATATGGCAACAAGGGGATATTTAAAGACACTGTGTCTTCAGACATATTTACCGAATGAGGAAATTTCACATTATACTCTGCTGTTAAGATCAAAAGGTGAGCTGCGCCTGTAATAATGCCTGAGAAGCCAACGCTCCTCTAGAATAAATCAGATAAGCTGCAAAGCCCAACCTTCTGGCCCACAAATACACAAACTCAGGAGGAGAGCTATTGTTCCGTTTCTTTCACCAAGAAAGAAATCTCCCGATCTCTTTCAACAGGAACAGGTTCTCAAGTACCAGGCAGATCCTTAGGAGCTCCTCACCCGCTCAGGGAATCATTTCCCGCAGCACAAAAGCCAGGACTCAAAGGAAGCGAAGTGCCCGTGAGCGGGGCAGCGGCCGGGCAGACCGCGCCGGCTTCGGGTGAGCTCAGCCTTCCCCCTCCCGCAGCCGGGGCGGTGCGGCCTGTGCAGGGCCTCGGAAAGGCGGCAGCTGCTCTCAGTATGTACAAAACAAAAGGCCCGGTTCCCCTAGCAACCCGGCCGCCCTCCGAGAGCTCCCCCGGAACGGCACGGCTCTGCTCGGCTCGGTGCGGGGGCGCTCCGCCCGGCGGCCCCATCCTCCTCCTCCTCCTCCTCCTCCTGCCGCCCGCGGGGGCTGGGTGCACTCTTCATCCCCTTTTGGACAACGTGCTCCGAGATTTGTACTGATATAGCCAGCTAAGGTGAACAGCGGGGGACGGGTTTCCATCCCGAGGGATGAGAAATGCCTGGGGCTCTGAAGGCTTCTAACTGGCCGAGCTGGGTTAGAGCTTCTCCTCGTACCTCGGAAGCCGTTACTAAATACCTAGGGATGGAGCGGGCTTAAAGATGTATATTTTACATGTACATTAGTAAGGTAAATACTGATTTACTTGCTGTTACAGAATTAAAAAAAAAATTAAAACTAAATACCCATTGAAAGGGGAGATGGACTATAGACAGTCCAGCAAATTTTATAGACAGAAGCAAATTTTAATCTTTTTTTTTTTTTAATGTCTGCAAATTAGGTTTAGTCCACAAGCTTGTTTCGTTCCTTACTGAGCAGAGATACATTATCAATTCAGCATTCCTGAAGCTACAATAGCTAATATATTTGTGTCAGCTTCGACTGGCGAGAAGCCAGAAACAGCAACATTTCCTTTCTTATCATTGACAAATATATAGGACCAACAAAAAAGATCATTTAAGATCCAACTTCCAAAAGACTTTTTTCATTACAGTTCCTATAATCACATTATTCAGATTATTATTATAATTAACATCTGGTATTTCATACATAAAATGTATGTTTGCATGAATCATGTTAAAAAACAGAAGGACGTGCTTTGTTTTACTGAACTTGGAAGATAATGCTTTGAGCAAGATGATCAAGACAGATTTCATGTGCTCAATTGGATTCTCACAGCTAAACAGAAATCCCACATTATACTCTTAATTCATTATGAACAGATAATCTTTTCATGTCTCTGACAAGGAATATTTTAATTCATTGTCTCTTTTCAGTTGATGGTTCCTATCAGTGACGAACTCATGTAAAAATACTCAGAATCCACGTCCACCGTATGTTACTCCCTTATAGTAGTGCTAGCACAGGGAGGAATTGTAGCTTTTGCTGAACATTGTTTTCCACGATATATCAAGACAGAAACATTGCACTGGCTAAAAAAAAGGAAAAGGTGGTAACACTTTCACTGATACTTAAAAATTTGTCCAGCCCAGCATGAGAGACCTATCAGTAGGAAGAATGCTAATACCATGTCAAAACGTGGCATATGGGAAAACTGATACTCCGGGCAACATACGTAGTTTTGTTAGGCTTCTTTGGACTGACCTCTGCTTATCAGGAAGCACCGAAAAAAAATTGATATTATCAACTGAGTATTAGTGTGTCCTTCTCTGTATCAACATTGTTCAAGAAGTTCTCGCGTACTCAGACGTGATAATTTTTTTAGACGTTCATTGTGTCTGATATCTTGAGCTAGAAATTAGATGCCTAACCTCTAGTGAAAGGCAATAGTAGATGGATGCCTTACGCTGTAAGTACCAGCAAAAGCTTATCAAATAGATCCTCAATTGTAGTTAGTTCCAATTTGATTAAACAGTACTAAGTTCAACAGCAAGTGCTTCCACAGTTAGATTTTTAACACAGCTTACCCATCAAAATTTCCTTCAACCTTTTGACATTTCTTCTCATCGTACAGTAAGATAAAATTTAGATAATCAAGTATCCTTACCATCAGGATCAGTTTCAGCAATTTGAGCTGCTGTAACCAAAATGTTCTCAATTGTGTAACAAACAATATCCTAGCCTGTGTCCCTGCATCACTAGAAGGCATTCAGGTCTACTAATGCCTTATGTTGAAGAGCAGTTTGTTCTTAAAATCAAGATATATAACACGCAGCCTGGCTGCCCAAAGAAAATATGAGGCACCATAAATGCTTCATTTTATTATGCATCAGTACATTTAATATAAGGGGTCATTGACCTATTTCCTTTAAAAATAAATTACAGTGCTTATGGAAAATGACACTGAGTTCAAATCCTTTCAGTGCATTTGAAGGCCTGGGTGAAATGGGTCTGCAGGAACAGAGAAACCTTTAACTTATTTCTCATAGACCATCAAGTAATCACCAGATTGTGAAAAAAATGTGTTACTACCATCCCGACCAGATGTAAACCAATGAACTAGAAGTGAATGCTCTAATTTTCCATTACTATTCTCCTGAGTTACGTGACCACCCTGTTAGTGTATAAAACTGTTAGGGATCTGATGAAATAAATTTTATTCTCATGCTTTACAGTAGTCCTTTACCTGACAAATCTAGAAGTGATAAAGATTATCTTTGTACTTAGGTATGCCTCATATGTAAATAACACACGTATGTATATAGAAAAAAGAAAATGGAGAGACTGTGATTTAAATAACCCTATTAATTAGAGAGTATTATCTTCTCTATCACCATATTTAATTTAGAACAGATCTGGGTCATGGAAATGTACTTTTAGAGAGAACTAAGGTTATGGAGAGCACTACGGTTATGCAGCCTCCTGAGCCCCACACCTCAAAAATAGTTAGGAGATTCGTATGTGCGGCTTCAGCTTTGTGATCTGTGAATACACAACCACCAGTCACCCCGTCTAAGCATGACATCAGTGATGGCATCTCTAGCTAGATATCAGAGCTCACTTTTCAGTGAGATGCATTTCTAACTTTAGACTTTATATCAGCAAGTTCTCTAAAAATATGACATATTTCAAACGTACGCAGAATGAATACAGAAATACACACTGCATGTAAAGCAGCAGCATAAGCATTAAAGAAAAACCTTAAACTTCACGTCGTTACTTTGGGTGCTGTAAACTGTACCCAGTTAGGGGAATTATCGCCCCTGAACTGTGCTTCCCCCCAAATAGACCATTATCATTTATTCTTATTCATTATTCTAATGCCTTCTTGTCCAGACTTAAGAGATACATATCAGCTTCCTCCAGGGAAGCTTACAGTGGGTAGGTGACCACAGTCTCCCACTTATGCTCTGTAACTGGACAGCCAAGCAGGTCACAGATGCTTCGATGGTGTTTTGGCTGGACCAAGAAGTTTGACCATGGCTGAGGATTCCCTTAAAGTATAAACCAGTAGTCTGTGTGCACCCAAACCAGTAAGAGATGAATATTATTCCAAACTGGAAAGTAGTAATGAGTCTCATCGGACAGATTAATGGAGCTTCAGAAGAGCTTCTGAACATTTGTCCTCTTGTACTGTAGCAGACTACAGTATCAAGGAAACTTTTTTTTTAAATCAAAAGATCTAGTACTTTTTACAGTTTACTTTCACATATTTTACTTCCGTGGTAGGTATTGTAAAAGATCACCTCAGCTGAAAAGAGAGGATGACCCCTTGATACACTGATAGTCAGTGTGGCTTGACTTTGCACTCACTCCTGTGGGCTCCTGGGAACATCACTCACAAGTATGCCTCTCAGTACAGTAGGGAGGATCTCATGCATTTCTAGTTTTAAAGCACGTTAATATGAAGAGATCAGGAGCTGCATTCTGCTCTTATTTATACTCTGCAGCTCCCTTTGGTGCTAGGTTCCCATTAAAGTCATTATGAACTCCATTTCTCTTGTTAAGGTAAATCAGACATTTTTAGTGAGTCTCGTAATGCCACATGCTAATCCCCCTATGGAAGCTTCTCTCTCTGGAGACATTTTAGATGTGTTTATTAGGAGGAGCATATTTATATCTTCAGGGAAGCCTGTATATAAAAGGGAAAAACCTTGTAAGGCAGATGCTGCAATTGGCTAAAAGATTGAAACTGAGCTTTGTTTTATGCGAACTAGAGCGTGAACATTTATAATGTAACTAGGATTTAAAGGAGCAGGACAAAAGAATAAAAGGATAAAATTCAAACACCTCTTTATGCCCCAGTACTACATTATGAAAGCATTGAGAATGTATCAATTGACTATTTCCCAATACGTTTTATTCTTGCTGGTCAATGATACCTTTTAAAAGCGTCTCAGAAAGCTGGTTCAGCAAACTATATTTAAACTAATTATTCAATGGCACACACCAACATTTCACCTACATTAAATGTCATGAAAGTGTACTTTGTCCAATATAAATAGAATAATCAATCACATTCATTCAGCTAGTGTGGCGTGCACAACAATGGTGACTGATGTTGGAACTTAACGTACACATGGAAAAAATGCATAAGGATAGCATGTCACTAATGTGTTCTCCAGATAAACTAATGTTATATCCCATGTTGCGTGAAAGACTTTTGGAACCTTCACTGTTGGAAATAGTAATGACCCATTAAACTCCAAAGGTCTGGAAAAGAATTTTAATTCCTTTTTATTGTTTAACATAACAGGATGCCCAAGGTAACTTTCTGAATTTCATCATTTTCACCAATAGTGCTGGACACACTATTTGTAACGGCTATGAAACAAACAGCTTTCCAAATGACCTGACACAGCACATTTAGACTCAAGTTCTAGGATCTTCTGTCATCTACTTTGAGGTAGGGGGAAAACAAGTTGAAGTGCCTGCCACGAAATTGACCCCATGGACAACATCAGCAACATTTAGAGTTGCAGCCACCCAGTATTCACTTCTGTGAAAGGAAAACTGAAATAAAACATGGGACTCTCCGAATCTACGAGATCTGAGACAATAAGGCCCACACAGCCACCAGTAGGTCAGGGTGAATTTCATGTTTACCCAGTGGAGGAAAACTGTTAAACATTAACACCGATCAGCATCGTAGATTGATTGCTGCAAACTGTATACAGCCATGTAGCTTCATATTTAGGTCAGAAATGCACCTGCTCTTAACTTCATATCCCTGTTACAGGCCTTTTCTTCATCAGTGAGACAGAGGGAATGGAGATTGTTTTTATTATTCTGTCATCATTCGTCACACCCTGGCTGTGTAGGCAGATGATGCTTTATTTCTTTAGTAACGTAAGCAAAGAAAAAAAATCTGGTGTTTCTGCTTTTCATTTGGCCACAGGTGAAATACAAAAGGCCAAAATGACACTCAGCATTTAAGTCATAGTTATATTGCAAAAGTGTTTACAGTGGCAATGACAGCAGTGACTGCCAGCACTCAAAATCACAGCACTGATGATAACCGAGTAAACAGTTTTGGGAACACTAGGTCATCCAAATGTCATAATTTGGCATATCAATGTATCTCATTATTTCTCATGTACTACTTCAACTAGACATGAAGTTATCTGCAGAATACATAGCTTTAATACATAAACAATGTGAAAAGTTCAGATCATGGGCACATTATTCATTATTTAAGAAAATCTAACCTCCTCTATCAAAAATTCTTACTGACTTTTCAGAATAGGAGTCACTTGTGATATTGCTATGATACAGCACGCAACAAAAAATTTCCCTCCCTCCCCCAAATGTCACTGCTGAGTAAGGAAATTAGGTTTGCAATCTGTATGCTTTAGCATGATGCTAACTGATGGTTTTGTTGAGTGGTATATAGCTAAAATTTTTCACAGAACTCTTTGTTCAGGGGCAGGATGTGTGACACTGACAAAAACTGAAATGATAGTGTTAAGTTTGACAGTCAGGAAGCTTTCAGTGAAAGAAAAGAACATTTATAATATATTCACCACTATGTTATATTTTACAATGTACTAAATAGAAAGATTAATGGCTGGAGGTAGACATTCTCAGTATTTATATTCTAATAAAAGGGTCATAATAAAGTAATTTCTGTTTCTAATAGAAAATCATAAATATTAAGTGTAGTAACATAGATGACAGCAAAATTACTTGTGGTGGCACATGATATAATTTTGATGGTATGTATTCAAGTCAGTAATACACGCATCAGAACATCACAGTAGGCACCTTTTAGCATGATTGTTGACCATTTTTAATCAGATACCAAACAATGAAGTGGGTACTGTGGATGAATATCAAGGGACAAGGACCAAATTACATGGTATTGACATATAAGTTTGTACTGCAGCTATTTATATCAGAACTCCTCTACAGAGAGTCAAGGCTGCCAAGCTCTACCAGTTCAGCAGGTGGTACTCAGAAGCAAGTAAGAAAATAAAATAAAGAATATGCAATAATAAGGAAGTATATGAAAAAGGGCAAGGAAAGCAGTATGTTTTCCAAGTTTCTTGGCTATTTAAACTCTGAAACACACCAAAGGATCTTTCACTCCAGTTTGATTTCTTATCTGTGATGATCACCTTCAATCCTATCATTATGATTATCTTGCAGAAAATTTCAGAATACACGAGGATCACAGAAATGGAATTATTCTGCCAGTATACACTAGAAATAAGTCTTCAAGCAGACAAAACCGTTGGGGATAGAAGGGAAGATATACCACTGATCATAAACTTATTTGGCCTTTGACATATTTTAATGCATCAAGTTGGACAGATGAGGGAGCTGTATTCCGTAATTTAAAGCTGGACAGTGCTTTTAACATACAGTTTATATATAGAAGAAGTGTGAAGGACCATTACTCCATAGGAAAAATATTTGGCCGTATCAGAGAGAAGTAATTTGTTCTTTCCAATTTCAGCAACATTTGTATATTTCTCACACAACCCTTCAGTTCTGCTAGATTGCACAGGGGCAGAAAAGGTAGACTTTAGTCAACTGGCCTCTGTTCCTTGACTTGTTCCTCAAAGGACGTGGCGGCATGTAAGACTTGGAACAAAATGCACAGAAGAGCAGGGAGGAAGGCATACTCATACTCTACAGGACACTGATACAGATCTTAAAGCCAAACTGTAGTTGGCTGTGGAATAACCACTGTAAAGAGTGTTATGAGCTCACCTTTGCTTGAGATCATGGATGCCCCCCTAGATTATCTTCTTACAGGTATACATGTTTGCATATTTGGCCTTAGCCAAAACTTTTTGTCTCTCAAGACCTCAAATTTATCATTTGTAGGTTCTATCATAAATAATTGAATTTGCCTCTTCATTAAACAAATTATTACTTCTCATTTGCTCAAATACTAACAGTAATTTCTCTTTGAAAACAACAAAATGAAAGTATTTGCTAGATTGCCAGTGAAAGTTCCTTAACTTGAGCATTTATGAGACCAAGTTGGCATCCATCACGGGAAGCTTCAACATCAGCTTTACTGTAAGGTAGAGAGAAGAAAGCTAAGTCTATCCATCCACTGTAACTGGAGTAATATTCAGGACATACACAGATTTTTATTTTTTTCTCCCCAGTTAAAAAAGCAAAAGAAGATGACAAATTGTTAATAGTTTAGATGGATGATAAATGCACTTTTTTATTGGGTCTTTTTTCCCTTTCATTTCATTTATGTTTATTATCTGAGTAGTCAATCTCGCAGTTACCATTACTTTGGGAAAAACTTCAAAGTAAATGGAAAATCAAGTGCTTGCCTCATTATGAGTTATTGCTATCCATTCATTTTTTTTAATCTTAGCTATTTTCTTCTACGCAGTCATTTATTTTTTTTCCATTGTATTAAAAAAAAAAAAAGTCAGCTTCTCAAATGCTTTCTTCTCAAGGGAACCTTGAATGTATTGCATTTCTGCCTATCAAGACCTTTAAATTTAACCAGCTCAAAAAACCTGTCAGTGTACATGGTGGGGAAATTAAATAATTAATACATAATATTTTATATCACACAAAATTTCTCATAAAATAGAAGTCAAACAGCACCTGTGTAACTCAAAATATACCCTTCTCTTTATACTGACACTCAAATGTGTAGGAATCCTATTCTGTCTATGACTATCTGGACCCACACATAGTGAAAGTGTTCATAAAGATTTCCTTTGAAGACCCCATTCCTGGGTCTATTTCTATTTCTTCTCATTCTCAATCCAGAAGTATCCCTGAGTTGAAGTTAAAATCTTAATGATTTCAGCAGATGCCATCTGAATTCCCTACAAGTTTGTGACAGTAATTAGCCTTTATTCTAGGATTCAGTTCTGTATCTACAGAGTATAGCCAATCCTGAGAGGTTATATGGCAAACTGCAAATCCCATTTTAAAGTGGCCTTAGGCTGCATTTTCCAAGATATGTGGCTGACTGATTTTTCTCCAGATCATCTTATTTACATTTCTTTGAATCATTTCAATAATCCAATATTTTTATTTCAAATAGATATTAGTATTCTGTATTTATGTTCTATTTTCATTATTATCTCCACTTGCCTTTTAAATGGGAATAAATACAGCAGAATGTGATTCGGAGAAAAAAAACAGTGATTTCACGAGTTCCTTCGGCAGTTTTTGCCCCTTGTAATTATCCTCATCTTCAAAAGATTTTCCCAAAGCAGCTAAGAGAAATCTTCCAAGCTGCAGATTCTATCCTTTTTTTTTTTTGGACATTGAGACTGGTTTATTCCTTTCCTTTGTTCTATCATAGTTCACATATGTAACCAAGTGGGTTTCCTGTTAGTACTCTAGATTAACAAACTCAGTTTGCTATTTCTTCTGAACTCATGCTTCTCAACCCCTAGTTATCTTTAACCTGTCTCATCTAGACTATCTTCACCTGATCCACATCTTTCTTGAAGAATCTCAATTTTGAACGTTGCTTCCCACAGCATTGCAAGAGATACGCTGAAAGTCCTACACAGAGCAGGCAACTCTCCCCATGTTTTCCAGCGATGCTCCTGCTCACGCCGCACTGCTCTGTACGCACTCTGTCCTCCGCTGCACATCCCTACCTGGCTATAGATCTCTGTACTTGTCCCCACTGATCCACACCCTATTTTGTCAGGCTAATTTGATCTAATTTTGCCAGGATAATTTTGAATTCCAATACCAGCACCCTGCAACCGCTACCAGCCTGGTATCATCTGCAAATTGAAGCGGACTTTTCAAACCATTAATGAATAAAGTTGGGTAGATTATTCATATATTATTAACTATGAGGTCTTTTTACCTTCTGGTCTGACTAGATAAGAGAACACTCTGCATATAACCAAACTTCTCCCCCATAATTCATTTCAAAATTGGTGTCATTTTCAATGACCTTGAGGTTGTGTGAATTCTAATGTTCTGTTGCAGTTTAAAAAGCTGCATGTGGACAGAATTTGTCAAAATGAGGCCTTTTTTTCCCCCCTTTTGTTAGCCCTATCCTGTCAGCCCTTGGATGACAGTATAGTTTCTGATCAAATGACAGCTTAGCCGAGTTTCCAACTAATTGGAAATTAATCTAAGTTAGTGAGATTTGGTCACTTTTCCTCTGTACTTGTGCACTTATATACGCACTTCTGAGTTTCCAAATGGTATACATTCATACGTCCTTCCCTAAGACAATACATGTGTTTTCTAGAATAATCAAACTCCCAATGACAGCTAAACACTTTGACATATTTAAAGCATTTTTCTATGTGCATTTTATTTTCTGTAAATGCTTCTTGGTTATTTATGTATTTTAGTTGGTTCCCATTGCTTAGTTGTTATGTCTTAATGTCTGCAACTTTGAAAATCAGCAAGTGATGAATAACCAGTGGTGAATACGGATGAATGAAGACCTGCTGAATCATTGCATAAATATTCTGCATTTGAAACAAATATGGGCATTCCTAAGGGCTAGCTATTCTTGAAGATTTCTACAAACGTTTTTTTAGTGAATAATTGAAAATATTCAAACCCAGAGGTACAATGTCATGACTGAGCCATCCAGCTATTTGGATTTTGAATTTATACTTGCAAATAGAAACCTTCAATCATCTTCCCCTAGCTCCAAAACCTGTGCTATTAAGATTATAAAATCTTAATATGCTAGAAAGTATCGTAGCTGCTTAAGTAAATGAACAAGTAGTTAACTAAAAAAAATAATAATAATTTAGAAAGATTCATCAATAAAAGCATCATTAATCTGAAGCATGCTACTTCCAGCCTTGAGTTTCTGATGGGACTTAGAATACTATTCTAGCTATCTCAGTCAAAACCTGTTCTTTAAGTTCGGACAATTCAAATGTTAGCATGGAGCATTTACTCCTTAGCTATCCAAATCATACCTCATTAGGAACAAATGGCCAACATGAAAAAAAAACCCATAAGGGTAAAGTCTTCCAGTAAGAAGACCTAAATTCTAAATATACTTTTTCCATTACTCATAGGAGATAAGGTTAAAATGAATATTCTAGCATTCCAGACAAGTACAATAAAGGATTTCACATCTATTTTTTTTCCTACACCTTAGCTTGCATCTACTCACTTCACTGAGCGACAAAACTGTTGTTAACTTTTACAGGTACAGGAACAGACCCACTTTTTTTGCAAATGTCAGTTAGACCAACTAGAGAAAAAAAATAAAAAAAAAATCCAAGTACTCTCAGGCACATATTAAATAAATACCAGAACAAGTGATTTTTGGGTGGGGATTAAGTTGTAATTTTTGTCCCACAATAAGCTGCTTTATTTCACGCCCTGCACAATACAGGTGAGCTAAACATTCTGTATTTCAGTCTTTGCTGACAGACAGACAATAAGTGGCATCTAAGGACAGAGATGCACTGAGTAAAACCTCAAAGCTATTTTGAAGAACAGCTAGGCTTACCTCCTAGTTTCATACCCAGGCCAAACAACACAAAGATAAAATAGAAAAATGAAATCCTTCTCTTGGCTACAACTCTGCTCCAGTGGCTAAGTCAGTCATTAACCAAGAAAAGTCACAGTTCAAAGGATTTTCAAAGTTCTCAAGTCCAGGCCTTGCTGATACAGATGTCGTTGCATACACATGTTGGTTGTTTGCTTCATCTTGTTTTAGGTTTCTCAAGTAATGGGAATTCTATCTTTTCTAAAGCTGTTATTCTGTGGTCTAGCAGATATCAAAGATTACTTCTCGCTATAGGCACTGTTGGAATAAAGTGATGGGAAAAGAACATTGAAAAGCATGAGAGCTGAGAAAAGCAGATTAGAGACAAGAAAAGTGATGAAATATACTGGATGCTGGAAGTAGAAACATGTACCAAGAAGAATGAAGATTAATGGAATATTCCCACAAAAAACCATAATCTGTATAAACTATGAAATCCCATAAAGGAGAACCTACATATGGGAAACAAGAAAGTTGTTCTTATCTTATGAAATCTTTGTTAAATATGAAATTCAGTAGAAAGCTCCAGCCATTCATGAAAAACGAAGCATGTAATTTGTTGCAACATTGCCTGTCTATTTAGACAGAAACTTCATAGTGAGGAGCTCCAGGCAACACAGTTTGTGGTGTGGGGGTGGCAAGGCATTGGGGGAGAGAAAATAAATTCGCAGTTCCTCTGATTTCACTTTGCTCCAGGTATGAACATTTCTTATTGTCCTTTCTGTTATACAACTACAGTCCTTTACAAATGAAGAAGAGATGACCTAATGCAAAGTAGGAATTAATTGTTATTTTCCAGCAAATAGTACTTTGGTTTTCCAAGTAAAACTTTGTGTAAAAGTTTTGCTAGATAAAAAAAGCTCTCCACAGCTGGGCACGTCTTGATACTTAATGTAAACTCATACTTTTTTTTTAAGTGTCAGTAATGTGTGAAATAATGTCTTAAATACAGAATAGACTTTGTGACTATGTTTTCCCATCAGATCCAGCAAATTGGAACTCTATGCCTGCATGTTATTTTTATGCTCTATACATTAGCTCCATTGAAAACATATCTAAAAATATAGTGGCTGAAAGAGGTAGCATAGAGAGATGTTAATTGAAAGGCAAAAAAGATTTCCATTGATGAAATATGTCGTTATTGTAGTAATATATACCAAAATACTGCTTTCACTGCACAGTGTATTAGGTATTACAGAGATATAAAGGCATCCTTAATCCATTTTAACAGGGAACCGGATTTGTAAAAAGGAAGCTATGGTGTTAGATCAAGGTACATGACATTCTGAAAGGGGAAAAAAAAAAAAAACACACAAAAAACCCCCAGAAGACAGCTGTGACAGTGTAATTTTAGCTACTTTTGGGAATGGACCAGAAATGAGTTTCAAGCAGGATTACGTGAGTATCATGGGGTGGAGAGAAGGTTGGCTCAAAGATTAGTCATTAGTTCAAATGGCTTCCAGAAAGCTGCTGTGTTTGTCTAACAGCCTGGATTATTCAGCTTGTTAATGTGACTTAATTATCCAACAGACAGCAGTCGTCGTCTCCCCCCCCAATAAACTACGCTGCTGTTTGTATTAAGAATTTGTAGCTTGTCTCAGAACAAGGACAAAAGATCAATGAGGATTATGAACTTCCCTGTGCCCTTAAAATTACATGACAAAATTCAAGAAATCTGATACTCTTGGGTAGATAATACTTGTGCATCACTTAATCTTTTTAACATAGAATGACTGTCTGTCCCTGCAATATTGGACAGGTCTAACTCCACATGTCTACCAGCCCCTGGAGGGAGGATCACTACCTTCCTCAGAGAAAGGAAAATAAAATCTAAAATATTTCAAAATAATAGTGACTTTTCTTAAAAATTAAGGGATACTTTTCTTCTTTCTTTTGTTTATGTTCCCTTCCATTTTCTCTAGCTATTAACACAAACTTAGATTATTTTTAAAAGGGGAGGTTCTGTCAATATTTTGAAATGGAGAAAATATTTTCACTTTAAACAGTTTATCATAAAAAAGGGGGAACATAAACTGATAACTTCAAATTGGTGTAATTTAGTTTCACTTGTAAGCTGAGGTAGAGCCATTTCAAATCAGTTTTCTTCATGATCTGTTTCAGAAAAGCTCAATTTCTGGCACGTACAAAAGATCTAGTTTGTCTAGAATTAGGACATATCACAAAACCAAATGCTGCAGAATAAACTACAGTAATTTATTATATCCTTAGCACAGTTCCCATTGATCTGGGCAGAAGAAAACTATTGTGTTAGTGAGACAACTAATCCTAGCTAAATCATGTACTGCAGTTGCACATGAAGTTTATAGCACGTGTTCAATCTCATACTCAAAAACCTAACTCCAGCACTGTAAAAGCTGGTGTTAACATTTTCATCCAATAAAAGCACAGTATTTTGTATTTAGAGTGTATGATACTACTTACCCACCAGGAGCATTTTTAAAATTAAAACTAAATGGGAACATGAACATGTTTCCTAGGCAGAAAAGTCACTATCTGCAAGACAGCTTGAAACAGGGAAATGCTGTTCAGATGCTCACATGAATGAGTCCACAGCCTGGCTAGGAAAGGTCAGATGTAGCAAGAGTACAATCCACAAATTGTATTTCACTGAATTTCACTGAATTTTTTTTTTGGAGTTGGAAGGGACCATAGAGATCATCTAGTCCAACTCCCCTG
>JAOQGH010000077.1:19262801-19289796 GCA_025769975.1 Gallinago jamesoni | reverse complement strand
CTTCCATCCTGCCCTGTGACTGATGGGATAGAAGAGAACACAACCTGTGCTCCTGATCCCTTAACTAGTTGTCCCAGTTTGTTTCAGCAAGATTTCATAGATTTGACTCAAATATTTGACTGGATTATTAGCATTACTGCAAATGCAAGGACAAGCCTTTGTGTTTAAATAACTAAGGAAGATGTACAGCCTAGTTTCTCATGTATTTTCCTGATGTATGTTATCCCAGACTTTCCAGTGCATTTTCTTAACTAACAGGGTAACTTGTTCAGATCTCAAATCTAAACACATACTCTAAGCACTTGAGCATTTCACTCAATAGATATTAAATTTAAAACCACAAAACCCATTCACAAAAAAAGAAAAGTTTTCTATGGAAGTGATCTCAAATCTTCTGCTTGTAAAGTTCCTACAATGGAAACAAATTCAGTAACCATTTATATCATGTAAATTCCTTGCTCTCCTTACAATCTCCATAAACCTACAAGACCATATTTTGAAGCTCCCTTTCTCCTTTATTTGTATAATCCCACTGATTCCTCCAGAATTAATTCCTAATTTACATGAGTAAAAAATATTTATCAGAAGAATCAAGATCTTCACTGAAGCATTTGAGAATCATCTGGGAAGCACCATTTTTGACCCTTAGATCCTTTAGGGATCTAACAAAGGTCATTTTCAGTTTCCCTCCCTCTTAGTTCCCTCTTCCCCCATTAGCCAAAATGCTCACCTTATAGATGGGAGACCAAGGGTCCTAATTTCTGCCATGCCTAACCTAGAAGAAAGTCTTCACTATGCTATTCTATACTAGTAAATATTTTAAGTACTATTATTAGTTGTTCTGCAATGGGTTTCTCTTGCTTCGTTTTGCATCTTGCTTGAATCCTTCCTCCACGTTTTCTTTCAGAAGCATCAACAGCTTTGCAGCTCCTACTCTATAGAAAAGACTCTCCACAGGGAGCTTTCTGAAATAAGGCTGTTGCAGGACAACTACATTGTTTTTTTCACTAACTGAACCACATTTTTCCCAAGAATACTTTCATTGGATTTTTGTTTTTCTCCTGATGATGCTTTTTTACATCATACCAGCTTTTCTGAATCTAGATTTTTGTCAGCTTGACCTTTCCAGCCTTCTGGGCCCAACTGTTTTTGTAATAAATCTCTTTGCTTTTCAACAGCTTCCTTTCTTCCAAGCCCTTTTGCTGGCTTTATTAAAAGTTGCAGAAGGTCATTCTGAGCCCTGGGTTCTCAATACCAAGTCACAATATAGAAAAAGACACATACAATTGGCATTCATAAAAAAAGAAAGTTTACTAACAAATTTGCTTTCAAATTTCCATTAACTCTGAAAGTGTCAAAGTTTGAAAACATACAGGGTTGATAAAAAGAGAGAAAACAAAATTTAATAAGTTGTCACAGTCAGTGGAAACACCAGTATAAAAGAAATTTTGCCTATCTGAATGAGATAGAGTCTACAAGTCTTTTGAATTCTTATCATCATATATACGCTGATGTATCACCAATAGTGCTAGTGATAAGTGGATTATCTCAGTCTGCTGCTTTTAAACAGTTACTGAGTCACTGTAGATTTACTCGTGAATTCATCTTTGATGTACTTGCACTGCTTACAGCAGTATTCTAGCTTCTGATGCACCTGCTTCCCCAACACGTCTTCTCTACTCAAAGTACTATACTAGAGAATCCTGCTCCACAGCAGAAGATATCTACAGGTGTAGCTTTAGAACCTGGAGTGCAGATACCATTTCTCCTGGCAAAGAGTGTTTCCCTCAAAGTAGTTTTAACTAGTGCCATAAGTACACAAAAGTTATCACGCAAAGCTCTTTTCAGTTCCTGTAGGTACAGCTATACTAGGCCTTCTGCCAGTACACAATTATATAATCAAAAGCCTAACCTAAAATTCTCCTGGAAAAACATTAACACAGGTCTGACCTAAGAAAAGCGTCAAGTTTCTGTTCTCAAGAACAGAAGGCACAATGCTTTAAAGTTTCTATAAAAAGGAAAATCAGATTCCAATAAAGGGAGTCCCAGAATCTCAGCCAGTTGAACTGGTACACACAGGCTTATTAAGGAAAAAACATTCCTCCCCAAACTCTCCTATATACATAGAAGGGTACATTACAGTTTATTCTGGCAAACATGCATGAGATGAAGATGCCGATCAGCACAAGCTTGGACCACTTAGCTGTGTTTTGAATGGGGGCAAGAAAGCAGGAGACCTCAGCTACTACTCACTGCCTCCACCAGTGATTTTGCCAGTTGTTGGCATCTAGAGGAGAAATGGGCAGATGCCACTTATTTCTAGCTGAGCCTTTGGGGATTCAAATACTAAAGAAATTGTGTGAGAAGCAAGAAAGTACAGATTTGGCCCATGGTCCTTTCATATAGGCTCAGAAACACAAGACTGAAAATTTTCACCTAGTCAGTTTTCACTTTGCTGGGGACTTTGCTGCTAGATTAGCTAGGATGCTTATCAGCTTCCATCTCCTAGTTTATGAATGACAGTTTCAAAAGTTTATGTTGCCAACAGAAGATTAGCATCCACAAACCTCTGATTTATTTCACGTTATTTAGATTAACATCCCTGTGTCCTAGATGTAGGATTTCAGAATGGCAAGCTGATCAAAACTAGATTTCTCCCTGTCCCCAAATGCAAAATGTATATCTGCCAAAAAATGAAGACAAAAAATGCAGGTCAATGCAGTGTTGGTATGTTAAGAAGCTTGAAAGAATGTAAAATGCATACATTCCCCTAAGGCAATTGCAGACTTAAGAAATGCAGAAAATTAAAAGGCAGAAAAATTTATGTAAAGAGCCAACAAAAGCCATTGAAAGAATAAATCTTAGATGCACTGAAGTTATATTGCACGCACCCAAAAATAAATCAAAGTTGATTCAAAAGAAAGTCTGAAGACTTAGGGTTTCAGTGCTTACAACATAGCATGTAAATATTAAAATTGCATTAGTAGGAGTTGAAATAGTGGAAACTCTTAAAGTTTGCAGAAGGAAGAGTTGTCAAAACAGACAAGATAATTAACATGTGAAATTCAGAGTAACTGCCTCATAAGGGAGCACTGCTGACCTAGGGAGAGCTTAATTGCAAAGTATGAGAAAATAAGGACAACAAGAACACCCCTCACTCCTCCCCCTGGAAATGTACTAGAGGAAGCAGAGTTGTTTCCTGTTATGGTAATGCTATAGCTGTTCTCTGGTGGGTCTTTCTTCTAACCTGTTTTAAAGGTACACTGACAATTTGTTTAGACTCCAAAGTATATTGCCCACAAACAAGGGCAACATAAATCCCAAGCAGTTACTGTTTTGAGATGATGCTTTATATACAGAATGGAACCAAACTGTAAAATGAATGTCAGTGTAAACACCCGGTTCATGGGTGTTCTGGTTGATTTTGAGAACTTGCAGAGCATAGCTATTTGGGGGTCTTACCTGATTTGATTGTATTGCCAGTGATGCAGGCTACAGATTTAAAATGGTTGTTTACCTCTTTTTAAAAACTGAAAACATTGCAACATGCCCTACAATATTATATTACAGTCAGAAATGTGGTAGGACATAAAGAAATTAGATTTGTACACAAAGAATGGCAAATGTAATATTTAAGATAACTGCCACACAGAGACCAAGTATTCAGCAGTTTCATTAACTTTCCAACTAGAAATGTGTTTATAAATCCAGTTGTAATATTTGCACAAAACTTTAGCTGCATTTAGTATTTCCAAATGACAGAATTTACCTTGAAGTTTTACCCCTCCCCCCATCCTTATTTCAAGATATCAGTTTTACTTCAGTAGAAAGCCCATATCAAAAAAGGATTAAACAGAGCACACACAATGAGCTAGACATACAGAATCCATCACAAATGGTAGAGTTTAAGAGAAGTAAATGTGCAACTGAAAAGGCAGGCAGTTCCATGAGAACAACCACTCTGCATACGGCTCGCCAGCTGCAGGTCTATTTAATTCATGGCATACAGATGTTTGATTACCTATTTGTTATACAGGAAAGCATTGTGCAGCTAGGTGTTGATAGGATCAGGTAATCAAGCATTGTTTGATTATGAATTCAAAAAGTGTTATTATCAAAGTGCTAAAGCAAGTACCATTATCCTTATTTCTAACTGGAGCTCATTTTCCATGAAATGCCACCATTACAATAATCAAAATTCTCTTGAAACATTGTTGCATGGGCATATTTCATACATAGAGCCTACTATACATTCTTATTATATAATGTTTGTAATAACTATGGAGAAGACAGAGGAAGAATGAGAGTTCAGTGACATTAAGTAGGATCTTTTGCTTCTCTTCAGCTGAGAGCCAGGAGGTCACCTTGGTGGAGATTTTTGTGTAAGTTGCTTAATTCTTTAGGGACAACATATGTAATAGCATCTCACATCACATCTCAGGCTTCCTATATGAACGTCAACTGATGAATCAAGGAACAATCTAAGGCCCTCACAGTATTTACAGTTTGAGATTTCCCCTGTTTTTCAGCATTTAATCTTTCAATCTTGATCGAAAGAGACAAGTATGAGCCCAGAGCTCTAAGAAAGACATTTACTTGAGATTTACTAAAGCATATGAAAAACAGCCACCCTAAGATTTCATTAACAGGTTACAGATACAACAATGAAATGAAATTCACATTTCACTTGAATTCTAGACAACAAAATGGACTGCAGCAGTAGGTAGCTATAGAAATGTAACACAGCAGATGTAATGCTACCTTATGACTAGGCATTGTGTAACTACTGCAACGATAGCCTTGCTCCAAAGATCTATCAGCTTTTCAATTGACTTACCTTTTCTTAGGATTCATTCTTCTGTACGAGGTTTGAGAACGTTATCTGGCTCAAGCAACAGCATTCAGTATTTTCTCCACAGCAAAACTGAAAAAAAATATTGCAAACATTAAATATAGACTTCTTCCCTATTCTAGATTCCATTTTCCCTTGAAATCTCTCATGATCTGCTGTATTTCTCCCTGAAACCACTTGCCAATGGATCTTCCAATTCTAAGAATCCAAATAAATTGCTATTAACTCACAGAATTTTAATGTCCTGCAGATCTGACTTATCTTCAGCCTAAATATTTCCCAGACTTGCTGACACCCCACAAGAGCACCAAAGCTCACTCCCACACTGTCCTTTCCAGGAAGGTCCCACTAACCATACTCTCCCTCTGCAACCAAAACTCCTACTCTCTGCCCAAAAGCCAAATGTCGTCCTTCTGTGGCCTTTTAAACAAAAGCCTGACTCTTTTCCAGGTGGTCGTTAAACCCAAATTTACTGACAGAGTTCCAGGTGCACTTGTTAGGACTTGCTAAGTTTTTTGGTTCATTGCACTCTCTTTTGTAGTGGAGATTTATTCCTCTTACCACTAAAGTTACTATTTGAAAGTCACTATAGGCTCTCTAAGAATGAGAGACTGGAAAGAATTAGAAAAGGAATCAGGTAGCAAATAAAGCAGTAAAAATTAATGATCTCCTGTACTATCTCAACTCCTCGGTTCACACTCAATGCATGGAATAACATTTTTTAATATTTTTTTTTCATTAGGCCATAATATCAGGACAATTATTGCATTTACATAAAAAATTTCAGAAACCTTTAGACATATTATGTCCAGTTCTGGGCTCCTGAGTACAGGAAAGACACAGGCATACTAGAGTGTGTCTAGAGAAAGGCGATGAAGGTCGTTAAAGATTGAAGCATCTGACATACAAGGAGGGGCTGAGAAAGCTGAGCTCACTTAGCCCGAAGAAGAGGCTCAGGGGATCTTATCAATGTGTATCTTAACAAATGTCTGACAGGTGAAGTAAAGGACAGTCAGCCAGACTCTTCCCAGTGGTGCAAGAGAAGAGGCAAATAGGGACAAATTGAAACACACTACATCCCATCTGAACAGAAGAAAACTTTTTTCAGCAGGAGGGAAATCAGGCACAGGAACAGGCTGCCCAGAGAGGCTGTGGAGTTTCCTTCATCTTTGGACATACTAAAAACCCAACTGTGCAATATGCTGAGCAACCTGTTCTTGCTGACCATGCCTGAGCAGAAGAGTTGGACCAGACGATCTTGTGTGCTCCCTTCCAACCTTAACCAGTCTATGATTCTGTGGTTTTGTCATTCTCTGATCATCTACCACCAAATGCTAAGAGGCTGTGGAGAGATTTCCCCAGAATCACCACCTATTTAATTAGATATAGTCCTTCCAAGGCCTTCCTCTAAATATGCACACTTTTCACCCAGTGACTGTACATATATATATTGTGTAGTTCTACACACTATTTTTGTTGTCATTTCAAGTCCTGCTACAGGTCCACTGGAGCACCACAGACTCTGGTGTGTAAGATCAGCTTGTGTGATGCTGTGCTTACAACAACAGAGAAGAAGAGTGAGCTCTTGGAAATAATGCTAAGACATTTATTCCATTGTCTTCTGCTTTTTTTGTCATATCTATGCATCCAACAGGATAATATTTAAAAAATATAAACAACTCACATCCAACTCAAAGCAGCTACAAGTACAACAGCACTTGTTGTCCTAAGGATTCAAAGGCATTTTGCTAATCCAGTTTGAACAAATTTTTTTATTTCCCTAGTCTTACTGAGAAAAAAATCACTGATCCAAAGTCCACTGAAATCACTGTCTGTCTTTAGATTTGACTCCAGCAATTTTTGCAGAAACAAGAAAAATATTTTAAAACAACTAGCATACAAATAACTGCCATAGAGGCCAGTGAAAGTGTTAAGTACATATTTAAAAAAAAAAAAGAATGAGAAATGAGAAATTCTGCAAACTCTCTGCAAGGCAACTTTTGTAATCATTGCACTACTTCTATTTCAAGGGTCGCTTTGTGACACATGTAAGACATAATTATGAAAGTAATAAAAATGCTCTCAAGTAAGTACGCTGGTAGAATTAGGTAAATGAGTAGAAAATCCTGATATAAAATAGAACCGTTAAAAAGATCAGTGTAATAGCCTCTGTCGACCTAGAAGTCTCTCTCATTTCATTTGATATCCAAATGCTTTAATGGTGTGTTAGCTTACTGATCTCATAGCCTGCTGGTTCCCATCACCTCTGGAATCATGGTAACGGGAGAAAAGGGCTAAAAAGAAATTGCTTAACAGGAAGACATAAAGCCTCTAAGTAGAGTGCTTATTACTAGTTCTTGAATGTAAGGATGCTCTGGTTAGATCCTAAACTTAGTAAGTAACCTAACTAACTTAGTAACCTAAACCTGACCACAGCTATCAAAACCTATTAAGTACCGAAGGTTGGATTGAGAATCTCATGAGATGGGTTATTCTAAGAAAATCCTGATACTTCTTATTTCCCTAAGAAGAAGAACTATAAAGACATTTTTTTCAGGGCAGAACTGCTTTGCATTTTTCTGTCAGTGTGTGGATCAAAATTAGAACAGAAAATTAATTTACCAGATACACAGAACATGAAAAAATTTGATCTTCAGATGTTACAAGAAAACAAAAATAAAGGTGATTCTTGGGACCCTCAAAGTGCAGTACTTTACAGTATTCTGTTTTCCAGTGTCTCTTGTTCTATTTTTGTACTACAATGCATTTTTGCTATTACGATCAGAAGGCATTTGCTTTCAGATCTCTTTAACTTTGCAGAATATAACCATGCTTAGCTAATGAGAAGTAACTAGCTAACTGATTTGGAGTTAGCTAGTTGCAGCCAGGCATCTTATGTATCTTTGGGACTAGAATGATCTGAAAGCCAGCTGTTTCCATGTGGTTTCTGTACATTCTCAATGTGGAATAAGGCTTGTCAGAACACATCTACTTTAAGGGACTCATAAGAAAAGCTTTTATTGTCATGTCAAGATTAGTGAAATTGCAGTGTGTGAATGACTCAGTTTTGTGACCAAATTACTTGGTAGTTTCTCTCTAGGGTCTATTGGTCTATCAAAGAAAAATTGGCACGACTTTGATTCATTCACAGTTTATCATTCCAATACAGCAGAGAATTAGCAGTTTACAGCTCCCTTTTTCAATCACATCTTATGAACTATAACAAGAAAAAAATTCTTACAGTTTTCTTCCAGTCTATGAGCTTGAAATTTAAACTCTGAGTCCATTTCATTGTGTTCTGTTTGCTGGTATACAGTCCACCTCCTGTTACAATAACTGTGCTAACAGCCTTCAAATCAGTGAAGTATCACCTGCACACCACTCCTTTTAGATGATAAACTTACTTCTTCTGGCAGGAACTCTGTTAGGCAGAACAAGCTCTGAAGACAGAATGGGATATGCTGTTCTATCACTCAAAAAATGAGCAGCGTGTGTCTGTGACAAGCTTGTGATTCCAGTTGTGGGAGTGGATAGCCAAGAAAGCTGCTGAGTGTTAGGTTTAGGTTTTGAACACTGAAGAGTGTCTACCATACAAGACGAAAGGAAATATTCTATACAGGCATAACTCTTGTGTAAACAATAGCTTCAGTTGCTCTAGGCAGGATAATCTCTTTCATTTTTTGGACCAGTGCCTATGATCACACTCTTGTTGCCACCATCATTGATCCCCTTTTCTAATATCAGTAGTACTGTTTCTAGAATAGTTATCTCTTCAGTGTTTTGTGTCTGTAGTTTTCTTATGTTTGGATAAGTGTAGAAAATATTTCATAGCCTTACATATGAGTTTTTCTGAAAAACCCGAAGGTTGTGATTAGTGCCAAAGTGCTTTGAAAAATGAATCACCATTCTTTTGTCCTTTTTTATGCAAGTAATCTAAACTACATGACAACCCTCCTGATAGTTGTCAAGAGTAGCAGCGAGGCCCTATCAATCAGTGCATGACTTGTGACTGTTTCCTAAGCAGCAACAGACAAAGCAAACCCTACAGTGACAGTATTCTCTGCTTACTTATCTTGGCAGTAGCCAACAGCTCTTAGTATTTTAAACACGACTAAAAATATCTGCCAATTCAGAGAATGATATAAATGGCCTTGCAATAGACCACATAAGCTGACATTATTTATCACTAACAGGTATAAAGAGGGGAAGCACTGAAAGCAAATTCAGGTAGCGTGTGTCTGGAAGCTTAGTTATTAATAAGCAAATAATTACGAGGAGTAGACTGCCCTAATGTTTTGTTATTAAGTGACTAACTCACAGATTCCTGTTTAAAAATAAACCCTGCAAACATTTGGTTAATGGCTGTCCTCTGGACAATTCTGCTTGTATCTTGCAGGGATATGTTTAGCTATAATAGTCAGGAAAGATTTATTCTAAAAACCTTCACTATGACTTTATGTTCTCTAAATTAGAGAGAATGTATTCGTTGGTATAAGTCAGAAAGAAAGCCTGATCACATTCACTTCATTTGAAGATTTTACAAGGAAACAGGAAAAGGTACCACAGTACCCATGATGAGTGTCATACCTCAGTATGCATTTTGCTTTCTGAAACCAGCCTTAGATTACAGTATCTCATTCACAAAGAGACCCCAGTGTCCAATTAGGGCAAGAAAGATGCACGTCAAATTTATATTCCTGAAAATGTGCTGCTTGTGGAGACTAAAATAGCAATATTGCAGTATATAATGCAATCAAGAATAAACAATGTAAGATTCATCCCTGGTATTGGTATTGTACAAATATGTGAGAATATGGGGGAAAAAGTCAGTAAAAACCTCATTTTGCTGTAGCCTTCCAGAAAAGACAAGCTATGCAGGCAGTTCACTCTGAAAATTTCCTGTAAAGAGAAAGTGGGAATAAGGAGATATTTGGGGAAAAAATATGAAGAATAAAGAACCATAAAGAATATGTTTTCTTTATTGTTTTTAATTTATTCACATAGCTTTTTAATAGTCTTTTACCACCAGAACACTTAATATAACACACCAGAATACTTAAGTATTTCATCAAAGTCGAATCATTTCATGGTCACACCTTTCATACTGTCTGCAGTATTCAATACTGTCCCCATTTTAGGGGTGAAGATAATTAGACAGAAGAGTGAATACAAACATAGTTATTTTAAAGACCTGATATTTTAAAGGACTGGCACTGTATTTCATCACCAACATTTGTTATGTTGCTTCATAAAAATCCGACTCTCTGTTTTTGTAACTGCTCTGAAAATCTAGCTCTTGTCAGGTGATAAAATGAGAGAAGAGTCCTGTAAGAAGTCTGGCATCACTCTAGACACTGTTCAGGATGCTATGGAAGGCTTGATCTCAAGTAATTGATCCAATCTCGTACAAGAATCCTACTGCAGTGACAGGAAGCTGATTGCAGAAATGTAACCACGAGATCGTCTATTTTTCTTTAATAGTTTACCAGGGACAGACCAAATTACTTTCCTGCTTTTGGTATAGCTCACACAATAAAATACTGACTGTTCTCAGCTTCACCTGAAGAATTTGCTACGAGCAAAACAGAGAAAGAACAAACATAAACTTGTAATGCTATAAAATATTACTTTTGGAAAGCAAAATGAAGTTCAGTAGAAAACTTCTGTTTACTGATCATCATGCATGTTCTTAATATTACTGTTAGCATAGCTTGTATACACTGACTGTTCAGGGCAAGAGAGCACTCTATTCTACATCATTTTACAATACAGAACTCCCATTTTCAAGCTACTGTTTCAATTTAACCAGATTTTGCTTCTGGCTAAGCTATTATATGACCAGTCATCGATTAAATGATCTATCTCATACCAAGAAAGATTAAAATTACAGGAGGAGTATAAAGCAGAAATATTTTAATGCTACTGTACTGAATGCAGGTTTACAGTCTAAGACTGCTGTCAGTAAATGTCATTAAAGACCACTTGTTTTTTTTAAGGTCATATCAGTGTTAGGTTGGAGAGTTGGAGGTTGGAAAGTTGCTCTGTTTGTTGCTTTGAAAACAGAAGATATAAGAGGGACAGGGCATTCTTTTTATACTGGCAGCATCACTGCTTTGTGCAGTCAAGCCCAAAATCAAAATGTTTACTTTGCTTGTTGAATAAACTGTACATCTGTCAGTATTGCTGTTAGAATGTACTGTAAGGGAAAGGGCAGTATTTCAAATATACACCACACTTCAGTCTTCAAACTTCTGTTTTGAAACAGCAGAAAACAGTATTTTTTATAGCATACTTATTGAATTATTTTGCATCAGTAGCTGAAGATCTGTCATCTTTTTCTCCAGTAGCCATCTTTCTTTATTCCTCTGTTCACTCAACAAGTATATGAGTATAGAACTTGTTGCAGATGCATGCACTGTCACTGAATGAGGCACTTCTGTAATTAGGAGCAGGGTCACTGTCTTAGTGTGGTTCTCTGCCTCCACTTATTTACCATACTGAAAGACTAAACGGGTTCATGCTCCTGATAGAATCACAGCAGGATGTATGTTTACCCAAAAAGCATGTTCTCTTTCCATGGCTCTACAGCAATTTTTTTTTACTAGTTACTACCTCTGCTAGTTTCTTATTTATGCGTAAAACTACCCTGCCAATATCTTTTAGATTCTAAAGATATCACTAGATATCACTTATTTAGTTCTTTTTTTATACTAATAACATTGTTACCATCTTATTTCAAACTGAAAATTCAAAATTGCTGTTTTATTGTAAATATTCAAGTCAGAATCTCCCAGTAATCTGCCCATTTCTCACTCTAGTCCCAGACCCAAATAAAAATCTTGCCAGAGACTCAGTTAGCTTTTTCTTCTTTTGTGTTTGTACAAACTTATTTTTGTTTTGTCTGCTTAGAAAATTACGATAATGAGGTATCTGCCTCTTGCATATTATTGTTTTATGCAGACTGGTTTTTTATAACAATGAAAGTCTGCAGTCATCTTCCCTCTCTAGTCTTAGAGACAAACATGAAACCCATTAAACTTTATTACAAACTAAGACTATCTTCAGTTTTTCCAGTACACTCTGCCTGCAAATACAGAATGACAGGACTGTCTGAATTTCTTTCTGCTGGCTTCCCATGTCTACAGTTTAAATTTAATCTCCAATATTTTGAGTTTTTTGGAGTTTTTAGCTCTTTCATTCTTTTTCTCAGGTTATTTTCTTCAGCCTGGTTTTATGCCTGGTACTATGTGCTATTTCAGTTATCAGATTGCACCACCGAGTATGAAAGGCTGAAGCAGCTCTAATTGCTTCACCTTTCTATGGTCTCTGCAGTGTTCTTTCTGAGTCTGCCTGGATGTTAAACCATCTGTACGTGCAGATCCAGTACCCTACCTATGGAACCACTGTCACCATGACACATGTAGAAGACACTTGTCTGACTATATTCTTAAACTGCCTATTTCAGTGTTGGTAAAATCACTAGAAAAGTCAGACTTGTGGAACTGCACTCCATGACTTGAGTGAGATTCAGTCAGACTTTCACTGGTTTCACAGGGCATGTTGCCTGTGTTTCCTTTGTCAGTGTACTTGTAAAACAGAAGGGGAAGTTCTCATCTGCAGGATAAAGCAAAGCTGCTGACTAAGTCAGCAAAAATGGACTTAGGCATCAAACTGCTACTTTTAAATAATATGAATGCTCAAAAGCATCCTACTAAGTTTCCCGCAGGGAATCATGTCCTAAAGAGTCAGTGTGCTATTAGATACATTATGGGATTGCAACATTGATTAGAAAAATACAAAAAATGAGCAAATCCCAGGGTCAATATGAGAGCTGAGAAACTGACTGAGCACATCTATTTCTTCAAGGTTGAAGAACAGTGAGAATGGACATGGCATTAAGAACTCATTTTGCATTTGAGCACTGTCTCTCCCAGGGTATGAAGTGAAGCACGCACCCAACCTGTCTGCCTGTCACCAGCTAACAAATAGGGCATCACAGAATCAGGCCAGTGCAGTATGTTCTTCTTCTTCTCAAATATAAAAGCTAAGTCAATAATTACTCTGCCTCCGTACTCTGCCTCTGTGTGTATTTTTTTCTTTCTCAGCACTGACAAGACACATCTGGAGTGCTCTGTTAAGTTCTGGGCTCCCCAGTAAAAGGAAGATATGGAAGAGGTGGAACTGCTGCAAATAGAGTGCTCTGTACAGCATTTTCTGACTCTCAGTCCTCCCTCACTGAGCCATAAATAAGACTTATTCTTGAGTATTATGAAATTTAAATATACAGAATAAGGAGAAACAAATTTAAAATAGTAAGTTCTGTTTTATTTTACTGTTCATGTTAAATATAGTTTTCATAAAAGTCAGAGTCTGATACAATGCTGGAACAGCACGATATACCTTCTTGAACCACATTTTTTTCTTACAATTTATACCACAGTAAACAGTTTGCTTACACCTAACTCTGTGAGTTTATAGCTGTTTAAGAACTGCTTTAGTTTAGTCACTCCATAAACGTGCCCCCCTTTGTTTAAAGAAACGTTGCATGAAAAGCTAAGTGGAAAGATAAAGTGAGGGAGAGTGCTCAAGATGGGATCATGATTTGTTTCAGAAGTGGCAAAGATTACAGCCAAGGCTGTGGTATAGGAGCGGGATACTTGTTCAGAAATGGTAAAACTTTCCTGCCAAGATGGTGGTGGTCCGAGCTACCACATGCACAGAATAGAATGTTCCCAAGCTCAGAAATCACCCCAGACTTATGCTGCAGAAATTCTAGTAGTTACAATAAATATTGAATGAGAACTGATTCTCCCTTCATTTGCAGGGTTTGCGTCAATGCAATTTAACTGACTAAAACAATATTAATTTTGTATTATCAGCATTACAAGTAACCTGAAGAATGAGATACCATAGATCAAAATATCTTGATGAGCTGCAATGAATGGAAATACATTGTCATCAGATCTAGTCCAATAGGTGAGAAATACATAATAAAAGAAGATAATTTGTTGAGTTTGAAGACATTTATGAAGTGGTCCAGAGACTGCCAATTGAGATAAACTCAAGTTTACCTTCAAGTAAAAAAGTAGAAACAGCGGTTCATTGTAGTCTAATTTCCCCGTATACACTGCCCCTGTCAAGTATGCCATGTACTTTGTTTTGGGTCAAGTTATTCTGGAGGTACAAGCCTTGCAGTTTCATTCTCTGCACTGCTGACAGTCACCCCATGTATCCACTAAAACCAATTAGCTTCAGATAATATCAACACGTTGTTGTGCTAGGGCTTTATTTGCATAGTCCCTCAAAGATTATTATTAATGTTTAAATCGTTTAATTTAGGGATTCATTTTCCTTATCCCAGCCGTCCTAAATGGCAGTAAATTCAGATTGTCTGTTGGTGATGCATTGTCTGAGCACAGAGTAAGTGTTCTTTTTAAAGTAGCCCTGGGCAAATGGTACGTAAATAATTTATTATTCCAGAAATCTCAGTCCAAGAACAGTGTTTGGTGCTTTGAGAGATTCTAAGACAAACTTCAGAATCTTCTTCTGGTGTGAAGATTTCTTACCAATGCCTGTCGTCTATACTCAGAACCACAAACCCACACATAGATACACCAGAGTCTGTCTTTCCACTGCTGAACATTTGCTTGCCTGCTAAAAATCCCATGAAAAATTGCATAATTTGAAAGTATTTTCATACAACGTTTTGGTTTATTTTTAAATTGCAGCGTAGATCATGCAACACAGGTGGACACTGCAGTAAATGTTTCTAACAGTCACAGGAAATACGATGTCAAGATTCAGAGCTATTTAAGCCTTAAAACCCTCCATGAATATTATCCTTAAAATTTTTATTAGAGCCTTGGCTGAGCAGGACTACAATTATTCTGTTCTGAGGTTAAAAATACAATAAAATTTCCTTAAATCATCTGTAAGACAATGTTTCCAGCATCTTCCACTTATGATGTGATAAAATTAGAATGCTAAGAAAACACACTCGACACAAATTGGATTGATTTAAAAGTCAGACTTCAAATTTCAGCATCTCTGATGATATCAGCTGTGCTTCTGGTGTGTGCTGTCTGCATGTGGCAAAGTGTGCTTGTCATGGTGGATCTATGTGCCAAGCAGAAAACCCTTTTGTGGAGCAGGCCAGGCCCAAGGACACATGCCTAAAGGTGATTGAGCCTGATATTTCCTTAAGCTCCTTCAGCATTCACTAGTGCTAAGCTCACACTAGGCTACAGGACCTTGGGCAACTGTCAGTGGTGAAGCTTCAACAAAGGGAAAAATGAAAGCAGCAGGAAAAATAAACATTGAAATTAAACCATTAAATTATAACAAATCGACGCCCTCCTTGAGAAAAAGGAGTGCTGACTCTTCTCCTCACTGACTCAAGATCGATTATCTCAGTCTTCAAATATGTAAAATGTTGTTACAGAGAGAAATGTAATAAACTCTTCTCTATGTAGACTGGGAATAGAATAAAATGTAATAGTAGAAGATATAATAGACTTCAAAAGTAGTAAGGAAGAACTAGGTTAGCCATTAAAAAAAAAAAAAATGTCTAACAATACAGTTTGTGATAGATTATCCTGGGAAAGAAGCTCCTTAGGAGACTGTAAATCCCCCAGCACTAGAGAATGTCACAAACAGGTTGTACAAACAATTGTCAGGAATTACTTGATAGAGCTGATCCTGCCCTCAGCAAGGAGCTGGACTAGACAAGCTCTTAAATACCCTCAGACTGTGCTTTTATGAATGACATGTGGACACCAGGGACAAACAAAAATATTTACCTAACATCTGCTGATGTAGTACCTTGGCATACAGACAAATAAGGCAAGTTTTTCCAAATATTTTTTCTCCTAGTAGAAACATATAAGCAGCTGGAACTTGGTAGAACAAGGCGGACAGAGCAATCCACTTTCTGAAAATCCAGAGCTATTTTATTGGTTATGATACCTTGAAAATATATGATCATGAGAGACTAACTCCATTCCTATGGACTGAGGGTGATTGGATTTTCAGTACTAATACTTAACCAACATGAAGTTTAAGCCTTGCGGGAGCTTAACACTACTTATAGGGGTAAGTAATATAAGTTATTTTAATTTCATAGGCTAAAATTCTTGGAAAAATTATTTCGGGGGCAAACTCTGGGGTTTTTATGGTACGCAGTAAGTCATTCATTGTCATGTCAGTGGATGTCAGATTCAAAAATTATCACCTTCCACAAACAAGCCAAATTCAATAAAAAATTACACTGAACCACAAAATAAACTAAATTCTTACCCAGTACTGGGCAGACAGCTGTGGCAAGAAAAAAAAGGGAGAATGAAAGCTTAATAATATTTTTAAAAGAATAAGGTATATTTCTCATTGTACACCAGTAATGTAAGATGCTGGAGATTTACTTACACTGGGCAGCCCTAAAAAGTGCTTATCTGAGTCTACATATATTTGAAGTTCCTCTGTCCTGGCTTTTGCCATAATTACTTGCTCATTAATAAATAAAACTTCTAAATAAGACTAAAGGAATAACTAAACCCCTTTTTAGAGTGTTTTTACAAATGTTTGACAAGTGGCTAGTGCAATATTAAGAATGAAATCAAGCTTTGAAGAGGTGTCCAGGGTAATGAGGCCCTGGTCCATGGCCAGGTGTCCTATTAAACAACTTCTGCAGCATAGCTATTAAAACCCTTACCGACTTCAGCATGACTGGCATTTAAATGTGACTTCTTAAATTCTTCTTCTCAAGTTCACTTTTCCTTTGGCGTCAACGTTCCTTATAACAAGAAAACTCTACTCAAGGTAACAGACGTGGCAGGCAGTGAGGAGGAACTGGCTTGTACATTATCATCTTCACCCCTCCTGAAGCCCATCTTTGATTCTGTCTCAGTGAGAAATGGGAGAGTCTCATTCAGTTCCCTGTCTGGAAGTCAAAGATTCTCATATAATAACACCTCCCTCAACCTGCTGGCCACGCTTCTTTTGATGCAGCCCATGATAAAATTGACCTTCTGGACTGCAAGCGCCCATTGCCATGTCATGTTAAGCTTCTCATCAACCAATACCCCCAAGTCCTTCTCCTCAGGGCTGCTCTCAAACCATTTTTCATCCAGCCTGTATTTGTGCTTGGGATTGCCCCAATGCACATACGGGTATATTCTGAAAGAATTTTTTTTGGTCATCTGGTCTAGGTTTCCCTGGTATATCATACACGTGTAAAAAAGTCAGGTACCTAATTCAGCACATTTCAAAATAGAAATTAGAAACAAACATAGGAAAAAGAAAGAGCTGTCACATGAAGTTTATGTGTTTGCAAATCAGTCTTTCACGTGGGTTTCATATAGATGTATTTGGCTTTGGTTTATTTCCCAGATATCTTCAAGATTCTTCTCCCAGTACAAGATCTTTTGGCTAAATCCAACTGGTAACTTTGCACATTTTATTCTTTATGTAGAGATTAATCTTCAGTCTGAAAAAATTACCATGTTCACTGGCCAGTAAAGTTAATCATTTTATAGATCCTTTAATGTATTTATGAAGTATATATTATTAAGAGGTTTCTGCTGACTAAACAGAAGCACCAAATCTTGTTAAAAATCACTTCATAGCACTTAAAAGCAAATTCTATATTAATGTCACTGCGCTGGTTTGTTATTACACAAATGCACTGAGTGATTTGCACTTCAGAAATTAATTTTGTTTAAACTCTGAATGTACATGTGTGATGATTAGAGATGCATATATTTTGATGAGATTTTTCTAAGCATGTTTTTAGTGATCTTGTCTCATGAAGGAAGTTGTATTGCCTTAGACCACAACTTATGATTCATGTACCTTAGAAAAATTGTATATACTAATAGACGATCACACAGAATTTTAAATCTCTTGAGCAGTTTTCTCAGTGAGCTTAAAGAGAGCAACAGATAGTTGAGCATTTTGACAAGAAAACCCACTATTCTGAAAGAGAGGAACAGATTTGTTTGAATATATACAACCCATAAAAAATGAAATATGCTTAGATGAGCAAGAGTTTAATTTTTCCCCCCCCAAAGTCTTTGACAGAGTCAAAAAAGAAACAGACTTTCAAATGTTAGAGAAAAAATTGAGAGCAACAGTTTTCTTTTTTATGTTTAAATACTTCAAATACAACCACCAGGAAACAGATTTTGTTAGCTTAAAAAGAGAAGCTGGAAAGGTTTGTTTTCTCTCTCACACAGATACACAAATAGACACCAACAATCAAAAGAGCCAGAGTTTGTGTTCCATTTTTTAAGTTCCCTAACCAAATTCTTCTATTTCTTGATTCTGCCACAACTGTATCCTCCCTGACCTTCTGAAGTAGAAAGTGACACTGGATCTGGACTGCACTGACATCTTCCAGAGCTTGAAGCACAAGAGCATTCTCTGTTACATGCATCCTCATTTTTAACTGCTCAGTCCCCACAACTACAGGCACAGAACCAGGAATAGCTACACTGTAATATATGAGCCCCATTGTGTCTGAACCATACAACCTTGACTAAAGATGCTCAGCAACCAGCTACATCTGCAGTTTGCCAGTGAAGTGACTCTATATCTGTATCTTTCTTCTGAAAATACTCTGTGCTCCCCACAGCATTCGGGCAACTCCGAAAACTTCAGAGGGGGACTAGGCTAGGGGTCTACTTCCTTTAACAATCATTTTAGAAAATGCCCCACTCAATCCAAGGGGCAAAGTAAACTTCAGTCCTCTCTGGCCAATGCGGGCAATTCACTGGCTGGGAGCTTATTCTTACTCATATAGTTTTCTGGTGCACTTATACAAGACCTGGGCATTTTAGGAACTTAAGGTAGGTTACCCTGTTTTAACCGTTGGCAAAGCACTCAGACACAGCAGGTTTGAAAGCACAACCCACTCAAACATGCTATTATTAGAACCAGGTGGGAAATAACTTTCCCAATTTGGGAACACTTTTGAAATTAAAAAAAAACTTTTTCCACTATAAATTGGGACAAAAAGTCAAAATCTCCACAAAAGCTGCAAATTGTAAATCAGTGGAAATCAGTGGAAATATTTTAGCTACTTTCTATCAGCTTTGGTTTAACCTTAAGCTTTTGATTTACATAATCTTTACTATAATTCATTAAAAGATGAAAATGAGTTGAAAAGTCATTCTGAAATAACAGATGGAACTCAATATAGAAAATGTTGCAATGAGAAACTTTCTAGTGGATAATTTAGCAAAATTTACCTCATCATATTTGAAGAAAATTTCTATTCCAATTAAAAACTTTTTTCAATAGAAAAGTTTTGCATCTTCAAATTCAGTCTGGTTCTAGATGCTATTGTTATATTCTATTGAGGATAGAATCCCCAAAAATGGGGCACACCGAAGTGATCAAATTGGGAAAAAGAATTCAGAAGATACAGATGTGGTAGATAACACTGGGAGAGAAAGGCTTTGGTGAAACCTTTGTCCTTATAATGATACTAATTAATAATAATTATTCCTAAGAATAAATAAATGCATTGGTGAAGAGCTTCTAAATTTCTTGAAAACATCAGACTCATAAAGTTCTCATTTCCTTTTTCCTTTAACGTTCATGTGCACGCTCACAGAAACCAATCATGCTCCCAACATGGTGTAGATTTGATTTTAGAAATAGCAACAGCAGAATCTTCAGCATTTCAGACTCAAATTGGTTCATAAATGCCTGAACAAAAAGGTTGAAACTATATAGGTCCATATGCTTACTTTTCAATTTCAAAAAGACGTACAAAAATATCAAAAAGCCTTTGAAAGACTGTGAAAAGAAATGTCACCTTTCACAGACAGGTGAGACACTTTTTATGTGTCTAAAAGTGCATTAATATCAAGGAGAAATTCAGTTCGGAATATCAGATGTCTTGTTCATTCCATACTGCTGAGGAATATGCACAGGAGCTTTCCCAATAACCACCCCTTTCTGTGCTAGGCAACTTGACAAAACTAAGTAAAGAACCATACAAATAAAACAACTTCAATAAAAAAGCAACTTCTGAAAGTTGTCTAACAAAAAAATCAAGATGGCTCTCTATATGCATTTCATGATTATTTGTTTGGCTGCACAATGTCACATACCGAATACAAGGTCAAATTCATCTGTGAAATGGGAGGAAAACTTTGACTGAAATCAATACATTATGACCATCTATGCTAGTGGTAAAACTACGCTCCCAGTTCATGCATTTTCTTATTATAGAAATGACACAGATACTGTAAAAATCAGGTTTGTAGCTTCTCCGGTTTTTATGTTACTCCTCTTTCAGATAGTCCACAAATATTTATGAGAAGTATATTTAACAATAGTATATTTAAGCTGGCAATGAAGTTCCATTGCCAAGACAAGATGGCCTTATGGTGGAAATTGTAGCATTTTTTCAAGTGTGTTGGTATGATTTTTCACTTCCACAATGAAGTTTGTTTACATTTTTCTAATTCTTAGTAACGCCACTACAAGAGCAGCAGAGCAGGATACCCTAACTCGACTTTTAGTGGAACTAGGATCTAACAGGTGCATGCTCCGGTATTAAATTGATTTCTGCCCAGGGATATGATTATCATGTAAAGAATAGAGCTAGATAAACCAAGATGGAATCAAGAGCATAATTACCCCCCCAAATGCAAAGGTAGATAATAACTAAATCAGCTATAGTTAAACATGCTGTCTTGCTTTTTAGTACTATTTCTTTTCTTTCATGTTGAGAAAAGGAAGACGGAAAGGTTTAGTATAATATCAGGGTAAGAAAGCTGGCTTTTAAAAATAATTTTCTGAACGTTGTGCCATCAGACATTTCTAAGATGATAAAAGGTTTCACAACAGCAGAGTAGATATTCTTTAGCATAATATATAAATAACAGAGTAGATATTCTTCAGCATAAGGATTTGAAAAATTGACTGCTGTAAATATGTCTAAAAAAAGACAAATGAATCTGATATGCCATAAGAAATATCACCATTTCTGTACTTACATCTTAAAATATTTTCTAGGCAGCCACCTCAGTGTTTTGGAAAGTCTACAGGCTTTTAAGCAACAAAAGATTCTGGTTTGTGGTTTGTGGTTTTTTTTATGCAGTAACTCGAATGTGGTTCTTGACTGTTATTCTGCTAACATCCTGATTTTTAAACTCCGCAATAATCAATCATTCCCTGCTAGATAGAAACGTGCTATTTCTAACGTTTTATTTTTAACAGCATGTTTCATAATAGATCACATTCAATTCCATTTGTGAGCTCCCCAAAGCCCAAAATAGCTGTAAAAGACGGACAGTTTCTGGGTAAGAAAAATACTTTGGCGGAGCATGTTTACAACTTGGAAATATTTAATCCTTAATAAAATAAAGGCTAACTGCCGTGATACTGATAATTAGAGCTCAGAAACATTAAGGCTGCCTACAAAATGCTGGTTTGTAGGTGCAGAAGTTCTATTTTTTATAAGTCTTATACAGTTCTCCGAATGCTGAGTTGAACCAGGAGGCTAGGACTGAAAGCATGAAAAGCTATTTTTAGCTCTCATTCCCTGGGCAAGGATCAAAGCAGGGGCAAAATAGACCACAGTAAATGGGGCTTATAAAAAATTATGATGGGTATAGTCATCCAGAAGTACATATCTAGCATGGAAACCTCTGCTTAGTAGGCACATGGTCTTTAAATTGTCCTAAGTAGCTTAGATGGCTACCGCAATAATCCTAAATTACACTAAATGTATTGTGAGGATAAGCAAAGAGGATATAATAATATTTGAGATTGCTGAAAGTTCAGCAACAGGACAGGCCATACTCATATTTTACATCTGTTTAATAATACCACAGAGATCATCCAATATACCTTGACTATCTAGGATTCAGTAACCCCTTGATTTGTGTAATCATCCTGTATTTTAGTATGTTGGCAAAGGAACAATTCACTATTAGAACTTTAGAGTGAGTTTCAAATCTTCATACTTAGACACATAAATCAGGTTTTCAAAAAGGCCTGCCCTGTCTAGGAGATGAATACTTTTGAATTCTTATCACTTCATCTGGTGCTAAAATTGATCTGAGTTTTATTGATAAATTGTGACCTACTTATTAGGGATTAAATCAGAAAAAGAAAAATGAGAGCATATGTGGAAAATTATACCTAAGTACTGGTAGTCTAAAGGTCTGAAGTATCCTAAGTAATGTGCCCTTCCACTAGAACATGTTATAATTAAACAGAAATTGCTTGATTATATAGGAACGGTTTTGACCCTGAATAGTAGTTAATGGGAATAATAAAAAAGGGGGTGACAACTTTAATGCTCTCTCAGAATTACAGAATGCAATTGCACCCTGTACAAACATTTGTAAAGCTAAAAGAAACGTGTCTGATAGAAGCAGATAGAGTTTTGAGAATTCATGCTGCAGCCTCACCAGATTAAAAAAAAGTAATTGCACTGTGTGATGGACACATGTGCTTGATAAAGGATTTGGACATTTACAGCAGTCTTACAAGTGCTTCTGTTTGGGTTTTTTAATGGGGCTTTGCAGATCTAGAAAATGCCCCTGGAAAAGTCAGATTTGAACATCTTAATGGAACAGAGAAGCTAAACTTTCTATTTCCCTCAGACAAAAAAAAAAATTATGTCCATCTCTCCTTGTTTTCCATATATGAGATCACAATAAATTCTATATATCAAACCAGGAGAGGCTGACAGAGCACAGAGTATATTTATGTATGCTATACGTGAGTTGTGGGATATAATTCCACAGAACTGGGGATTCTGAGTGCAGACTACTACCTAATTCTTTCTACTGTGGTAACAAGGGATATTGAGGGTTTTCTAGAAAGAACCTCGAACCTATCTGCTCTTTTGTGTTCCTCTGAACATTGTGGCAGATAGTTTAGATGGGAGCTTGTATTACTTTACCAGTAATGCAAGTGAAATTACAGTCAATATATGGTCTTGTTGGAAGCCCCTACATTGTGTTTCACTGGTTTCAAATATATCGCATCTCTGCTGCAATACACAACGTGTCCATTTGAAAGGCAAGTTAATTTACATTTGATTGAATATGAATGTGTGTTTATGGCACATTCCCCTTTCAGGAAAACACACTGGTTACTTTTGAGAGGCACTCGACTCACAACTCTTAATTCCAATATTTTGATAATAGTGACAGACCACATGGCCTCTTCATACTCATTCTAAACACTTTTTTTACATTTCTATGAATTCATAATGTCTATTTCAGTACTTCTTTTATGCTTGCTGCAGATAATCTAATGAACTTTTATTTTGATTTTTTGCTGACATTTTCTTTTCAGTGACCACAGTTAAGCTCCTTCTAAGTTTACAAAGTGATATAAAACACTAGGAAACTTTTCTATCATTTAAAAATTTTGTTTTATATTAACATGGCATAATATAAATGTTATGTATAAATAATATGCTTATAATACAAATTTAGCATATGAAATAGCATAGGCATTCTTTATATTGCAGCATTGCTGAAGAGAGGACATCATATGTTGTCATTTAATCTGCTTTACTTTTTACTTGATAACCTTGGCCATTGGGAATTACTTGAATGTAGCTGCTTCTGTAAGGAATCCAGGACTCCACATAACTACAGGATTGCAGACGTCTCTCTAGGTGTTATCCTGTGTGATATATGTTAACATATCAATAGTTTAAGATCTAAAAAAGTCTCCATGCTGACTTCCATTCTGGACCATCTGTTGTCCCCAAATCACATATGCAGTTTACTTTTTCCTCCAGCTGTACATTTGTTTCCACAGTCAATTTGCACAATTGGGTGAATTCAGAAGCAAGTGATAGGATATGGGTACCTAAGAATTTGATTACTGTTGAAATAATTATAGGATTGTATTTTGCCAATGGTTCAAACAGAATTCTCAGTGAGAATAAAAATCATATTTTAATCTTCTGGGTGAGGACATCAAATTGGTTTCAAATACAGAACACTGTTGCAATACTACCTTTTTTTTTTTCTTTAATGCTGTATAATGCTATTAACACAGACCTAAGGAAAATATTTTTAAGCTCTTTAAATATGAATTATGAAATCATGCATCAGAATTGTGTTCATACTCCCACAAGATTGCAATCCCTATATACACAACAGCAGTGCGTAGGTAAAAGCACAGTCATTATACACTTTGTAACCTTTTCTCAGTTTAGAAAATATAGATTAGCAAGTAAGGAAAAGAGCAAGCACAGCAGTTTCCTCTTTCGTTGATTCACTGTCATTACTGTGTCAGGTTCTTTATTTTTCAAGACTGCCTTTTTCCAGCAAAGTGAAATGCCAAATCACTCAAACCATGAGAAATAATCAGAAAGAACTGCATTAATTTTAGAGCACTTTGTAGTAGGGAGTGAGAAAAAAGGGCAATCTGTTCCCTCTCCGATATTAATAACATGACTGACTCTTATCTCAATTATATTGCGAAGAGTAAGGGTAAATTCTGCTGGAGTCTTCCACACTATCAGTAATGTGTCACTTGCTTGGGACTGAGAAGACAAAATGCAAATACATTTTACTCTTGCTTTAATTGAAAAGTAAAGTCATCTTCATGATCTGATATGTTACGATGATCCAAAACTGAAACATATCTTTATTGCTACCAAAGTTTCTATGGAAGAAATGTCTTAATGTTCTTTTATGTAGCAAGCAGTTACGTACCTATAGTGGGTACAGATCACACACCATGCACAGTGGTACTGGTAAGAAGTTTGATTATTAGAAACAATATATTTTTGCAGCTTCACTTTGAAAATGACACTCAATCAATACTATTTGTTCCAGGTTACTTGCTCTTACAATAAATTTGCTAGAACACTGAAGTTATAAAGGGAAAACAGGATATAATTCTCTGTCAAGTGAAGGGAAAAAATCAATTCAAGAAGAAATTCTTCCTCATAATGTAAGCAACAGTAGTGACCACGGAGACTTACCTAAAGCACGTGAAACTAGTTCTAACCAAGATTTTGGGGTAAAAGCTTTCTTCTATTAGTTGACCTATTACCACCACCAACCCCCCTCACCCAAAAAAACCCAACAACCAAACAACCAAAGGATCAACCAATCTAAAAAGTCCAAATTTCCAATTTTTAATTTAAGGAATTTAACTTATAGGAGGAAAACAGCACTGGTTTAAAAGGGAGAAAAGAGAAATACAGTTTCTGAGAAGACCATATCAAACCAGTAAACTATAACCCCACCTCACATCCCTTCTCAAATCTCTTTTCACAACAACTGTACTTTTCTTGCTGGTAGGATGCCTTTAAAGGCAAGCAGTACTTCTTTTTGTGATGATGGATTTGCCTGCTTCATAAGGCAGATCACTTTTTGAACTCCTGCTCTGCCTTTATCTCATAACTCCAGCCTTTCCAGCAGGGAAACTGAGCTTCTGCAAAGCAGAAATTGAACATGAATCTATAAAGTGGCAGGGAAGAATGCTCAAAACTAAAGCTTCTTTTTTCCAGTCTAGCAAATTTGCATTTGTTTACAATCTAGTTAAAATCCATCTGATTCAATAAGAACACATCAATAACTCAGATGAACATAACAAACGTCACCTTGCCTGGAATGCTTACATTGTTCCTTTTGCAGCTAAAGTATGAGCTGTAAAAATTTGGCAAATTAAAACCTTAGCTAAATCTATACGGCTTTTAATGATGAAGACTATACCTGTTTTATTTCTTCAAAATGTCTCTATTATCTTGTAAGTATACATTAATTAACCATAAGGATGTAATTCAGAATAAAATCCTATTGCAAGTGAGTGTAATCCTGCCTAATATCAGTTCTCTTCTTGGTTAAAGCTATTTCCTGTACTGGGCTTGCCGCTGTGCAAAGAAAGTCTTAATCAATACCACAAGAAACCCTAGTCAGAGAGGACAACCTGCCACAGAGAAAACACAGCACTCATTAGTGATGCGAACGCTTTTCCTTTAAATGTTTTGTTTCCATTCAACCTTGAAAAGAACCTGATTGAAAATTAAAGTTAATTTAGACAAACAACTGCTTACATCACCAAAGCATTATTGTTGGTTTGGAAAACATATTAGCAGAAAGAAATTACAAACTAAAAATCTTTCAGATGTTGTACGTGATTGTCTTTCACTCCTAATATTCAGGCTGCTGATTTTGTCATATATCATAAAATGTATATTTTTAAAATGTTAGTTGCTTGGAAATTAAACTAGAATCTAAAATTTTAAACCATTATAGATAGTACTCAGTGTTTGTACTACACAGTGGTGATAGGACCTCACACTGAGATTAATCCTAAGGGTTTAAAAAATACACTTTTTGCCTTCTCTGTCCACAAATTTTCAAGGTAGATGCTGAAGAAAGGTAATGTTTTAGGCCACACAAAATACAGATGAATTTTGTGGCTTCACCTGATTCATCTACAGTGAAAGAAGGGTAGATGAACTAGGAGTGTTTCTTCTAACCTGCCCAACAGTAAGAATCATTCCCATATGGTGCCACTATCAATCTTGATTGCATTCCTTTAATATTCAGAGTGAGAGCTCACGTTCACCCACTTTGTTTTAATGTCCATGATTGTAATTTGAAGAATTTTTGCCCAGCCTCTGGAAATCAAACTGTGTCATTATGTATAACAGCTGGCTACAGCTTCATTATTTCTCACAGTGGATTATATTCATGCTGCTCTTTTCCAAGAAGCTCCATCCACTCTGTTTTCTCAGGCAGCCTTTTTTTCTCTCCAGCAATAAAGAGAGAGGAGAGCATCAGTCTCAAGGTATTGTAGATAGTCAGCTTAATGTATTCCATGTGCACTGGTATGTTGGTGAATAACGGGGAGCAAGTAGGTACCTTCCTGATTAACCAAGTCCAGTAATGGTGTCCTGTTTGATGTTAGATCCAAAGACAGACTGAGCCAAACCAGCAGAGGAAATTTTAAACTTTTAACACTTTTTTAAAAAATAATAATCTAGGAACAAAACTATTACTTTCACTAAAACAAAATCAATTCTTGAATTGCCCATAATCTCAGAGAGTAAATATGCAAGTATTTCAGTATTTCACAGCCATATTCTGCCGTCAGAGTATGTGGGCAGCTCTATTCAATTACAAAGGATGCAGATGAAGTGTA
>JAOQGH010000077.1:19140082-19257534 GCA_025769975.1 Gallinago jamesoni | reverse complement strand
AACAGATTTGACAGATGACAATCATGCTTTGCTAAGTCACACTAGCAACAGTTAACATATGATAACGAAACAGGAGAGGAGCAGGATAATTCACTTCCAGTCAAATCAGCTAAAATGCTTCCATTGACTTCTGAGGTGACTATGGTCATGAAATGTCTGATGCTTGTCAAATTCCAACCAATAAAACAAGGTGATATAAAACAAAACAAAGTTCAGATGATTGTGAGTCCATTCTGCCATAATATAGAACCTCAAAATAATGTTGTTGCGATGGGTGGTGTTATGGAGGAAATTGAACAGTGGGTGTAAAAATGAGACTGCCAGTCAATGAATGCTAGGAGAGATACTATTACCAAATATAAGTCTTTATCTACTTGGAAAACAGATTTGATTTTTGCAGCTGACGATATAAAAACACAGATCTCTGCCATGTTAATCATAACTCGAGGATCAGCTGCAGCCATTCATTATACTGCCCATACATCAGAAAACTTCACCAGGCTCCCAGCTCATTTCACGTTAAAATTGAAAACTATCTGTCGATTACACTGGAATTCTTCAAAAAGACAGAGGCACTGTGGTGCCTACATATCGGTCTCGTCAGTTCAGGCAGATACACTTGATTAATGTTACAGTAGAGAGCAATACTAAAAAATGGAAGTCCATCTATGTGGCTTCCAGCTGAAAAGATTCTCAATGTGGCTGGTGAACTGTAGCTCTCCATCTATTGCCATAAACATTTTTTTGCAACAGCACAGATAGGTCAAAAGGGTTTGCAGTCAGAGGATTTTCCAATATCTATTATAGGATCTTTTAACCCTTTAGTCCAGCAAGACAGAACAAAGGGGAGTCCTCCAGGACCAGAGTAAATGTATGAACAAAACTCTGTTCAGTTCCTCATCCCAAATCAAGCTATGCCTAGTTGTAGTCGATATAGCCGGTGCCACTGGTTTCTACTAGTGTCAGCCAATTGTTGTTTTAGGAATAGAGACATAAGAAAGATCACCGATGAAAGGTATGTATTGTCAGAAGCAGATGTACAATATGTCAGAGAAGGAACAGCAAACTAGACATTTCTTTTCCCATCTATGGCTATTTCTCTAGATTGCCTCTTAAAACTCCATTCCCAAATAGCAACAGTCTCAGTAGTATTAGCAACCTTTGCCAACAGCATTTCTATCTTTTGGGGCTACATTGATTTTCTCTGGCTTCCATGTAGCAATTTGGCATCTTATTGACCCAGAGCCACAAAGCGGGCAGTATCGCTATCAGCAGGGGACTTTGAGAGATTTTTTTAGGACAACAAACTAGAACATGAGCTGGTGCAGGCTGCAGCGAAAAAAACATACCTGCTACTCTCTAGATTCGGGCAGTTCTACTGGACCGACAACCATGTTTGGCAGATAGTAGCATTGGTTAGTTTGTCTCAAGATCAATTTGTTAGCCACAGACACTGCTTGGCTGGCTTGTCTTCAAGTGTGTATGGGGGCTCCAAGGGCTTTTGTTTCAGTTTGCAAAAATCCAAATGTTTAGGTGCTTGTAGAGTGCATTCACATGTAAACACATAAGAGCACAGAAAGTTTGAGAACCTTCTCATCTTAGCTTGTTTTCTAGTAATTGTTGAAACATGTCAGGGAATTCCTAGGGATCTCTTTTATGCATGTACCATGTACATCCTATTTTGGGGGATTTTTTTTAGTACAGATTAATGCATATTTCTTTTCCCCTTTGACAGCAACAAATGTTTAGAATTCTTGTATGGATTTACTCTCAGTGAACTTCTTCCTTTTTAAAACTCTGTGCGATATACCAGCTGGCTAAAGGCTTGAAATGGATTGCTTTGAATTACATCCTATGGAGGATACTCTACAGCCATCCACCCTGGTGTGTCAGCCTGGATGATTTTAATCCTGCTGATGTCTATTACTCAGTAATTACAAATTAAGCTGGTCTAAAACTGAATGGTTCTACAGCCTTCAGAAGACTCCGCTGATGCTTCCCAGGAGAATACTGTACCCTAAGTACTATTTGAAAGTTCTCTTATTATTATGTCAAAGGAAACCAAAGCTGTTGTGTAGACTATTTGTGAGAAAACTTTCTGTTTACCTTTGCAGTGTTGTAAAGAACAGCATGAGTCATGAGCAAGTCACAGCCTTGAGATAACTCCCCTAGATTTTTACCATCACAGCAGGCAAGGGGTTTAGTCCTGGAGTACCATTTCTTTCTTTCACAGCTGTTTTTTCACAGTTGTATTGGCTGTACAGCCATGTTAGCTGACTGCATTAAAGGTTATAGCTAAGCTTAATATTCAAACAACTGTACTAAAAAAAAAAAAAAAAGAAAATTAAGAAACCAAATTGCTAACCTTAATAAGAAAATAACATGGAACAACATGAGCTCAGTTTCAAAAAAATTACTTATTCCAACTAAAAATGTCTAGGTTATATATATCTCAGTCGAGGTTACATTTTTGCCAGAACTTTACTTATCTTATAAGGCACAGTTCTCAAGTCTTTGTGTAGAGACCCAGGTAAAGGAAGACAGAAAGAAAAGGGCATAGGGCCTGACGATTACTCGGAAAGCATCTGAAAGTTTCGTTTTAGTGTTAGGATTCTCCTTTGAATTAGACAGTAAAATTGCTGAAATTCCCAATATCAGAGACTGCTGTATTTTTAAATCCCCAATTTCATACTCTTTACTCAGTTGCACTTCTCTCAGATGTCTGCCTGAGGGTTTAAGAATTTGCTACTCCCCGCTACCCATTTTGCAACTCTTCTTTAGATGTTAAATACAGTTTTGTACTCCTTTGACATCAGTTCATCCCTGAAAAGCACAAACAAACAACTGACACAGAATTTTAGTGAGGTGCTCCAGGAAATCCCCAGAGCACGAAAGGGATATAATCCCTCGTATTTCCAAATCTGCTCACGCGTAACAAGGGTTAGCACACAATTTCCTCAGAGTATATTTGTCTTCAGTAAGGCAAGAAAGGAAAAGACTCCAGTGAATTTATTTAATAATTGATAGTGGAAATAGCCTCTAATGAAATTTCCATCATCCAGAAACATGAACTCTACTTTATATATACTGCCATTCATTTGTCTGCTAATAGCTGACTTGGCAGCTTCCTTGAATTCCCTGCTTGGATACAAACAGCCAATCCACTCCTCTTGTGATGAAGCTCTGCAAATCCCAAGGGAACTAGAGAAGAGCTAGGGCTGTCTGCACAGAGTCTATATCTCCACAGCAGCACAAAGAAGCAGCTTGGTAGGAAAGTCCTGTTAGAGGTGAACCCTGCTGAGGAAGAAAAAATCAGAATGTTTCAAACTGTATTTATCTTTTTCTTTGTAAGTCCTTTACGGGTTGGAGCTATCAGAGGACTTAGAAACCCTCCAGACAAGTACAGAACCTAGGTCTTCTGCCCAAGCTTCCCACAGCCCTTTATTCCCTACGATTTACACTTGGAAGATTTGTGGGCTGGAGAGTGGATATATTGAGACAGAAACTCCCAAAGTATGATGGCAAACAAATTTCTCAGTAGTACTCTTCCTTTATTCTTTTTGTATCAAGTGGGAAGTCTCCTGTAGCTATTGTGTCTTAAGGCACTGATAGGCATTGTGTAAGTACCAAGCACTACATTTTAATATAGTTTGTATGTTTATCTAACTTGCCTTGGATAAAAGTGCGTATATTGTGCACATGCCATAAGATGAAAAAAATATGCTTCTGACTGTAAACAAATGTTTGGGGATAATGGGCCATGGGAATGATCAGAGAGCTAGAGTACCTCTCCAATGAAGACAGCCTGAGTTGGGGTTTTTCAGCCTGGAGAAGAGAAGGCTCCATGGAGACCTTATAGCTGCCTTGCAGTACCTGAATGGGGCCTACAAGAAAGCTGGGGAGGGACTGTTTACAAGGGCATGTATTGACAGGATGAGGGGCATTGGTTTTAAACTAGAGCAGAGTAGGTTTAGATTAGACATTAAGAAAAAGTTCTTTACAATGAGTGTGGTGAGACACTGGAGCAGGTTGCCCGGAAAGGTGGTGGAGGCCCCATCCCTGGAGACATTCAAGGTCATGCTTGACGAGGCTCTGAGCAATCTGCTCTAGTGAAAAATGTCCCTGCTTACTGTAGTGGGGTTGGACTAGATGACCTTTAAAAGTCCCTTCAAGCCCAACACATTCTATGATTCTATTAATGATAATTGATACAGGGCTGCTTAATGAAATATATTTTACAAGAATCACTGCTCTTGAATCTTGAATACAAAAGACAACGCTTCATTAAAATAAAAATGTATTTTTATTACCACTATAATAATTCTTCCTCTGAATCACATATTTCTTATCTCAACATTCCATCGGTGTCTCATGTTAAATAAGTTAACTGAGAAGCACAAAGAAGAAAAACAGATCTGTTGTTTCCTAAGAATGTATTTGTTGTCTAATTCAGGTCTCAAACCTGTCATCATCTTACTAAATATACAGATTTTCTCTTTGATTTCAGTAAGATTAATAGTATGCACATGTCTCGAGAACCATGATAATTTAAAAGTGATATCAAATAGTTTCAGAAGACCTACTCTTAACGATAACTTTCATATCAGCTTTATCACACAAAAGGTAGTTTAATGTGCTTTAAAACAGTGCAGCTGTGACTACTGATACCCAAGTTATGGTGAATATTATATTCTCTACCAGCAGGTGTTCAATCCAAACTTTATACACCTCCTTAGTCAGGGAGATCTCAGGACTCAATTTAATTTTCGATGAGAGCTAAGCTCTTCCACGGCTGAGACATGGCACACAAGGTTGCTATTGAAATAATTTTTCACAGGTTACCCTCAGTAATCAATAGTCTACTCTAATATTTATACTAAGTCAAACACCTCAGCCAGTTGTTATAGCTTTTCTATTACCTTTATGTTAATGTCTCCATGCGCACACATAAATGTCATAAAAGGTTTTTTGTTTTTTATAATCTCCGATTATTCTGTCCATTTAAGTAATTTATATGCCAAAATAAGCAGGAGTTTATTTTCAATCTCTCAGTCCTTTTGAAACGCTTGTAAGAGCTCCGAAGGTCAGAAGGCACTGGATAATATAACTATTTCTTAAGCTAGAATTAGGAATCCTGGAGAAGCATTCCATGTGGAAAATACACCATGCAGCACTTGCATCTAATACTGCAAAATCACAGAATGGTAGGTGTTGGAAGGGACCTCTGGAGATCATCTAGTCTAACTCCCCTGTCAAAGCAGGTTCACCTAGAGCGGGCTGGACAGGATTGCATCCAGGTGATCCACTCTTCCCTGTGATTCCCTAGCTCTGGGACCCCCACATCCACCGCCATTGCTCAGCCACTGCAGTACCGCAACCTACTGCAGTCCCGTAATGCAGCCCATTCCTATCAGGTTGATAACGATCATCTTTGAGGTCAGAAGCAAAGTGAGAAAATTGGAAATGTGAGCATTATGAACACAAAAGAAAAGTAAAAACCTTAGTAATTCTTAAAGGAAACAGAATCACAGTCAAAACCAAAGGAACTCAATAGCTACCACATATTACAGAATCACAGACTCATAGAATCGTTTGGGTTGGAAGGGACCTTAAAGATTATCGAGTTCCAACCCCCCTGCCATCGGCAGGGACACTTCCCACTAGACCAGGTTCCTCCAAGCCCCATCCAACCTGTCCATGAACAATTCCAGTGATGGTGCATCCACAACATCTCTGGGCAACCTGTTCCAGTGTCTCACCACCCTCACACTAAAGAATTTCCTCCCAATTACAATCTAACTCTCCCGTTAACCCTCATCCTATTGCCACACTCTCATAAAGATAACTCTCTGTTGATTTGGGTTTTTTTCTTTCTTTTTTTTTTTTCCTAGATTGAACAGAAGTCTATTAAGTCCAGTTGCTTTATGTAGAGGGACACCAAAGCAAATTTAAAGTATCATTTCACATAGAATGTTAACATGAGTAAAAGTAATTTTTCCTTCCTTGAATAATGCACTAAATAAAACACAATAGCTAGTAAATGCTACAGAAGCAGCAGCACTGCTATTCTTATCCAGCATCGTACATTGGAAAAGAAATAGATTGTTAATTGAAATGACAAATATAAATGCATCTTAATAGCAGGTCAAATATTACTCAATTGTGACTTTATAAACAGCATGATAAAGACTTTTCTGTTGAAAGGCACTCACTTATTCCTATAGCATAGTTACAATATTTTCAGCAATATTAGAAAAAAGTTAACTGCAATTTCTTATTTCAAGTGTTTAAGTAAATCTTGAATTATTAAAACGTGTTACAGATCGAAAACAGAAATACCTTGGTAGCAATTCCTTTTCATTTTCCCAATTCCAAATCATTAATAAATGCCATCAGATTAGGGTAGCAAAAAGATCTTATTTTTATGTATACTTGAAAATGATGTTTCATTGTGCCTGAAAAAGACTGACTTTACATGGCCTTGTTCAATTTTCTTTCACCAAAATTCCTCTGATTTGAGGATTAGTTGAAGAAGTAGCAGTTGAAGTAGTTAGTTTTGACTAAATAACTTAGTTGAAAATGCTTAATGCTTAAAAGGACAATTTTGTAGACTAGTGGGCAATTGATGAGATTACAAAATTGCAGAATAATCAAACATCAAATTTTTGGTGCGTAAGCTGAAAAAATATTTTTTTTTTCCTTGAGAAAGTAATCAATAGGGAAACATGACACAACACTACAATTTGGAATTTAAAGGAAAGCCAAAAATCTCTAAATGAATAAATTTCAGAATAAACTTGTGATTTGCCCGTATTTATTGGTATGTTTATAGACCCACACCATTCTGGTTGCAGCTGAATTTTGACACTGCCCTTTGCAACGTAATCTTTAAAACACATATGGAGAACTGGCAGTATAATTCTTGGCAAAAGCAAGCTCATACCAAAACCAGGGCAAAATGGCATTTATTTGTTGAGGTTGTAGGTACAGGGCCTCCCTTGGACATTTTAGATAATTTGAAACAAAATGTGATTAGAACAATGTGATTAGAACAAGAAAAAATTCATAGATTCTATTAGCGCTTACTGCGCAGCATAAAGGTAGGATAAGACATGAAGAAACAAGCAAATAGCTAAAAATATTATGCTTTTTCTCTAAAGAAAAGAGAAACCTTGCCCTATAAATTTTTTTCTACTTATCTTCAATGTGGTAGCATCCTAGATATCTAGATTGTTGTGATCATTTACCATATATGCAACAGCTGCAAAACAGTTAACAGTCATCAAAATATTTAGTGTTTAGATTCGCCACTAAAAGGTCAGGACGTGCCCAAAGCAAGCATGGAAGAGGCATGAGCTAGACACCACAAAGGTGGAATGAAAGACTCAGCAAAGTATGGTGTCATGAAGATTAGGAAAAGTAACATAGAGTTTCTGAGCGACAGAGAAGACAGTAGCATACAACATACAATTTTCTTTGCAAGTGACAGACACTTAGCAGCAGATGCAACAAATATCCTACAAGCAAGCGGTATTATCCCGGAGAAATTTTCAGTACTAGAATGGAAAAATTAATTCAGTCAATGCTCTCAGGGAAGTAGCAGAAGAAATTCAGGAGAGAAACTAAGCACAAATAGGGGTCTTTACCAATTTATTTTCAGTGAATATTTCAGAATTACTCTGTAGCTAGTGGAAAATAAACTTCAGAATGCACAGCATAAACATTTTATTTTGACAGTAGACAAATACATTTTAAAATCCATGAATCTTTGCCGTGTAACTAAGAGGTAAGGGGACTTCAGCCAGAAACCAAGTCCTGCCCCTTACTGTCACTGCTAAATGGAAAACTTTATCTAATCAGGAACTCTGCTGGTATAAACCTGACTAGCACCATTGATTATATTGTATATAATTAATAATATATAATATATTATTATTATGCTTATATATTTATACTTATATTTTATATTATATATTTATTATTATATATTATTATATTGTATAATATATATTATGATATAATATAATATTATATTATATATAATAGCATTATAATGATTTACTCATCAACAGACTGGTGCACTGAATATTTGAAAATACTAGACAAAGAATCTCTATTTCTAGGAATAAGCATGACTGGGTACTTCCAGCACTTCCACGTCCCCCAGATGAAACTAGATGTCTGCAGAGGCTCTAAGATACTCTGTAGAGTGTAATGGGATTAAGGAATTAAACACAGTGTAGAACACAGTGGCTGTGGTTACATATCTTTGGTTGGTGCATATCCACTTTCAGGACTGTATTTCTTTCTCTCTTCAAATAATAAACCAATCAGCTGACGTGCCAGCTATCTGTCAAGAATATATAGAGCAAGTGGTGAACTCTGTGATGTGCTCTTATGGAAATAAGATTACAGTTCTGAATAGCCTGTAGAACACATTCATTGTGCATGCTTCCTACCGGGAAAGCACTCTTGAGTTTTGCCAGCCAGGGCTTTCCACTTGGCATGGACTGCCTCTGCGTAGCTGGATCGTGTCTCATAGCATGACAGCTGAGCTCTGAATGTTACTAAGCAGGGGGGCACCATTGCTGACACTTCCCTTCTGTTGGTAAAGTCACAGAAGTCTGTAGACTTCTGAAATACGTCAGCACTGGGTGGGCTCTTCACTCATGGGGACAAGGGAAAACCTGCAATAGAACTGGAATGAGCCAAATGTTCAGCAGCTGATAAAAACTGACATATGCAGCCCTTTTGGCCAAAGATATAGCTAAGCAGGAGATGATTGTCCATACATGCAGCAAATAAAAAGGTCTAGGAGGATGAACAGGAAAGACTTCCCCACAAAAAAGGAAAAGGGAATATCAGTGTTATCTAAAGAAGTGTGTCACATTCAGCTACTTGAGTGGGCTGGTAGAAATTTGAGTTAACAGTTTCTGAACTAAGTGTTCAGGACTAACTGAAAGGTCTCAAAGTGACAGTAGAATCTGCAGAGATTTGGGGTTATCCAGAACAGGAACTCTAGCTCTGTTGTGGCACATAGCCTAATTCTGCCACTAAAACCAACATGCTGTGTGACTTTGGAAACTGTTCAGACTGAAAATATGAAAGGAATCATAGAAACTTAGGGGATCCACTTTTACCTAATTTCAATGTAATTTCACTGTCTAACTCCTTTAGACATGGGGGGGGGGGGAGGGGGACTAAAAAAAAATCCTAATTGTAAGCTGGAAATAATGGTGTTTAGCAGAAATGGGTTTTCAGTTAATATTCCCAGTGGTTTTATGTTTGTTTGTGGTGGTGTTCTGATGAACATGAGACTATCAGTAATTGGCATTATTATTATAGAAAGAGATACAAAAAAAACCCCAGCAACTACAAGGCTTCATTCTTGCTATTCCAAATAAATGTTTTAGTTATCACAGAATTTGTTTGCATTTAAATACTAAGAGACTATGGCGTTATTTCGTAGTATAGCCTGATGATCTGACACCAAGCTAAAGGTGTTAGGGCTATAGATATTCTGACTTTATTTCTCATAATTATTTATTAAAAATATTGTAATTTTGTCTTTTTAAAGGAACGGATTTATAGTTTAGGAGAAGATAAATTGATATGAAGATTTGAGAAGTAAAATATAAGAGGTTTAATTCTATTGATGTTTCCAGGTATCATAAGAGACGTTGCTGTAAAATTTGACATTTAATTATTCAGCAGCAACAATTATATATAATGAAAATAAATAATGATTTGTGACCTTGAGAATATTCCACCCACAATTGCCTTTGTTGGACCTTTTTCCATATGCTTTCTAATGTAATGTGCAATCAAATAAAGAACAAAGGTTTACATTTGGATCATTACTATGTATGAAAATGCCTCTTAGGAAAAAAAGTATTGGAACAAGTATGCCTACACCACAGTACAAACTATAAAATGCACAAGTGAATGCTGTGAAAAAAGTTGAAAGGGTTGAAAGGGTTAGCCTTTGAGGGTGGCAAATTCACTTGCAAAACTGAAAGGATGATAGTATTCTAACTATTGTAACTGTTACTAAAACCTAGCATAAAAAAGGCCTGTGAAGTATATCCCTTTGCAGAAGAACAGAACTGGGGAGAAAAAGACGAAAATGCAGTAAAACACATTTCAAAGGAAGAAAACCCTGAAGGTTGCAAAGAAAAGAAAGTCAATATTTGGAAGGAAATTAAATTAGAACAACTGGCTCACACAGACTGGTGTGAGTGGTTGATGACTTCCTTAAGTGGAAATAAAGCATAGTCCAGTATGTGCATTCAAAACAGTCAGTTAGCAAAATCAGATTTTCATCACAGAACTGATAATTTATAATTGAACACACCAGCAACAACAGTGTAAAGATATATCTTCATACTCTTGAAACAAGAGACATTCAGCTTAATTCTGGTTCATCTGTAATGTTACTATGGAAACAAGCAAAGAATGTTAACTTGTCAATAAATGAAGCTGTGAACAACTAGAGATAACATCCTGGTCCTGGGATGATAGACTCTAAACAAAGCAGAACCACTTCAGTTCTGAATGTAACTGGAAACAAATCAGAGCCTTCTAGGCTGAATTTCATCAGAAGGAGGAATAAGACCCATTAGTTAGCACACAGTACGAAGGATCAAGTTTAGCCTCAGGGGTTCTAATTTTGTTTATCATCCTGCCACAATTTCTGACCTAGGACTTTTTATATTTTATTTTCAGCTAAGAATTCTATTAGAAACTACATGATGATGAAACAGTTAATGCTTCTACAAAACTTAAAAGAAAGAGTGAACACTCTAAAGTTTTATGTTATTCTTATGAAAACTACAACAGTAGATTATTTACAATTATAATTTTACTATAAAATAGTTAAAATCAAATTATTAAAACCATTTTTTTTGGTCTAGTCAAATTTAAAAAAAAATAGTGAAATAGATTATAACTACTAATAGTTTAAATTACATGCACTTATTTTTCAAATGTCACATTCAGATCAATCATATATTCCTAAACCTAATCTTCTATTTATATCCTGAAGAAGGATAATTTCCTGATGTGAGACTATGTTGAACAAACACGAGTTTTACCACCCAAACCAAGCATTTCCTAGCACTTCTTACAAAGACCTTTATAGATCAAACATGGTTAGCCTTTTGTAAACACTGTTTTTTAACATCTGGCCTGTTAGTGATATGATCATTAGCATAGGTTTACGCTCAAAGCAATTTGTTAGTTTACCTGTTAACACTTATACATCTTTTGAATACATAGTCACCACTGACCATATTTGCTCTTAGAAATATTCAGTTTTCACTGAAACACAGTAACATGTAGTTTGTACCCCAGAAATGAATGTAATGTTTCTTCTTAACTTTCAAGGCTGATTTTACTAGTTTTTGCATATTCTTTAAGACTCTCTTAATAGTAATAGTTCCATGGGGAAACACTAGCATAACATGTAGCAGTTTCTATAGTCCCAGATTCTTGTTTCTGTCTTATAAAACATATGGCCATCTGTTATGCATAAGGTGCAATTTTCTCCTATATAAGGTTCAGTAATCTTTCAGTATTGTTCTCCATGCCTAACCATCGCTTGCACCTCAGTACCCAGCCACACACCATAAGGAAGATGGTTAAAACAATATCCTTGTAATAATAGTTTTCCCAGTGCTAGGTAAATCTCATGGTTGTAGTACAGTGTTATATCAGACAGCAACAATTGCCCTTGCATTTTTTAAACATTTGGACATAACTCATAGGCTTGTTACCAGACAGTTGGTATTAAAGTCCCTTTACATAGTAATTTAGCACATGCATGTAGAAAATACCTGCTATTTTTAAGATGTCCCATTTGAAGTCTACATGCCATACCAGGTTTTTAATCACACCAGTGCATTGGCAATTTAGCTTCAAATTTAGCATCAAAAATGAGGAAGCTGAAATCACACATTTTCCAAAAACTGGACAACAGTTAACCTTTTTATTTTTCCTGTAAGAGTTAATATTTCTGTTGTATGAGTAAGGCAAAATATAGTAAAATAGTATTATTTACTCATAACAATATATAGACTCATCCTGTTATTCATGGAACATTGACTTACTGTATTCAATATAAGTTCGTGGCACAGCATTTCATCAGAAGCAGGAAAAGTGCTTGCAGTAAGTTGAAACAGGGCCCAAATTTGAAGGATAAGAAACTTCACTGAGAAAAAGTACAATTATTTTGTTTTAATATCTGCAACTGACAGAGATAGGTACTTTCTATGTAGATATTTCTGAAAGAACAAAGGTGTAAAAGCTAACTTCAAACAAAAGGCAGGCAACATTTGCTTTATATACAATCTCTGCATACAGCCTAATTGCAATAAAAGATTGATTTTATTTGTAAATTTATGAATTCCATATGAACTTTATTTAAAATTAATTATGGTCATAAATTAAAATTATAATGTGAATTATGAATCGCAACAGAAATGTATGGAGTCAAAATTAGAAAGTATATGGTGGAAATCTTTCAAGTTCCTCAGTGGAAACAACATTACAAGAAATGCCCCAACCAAATTCTGTGGCATTTAAAAATAATATCTTTTATATAGAAATTCAATAAAGGGGTGTTTTTAATGTAAAAATTAAGTTCAAAATTCCAGTCTAGTATGTAAAAGGTATTTTAAAGTATATTTAAAGTACACATCATGGAAACTATGGTGGAATCAAACCAAAATTGACATTTTTTGCCTTTGAAGATCTATAAAATTATTTTGAAAGAATTTTTTCAGTTTATTTCCCTTATCCATTTTAATAGTACTGCAGAGTGAGTATATTTATCATACTACCTGATTCAGCAAAGACTATTTTTTGCACAGAACTAGTATCTGCCTGAGTAGTTAAGGGCCTTAAATAGTTCTGTAATTATTATTTATTTAGTATAATCTTTGATGGATGATCATGAGATTCAGATTCCACAATCAGTCTTCAGAGAGTGAATGTTACTTAGAAGTAACATTCAAACATACGTGGAATCATAAGAGTAGGCTTTTAATTTCCTAATAATAAGCAAACTGACTTTATTCATAAGTAATGCTTGGCAAATTTATATTCTTCTACAAATAATTGCATCCATCTAAGCCAGTACTGATATTTGTTTTCAAGTAAGAACGTTTATTAATTGTTCAGTAATCTTTATTTGCTCTTCATAATTAATTATTCTTTAAATCTAATGATTACCTTCATATGCATAGGAAGGGAAAAAACTAATACCATACAACTTCATTCAGTCATGAGAAATAAGAATTATTAAATAGCTTAAACACAAATTCATTATCTATTTTTTATAGATAATTTACTTGTCAATACTGAAGCATTACATATACATATTCCAAAAAAATAAAGCTGAAATAAAATTAAAATCAAAAGTTCATGTACCAAAAAAAGAGGAGAGTTGATTTTTTGCCCAGATATGCAGTGATATTACTGGGGTGGCAAGCTGAGAAATAGCTTTCTATTTCGCTCCCAAAATCTAGGTAGTGAAAATATAAAAAGGAAGCACTGAAAAATCTTGTGTGTCAGAAATAACATTCTGGGGGGAGCAGGAAGTTCCCTAACTTTTTTGAATTTGTTTTGCATAAATTAATTGGAACAGGATTTCTCTCAGTATTTTAAAATCCCTAGTTTAAACTCCACTCCAAATGGTTTAGGAAAAAAAAAAAACACACAAAAAACCACACAAAAAAGGATTATTTAATTTGGTGGCTTCTATCCCAGATATTGGACAAAATCTAGCATTGGCACTGTTCATTTCAAAGTATTTAAAATAGAGTTATATTTTTAAATCCTGCTTTATCTGCCGAACGAGCCTTTTATATTTCATGCATACATTTGTCTATACCAAGTCCTTTTCAGCAAATAAGAATGTAAGAAAATACACTGGGAAGAAACACAGGCAATAATAAATTGTCTACTCAAAACTTCGCTGAGCCCTGCTAGTCCACTCCTACTGAATATTTTTATCTTAGTTTCCCTGGTATTCAGCACTGACTGGCTTCCATGGGCATTTTGCTTATGAATTAACAGCAAAGAGCCCCCCTGCGTGGAGACATGACTGATCATACATAATAGTTCCATAAGTAGGGATACATTAGACAACTACATTGCTTTGCTCAGTGATGCTCTATCTGCTCAGTTCTCTTTATTTGTTGAAAGCAAAAAGCAATTCCCACCAGCAAAAGTGCTGTAACTTTGAGAAACAAATTGGAAGACCAGAGTGATATGCAAAAGCAGTACGTTTAACTGCCTCTACAGGACACATGCCCAGACACCATATTAATCAGCTCTTAAGCTTCTGCTGTAGAAACAAAATCTCCCATTGTCGGAACTTAAATATTTATTTTCTATGAGCTTTAGAACCTTAGTAAAAACTAGCTTTTTTTCAACATTTCAGCATGACTGAAGAGACTTTTGCACTGCAGCGCATCCTCTCTTTCATGTGTATTTCCCCATTGGAGCAAAGGTCTTCCTGAATTCTAATGAGAACTACATTTCACTATTTATTGTGTTGTTTTCTTTAATTTAGGATAACTCTGGACAATGAAAAGTCTTCTTAGTGGTTCCCATGACAACAACCATTCAGTTACCAATCCTGAACATATGGCAGCAGTAAAAGGATGTTTCAGAGGGGTGAAGGACCAGTTAGAAGAAGTCAAACTAACCTCGGGGGTGGCCTAAAGACTAAGGCTGGGGTATCTTCAAGCCTATTAATTAATGCAAAAACTTCTCTGTCAGATAGCTGACATTACTCCAAAACTATTTTCTACATGCAAGAAATTTATGTTGCTTCAGCTGTCATCCAGGATAAATACAGCGGAGTCCAGTGCTAGGAATTTATGAGAAGAGGCTGGCCAAAAGAACATGTTTCAGGAATGACTAATAATATTATTGTCACAGTTAACTCCATCTAAAGATACGTGGTTTGCATGGAAAGGAAATGTCATATATTAGACCAACTACTATAGCTGGAAAAAAGAGGTAACCCTTTGGTACACAAAATCTTTTAGAAGATTAAATTGAGTCTGTACTAAGTACACACTGGGTGTTGTGGCCCTGTAATTCACTTATCTATGAGTCTATGACTCTGCAGTTCATATGGCTTAAAATGCTTCATAAAGTTATACTTTTCTCTTTATGAGTATAACAGCTGTCCTCTGGATTGCAAGGATGAATGGGGCATTTATTAAAATGCAAGTTCTTAAGCTTGAAAGAAAAAATCTTATTTCTTAGCCAAGAACTGTAGCAAATCAGTATCCTCAGTGATTCAGGCATCTAACTGCCTGAAACTAGTTGATCAACTACTTACATAAGCTTATCTTTATCTAGAGGATTTGATGTTTTAATGTGTGGGTGAAAGAGGATTTGATGTTGAATTTTCCCCAAAACATAGTACTATTATGAAAACATTATTTCCAATCTTTAAATGTGTATCAAGGGAATATAAATACATTTTCTTTTCCCCCATTACCATCAGGTTACTTTCTAATTGTTTATCAGCACTTGTAATTCATGGTGAGATCGCTGTCAATAAAAATGTTTAGCATCTCGGGACTTGGCTCTGAAGTAGTGGAAGCTCTGAAATGTAATTGGTTTAAATGATTGTCATGGATTTGTCATGATCATCCAGCATTACGTTGTGATGGAATACCCAAATACACAACACATTCTTGCAATCCATGTTGCATTAAATTTTTCAAATAGCAGACACAAAAGAATTGCATATAGAAAACTTTGGCTAAGAATACTTATATAAAACTAATACTTGTATTAGTTAATTTGTGCCTTTTATATTCTTTTTTTCTAATTTAAAAGGGAGCAGGAAAAAGGCACAATATTCTTACTCTATGCTTTTTGATGCAGTGATAAAACTGCAAGACACTTTTTTGAAAAAGTTCTGGAACCACATTTGCAAAGGTAAGCATAAGCAATGAAAAGAATCATGGAGTATGACTGCCTTCATGGCAAAAGACTAGCCATGATGATATAAAATGCCCTTCCAAATCTGTTTTAAATGTATTTAACCTAATTAAAACATCTCAATTATATAAAAGCGCCTCTATTTCATTAAAAATAAGATGAGCAGTTATCTAAATTACTGTATATACTTCTTCGTGTATATAAAACATAAAATGCATTATTCTGTTGTTTTAATTTTCACTTTGCTTAAAGAAAATGGACATTTTGTTTGTCATGTTTCAATGTGGTATACCCAGTTTTAAGTTTAAAGAGCTAATGCCAGTGGTACAGAGTTAATAGCCCTGTTAAATTATACTAGACTATTGTAGAATATTATCATGTTGAATTTCTGTGTAATATTATGCCTATGAAGTAAATATATTCTGACATTTTTATTTAAACATCTCCAACTTCAGCCAGGTTACGTACTATGGATTATCCTTACCACTTAGGTAAAACAGAATCAAAGGCAGAAGGTCTCTGTTAGCATCCAAAGCCAGCACATGTTCATGAGTGCCTGTAGCAGTTGCCTCCCCCTAACTTTCAACACAAACCTATGTTTAGTTGAACTCTGACAATGTGTTTGATGTAACTACAGTTGAATGGATCCCTTGTTTACAAAGCACTCAGGAGATATGATCATTAGAAACATAATTTATTTCTACACAAGCTGTTTGAAGTTAATTTATCAACAAGAAAATTTTGAAAACTTTTTCCTGTACATTGCCATTTCAAAGTCTGAAGAACAGAGGACTATACAGTTGAGTAGGATTGAAAAGAATAGTCCATCCTTTGCTTCCCAGACTATTTTTTCTATTTTTCCCTTTTTTTTCCTCCCTTTTTTTTTGTGATCTTTAACTCTTCAGATTACAGGAAAATTTTAATGTATCCTGGCTGTAAATTATGGAGCTATGCCTTCTGAATCCACAAAAAAATAAAGCAGTAGCCAAGAGAGTACATTACGCCCATTGACTTCAACAGGTGCTGACAGAGAGGCTAGTGATGATAATTTAAATGTCATCCAAGTACACATTACAAAGAAGAGAAAATATTGCAGAGAACTACACAAAAGGTAAAGATCATCCTAGATTAAAACACAGAGAACATCAGATTTATCAGTTTGAATAGTGTTTAATGTTATTCAATCACATTAAGCTAACTCAGATGAGCTGTGATTGAAATATGCATCCAATTCTGACTGTCAACACAAGAATACAGACAAGTCCATTGTGAGCATTAATTTTGAGTAGCTTTTTAATATCAGCAGGATATTAACAGGCAGGAAAGGGGCATAATGGGTTTGTTTTCCTGAAGGACAAAGCAGGTTGCCAGATAAAGGGAAATGGTGCTGAATAGAAATGAACTAATAAAGCCTAGCATTTGTTGCTATAATTGCCTTTGATGGAGCAGGTTTTTTTCACACTCCAGTAGAAAAATCTGAAGAATTTGCACCATATTCCATTGGACAATGGTGCCAAAATGGGTTTCCATTCAAGTTATCAGAAAATGCATTCAGAGACAAGATTTGTCAAAACTTTTTGAAATGTATGATGATGTCTTTAATGCATGCCAAAGGTGTATTGAACTATGACAAAGTTAAAAAACAAGCACTCTGATGTGCTAAAATGCTGCATAAATATCTAATGTTTTTATTAAGCTGATTCTCTGCATGACTGCCACAATCAAATATTACATAAACAGCAGTTATAAAAAAATCTTTTACAATTACTAAAAGCCAAAATTATTATTAATAAAATTGGAATGTTGGTATTTGAAAAGTATCTTCTCTTTTTCTTCAGTCACAAAGATTTCCCATTTAAAAATTTTAAAGTCAATAAAAATTGTAGTTCACAGAGTTAATTTGGAAACTGATAGCATCATCCTTTTCATTTATTTAACATTTCCCTACTCGTAGTTTTGTCTTCTTAAGGTGACAAGATATGGTAACAGTATCTGAATGCCTTGTCATTTACATCTAGTCTTGAGACAAAATTAAAAATAGTATTCTATGTCTATTTTACAAGTGTGCATTTGGCATGTTTAACTAATATTTTTCATCCTCTTTTCTGGTCAGAAAGGTCACCACTGTATACTGGTGTATTTTTTCTACCATCAAGATAGAAAGCAGGTTGAAAGTGCTATAGTTTTATATTTTCTTCTGGGACTTAAAAAAATACACCCGATTGCAAATTATTTTTTTCAGTGATGCAGATTGCTTTCTACATATAAACAGTGAACCAACAATATTAATACATGACATAAAGCAAAATTTATGCTTTATATAATACTTGCAAGAAAATGAGAAGTCTATAAGGGATCAGAGTCCTTGAGGATACAATTCTAATTTTTCAATGGAAAAAGTTGAAAAAGAGAATTTTACTCAAAACTGACTTGTATATGAAAACTAATAATCAGAGTAGGAATATATTTATAAATCCACATAAAAATGACATTGAGCCAGGTGCTGAATACTTACAGAAACAGACTAAGGTTGCATTCCTAAAGAGACCCACTAGGAACAATGGTACCCCAGAACTCAAGGAAGCTGTTCTGCTTGCTCTGTCCCAACATGATAAAGACATAATATAAACTGTGATTTTCCTGAAGATAATTACTCTTGCTATGGATATACTGGCTGGAGTGAACTGATATTTTATGACTATTTCAAACTATTTTCCTTATGTTCTCTATTTCTGCATCTCTCTTGTATGCATCCTGGCACAATATTGCATCATGAGTTCTTGAGGGCAGATCCTCTGCCATGTAATATCTTTCTTATGTGCCTGTAGCTAGCAAGAGGTAAATCACACTGGGAGGGAAGCTGTAGTTTTGTCTTGTACAGGAAATTCTTGAGTAGCATAAAAGCCAGTCAAGCACCCATCCTGCGTTAATTCAAAATAAAACACATGAATTGACGGTTCCAAGAGCACATGGAACTAAATGCACTTGCCAAGGGAAGTTTACATTTGACTTTCAACACACAGCTGTTTTTCCACACTAGTTTGTGCATGGGCGCTCCATATTATATTTATATTAACTATTACAGACATGATCAGCTCAACCCAGAGCAGAAAGTATGTTTTAGAGTCTAAAGTAAAAATTTAATTTCAAATGTATCATTCTTTCTGGGATGACACTGATGCATATACACTGTGCATAATTTCTTATATCAAGAGAGACTTGTAGTTCATTTTGAATCACTTCACTGAAGCAGGATTTCATAGATAACAGACAAAAGACTTCCTTCTGAGCTGAGATACTTACTAATAACTGTTAGCATGAGAATTTATCATTGAAGAAAACCTTAATTCAAAAATTCATTTAGTTCTACTTTTCACTTAATTCGACTTTTCATTTAATTTTACTCACATTTAATTTCATTTTACACTGTAGGTGACAATGAAATGTCACAATGTCCGTGAATTTTTGCTTCTTGTATAGTCATCAGATTTTCGAAGACTGCCAGTAGAGAAGGCATTTCTTACTGGGTCTATTTAAACTGCCACTTCAGCCAAAAAGGAAGAGGCAAAGATAAAATTCAAGAAAAACCCCACAAGCCCAACAGAACTGCAAAAAGAAATCTGGTCCCACTGAAAGAAGTATCAAAATGATATGCTACCTGAATGAAGCCAGAACTTCTTATTTTCTATCTTGCATATTCTATTTTTTAATCTTGTTGGCCAAATACATAGAAAACTTATCTGGTTCTCTATTAATGTCTTATCAAGATATGAATGGGAACATGAGAGATAGTAGAAACAGATTTTAAATTCCAGAAAAGTTAGCCACCATATTGCTTAATAAGACTTACTGTACCTTTCTGGGATAAATATTTCATCAGTCATTTGGGCTGATTTTGAATAAAGTGAACCAGTTATGAATAACTTGAGCAGAGTTATTTGCTTAAGCTTGTCTGCATCATTGCTGGAGAACCTGTAACTAAAATAAGGAATTGTCCTATTAAGTCCTTGATAAAACCTGTAGGAATACTGGAAAAACTGTAATGAAAATTTCATTTTTAAAAATAAGATCCTTTAGGGTCAGAGTGTTGCTAAATATTCCTATTATCAATCAGAAGAGTAGCCAGACTTATCTCTATTGTTGGCATGGATCTTCAGAAAACAGATATTTCTTATTAAGATATCACTGTCTCTTGGAGCAGCTGGAGCAAAAGATCCTGCCCCAAAACATGTTTCTATGTTAGCCCAGTTATTTATGTAGTGATTTCATATATATTAATGTTAATCTGCCATGAAACTTTCAAGATGACTAGACAGGAATTTCTTTGAAATCAAATCCGCATATGGTTAGATCATGAAAATGTAAATCTGTAAGTGGTTTCATTTCAAACTGCACTAGAATCTGGCCATAACTGCTATACAATTCTCCTTAAGGTATGATTGGAACTTTGTACTGAAGCTGTCTGAAACCATTTGAGAACTACTGTAAATTATTAATGAAAGAAGGAGCTGCCAAAGAACACACAAACCAGGCTGACCATAGAAGCAAATCCTCCGGCTTTGAAGATGGCCGTGCTTGTCAGCTGAGTCCCACGAGTTATATATTTTTAATGGAAAGGCAAAATCCTTTTGTGTAAGGGGTCAGGAAAGTGCAGTGTCTGCCCATCTTATTTACAAGTAACATCTTTTGTAATAAAGAGATTTTACTTCGACAAGAGAAAGCATTTTCAGAAAATAGAGCAAATCTTTTTATCAGTCAAGTCTGTATTTTCTGTTTCCTTTTCTTTTGCACATGTAAACGTATGTGAGCAACTGTTCTGTGTAATGTAAATATATTTTTAAATTTATAAAATACACCATCACAACATAATTCAGATTTGGAATTGGTTTTCAAACCTTTGAAAGAAGATGAGTGCTTATTTCTAATTTGAAATTAATTAAATAGTGTGGTTTTTTTCTTTCTAAAGCCTGGATTCAGACTCTGTTTCAGCACTATCTTGTGTTTCTTTGCCATGTATTCCAGTCAAAATGCTACATTCTACACAGCCATAGATGAAAGAGCAATGATATGTGATAGATAGGTGATTTTACTCAGAAAATTTTGCAGTACATTTAAACCAAGTATATTCTCTCTTGGCTCACTCTTAAAATTTTTAAAGACTGTCACGAAATTATAACCATGTGCTGAAACTACTGATAGACAAGCAGTATTCTTGAAAATGCATATTCCTCTCTAGCACAGAGCTTTGTTTCTATTTCTTCTTCTCTTTTAAACAGTTATGGAGATATAACACATTTACAGCAAAAAAGCTTAGCACGTAGGTCCAGTCAGCCCTAGAGGCGAGTACATGTTGCTGTTTATGATGTACTACATGTAAGAAAGTGAATGTGTTTGAAGCTTTTTTGATGATTAATGATCCTTGCCTTTCTCAATTAGGGGAATGCTACAGAGATAGAGGAGAATGGTATATTTTTATTTTCTCAGGTCCTTCCAGTTAGAATAAGGTACTGCCTTTTCAAAAGAGCAAAGGAGCAACAGCAGAAGCACAGCCGGATACAAGCTGAAAATGTTACTTTTACAGTAGAAAGAATATGCAAAAAGTATAAGTGTATAGCATTTCGAAAGAACAAGCAAAATAGGTACTTAGGTGAAGGTGCCAAAATCCAGGAAATGTATGGAGCATGGGATGAGGAATGGATTCCTTTTCGAATAACATTTACCACAGGTACTTGCAAGCTTTTCCATATCCTTTTCCATAACTGAAACTTTTTACTTCAATGAGCAGAATAGGGAGACCAAGGACCTGGAGCTCTTTTATGAAGGTCTGTCCAGTAAAACACTATATATAGGTCTGATTATTGAGGAGTAAAGGTCAGGCTTTGAACTACCTTCTGGCTTTTCTCCCAAAGCTAAAAATACAACCTATCCCAAGTGACAAAAAAGATTTTCAATTGTGATACTAATTTATCTCTTCTAAACCTGTGACATTTTCTTCAAATCAATATCTATATTTAGTATCCTAACAGTAGAGAACAAAATATGTGTTTACTAGAAAATAGTTGCATTTAAATTCTTAACTGAAAGTGGCAATCAGATACATTCTAAAAAGCATAAAGATAATACGTATACAGGAGCATGAGCCTATTTCTGTGTGGAACAATCTTACTAGCTTCACTTAGCATTACAAGTAATTTAGGATATGACACTATGACTCTAATGACACATAGGTACTGTTACAGTTCTTGACAAATTTCCAATGTATGAGATAGCTAACAGTTAATGACTCTCTATCCCTAGCTAGAAACTGCTGCTAGAAATATTCTTAGTGTATAACATAAAATGCAAAGGTAACATCACTTTTCTTAAATTTATCAGTACTGTTTGTGACAGATTTTTTAATAATTTAGGTCACAGCAGTTCTCATGTACTGTATTACCCACTTGTTCACAGACTATTTTTTTAAATATCTGCATATTCCATAGGTATGATTATCTGACTGAGAAATCATTTATGGGCTAAAAAGAACAATTCAAAACCTCATAAGGTGTGACTAGTAATTTAAAATATGGTATTCTGAGGAAAAGAAATTCTCCATATTCCAAAATTTCTAAGCATATCTACTTTGGAGATCCTGCAAATTGGGAGCTTCATACCATGGTATCTTACAGTTTCAGAGACTGAGAGTTCTCTCTACGTTTCTATAAGGAAATTTACAATTCTTTGCTGTGCATCAAGGGAATTAATCTATAACTAGTCTGTGTTAGAAGTAGCTCACTTCTATTTATTCCTTTCTAGGCAAAGGTGCCTTGGCTTTAGCTGCTTTTATGCTCCCATTTGTAGAAAGGGAACCTGTATACTTAAGAGACTGCCCTTCTAATCATATATAACATATAGCTTCTAATTAACAGCAGACCTTCCACAGCACTCCCAAAGATGGTAGAAGTGCAAAAAACTTTCTTCTCAATTTTTCAATTCTTTTCATTTTTTAGTCAAGATATTGCAGCAAAAAAGAATGCTTAACAGCAATGATGTTGCACAATTTAATGCAGATACATTTAATCATCATTGACACACTGATGAGAAAGTAGATGGAAATAACAATTGAATTGCTATTAATACCACAGCAAAGGATAAAAATAATCCCTTGAGATCATAAAAAGTGTTGGAAAAGGATGGGAAAGCTGACTAAAAAGCGTATTTTAGAAGGTCATTCAGTTGCAACAGGAACATTAAAATTGTAAGAACTTCAATGCCATCAAGTCCCACCTGCTTCTGTTGCCAAGAATCACACCAAATAACCTGTTTAGTACATTTACTAAATCCAGCTCGAACAAAAGTAGGAAGTTTGGACTAAGTGCTTTAAAGTCTGTTTCAGAACTTGATTATTTTAATGATTATGTATCTTTATCTAATTTCCAGCTGAGGTGTGTACTTGACGCATTAATAAGCATTACTTTCATTGCTGGTGTTCTTTGTCTCAAATATTTCTTAGCTTATCCTCATGTTTTTCCATATGGGACTTGTCTGCCCCCTTAACCTTCCCTCTGTAAGGCTACATATCAGTTTTTCTTAGCAAGATAAGCTTCTTATTCTCTTGGCTATCCTTTTCTGCACCTATGCTGATTGCAGTTTAATTTTCTTGAGTTGAGTGACCACAATGGTACTTAGTGTTTCAGATGAACCATCAACAGCAAAATGTCTTATAAAGTTGCATTCATACATACATTATGAAGATAATTTTAAGATCTAATTTGTCTTTTACACAGTTTATCTCCTAGTTAGCTGCTAGATTTGAGTAACACCATCATCAGTTTATGTTCAAAGATTCTATTTATTCCAGAAGACCTGAGCCAAACTACTTCATGGATTAAAAGGTGTTCTGAGGTCACAAAATCCACTTCCAAACACCACTCATTCCATTGGCTAGTATTGCACCAGTACACATTGGGATATAGTTCTCCAGTGACAGTTAGATAACTGCCTAACTGAGGTTTTGGTGATCATAGGACCCCTCTTTACAGTGTCGTATCTACTTCATTGATCAATGCAGAAAGCTTCATAAATGTAGATAAGGTATTTTCCAGACATTTTGTAATTAGCATTGCAAGATTAGCTATCATTATTGCTTGCCTGACAGTTGTTCCTCATAATTTATGTCTTGATATATAATGCATATCCTATAATGCATTTCAACCAATCTGTAACTATCACAGTCAATCATCTTAGAACAGTGTCACACTATGAGCTGCTTTTAAGTCTATAGTAAGTGTTCTGTTTCTAAAAAATGTTGTATTGAAGTGGGTAGCCTGGTTTTACAACCAGGCCTGCATAAACCCTACAGGATTTCACCAAATAACTTGTTTGTCCCTGGCAGGTTTCAGTCCTTGAAGGCTATGCATCAATGAAAGCTATCTATTAATTCAGATATATGTATATATATGACATTTTTCCTTTTAGTGGAAAATGACTGATGTCAACAACTTTGTTACAAAATGAAAGTTTTACACTTGACTAGAAAGCAGTCGAGTTCAAGTTTTTATCTGAAACTTTCTGACACCTGTTAATGTTATCATCAAAAGAAGAATCAGCTCTGCCTTGGCCAAATCAAAGGTAATCATATTGTAGGCACAACTGATACACACAGCTGAGGCAAAATTTAAGCTGGAGTTTTCTATTGCTTGATACTGCCAAAGAAATGCCCAGTGCTGGCAAAAGAATTGCCCCTGTATAATGTATTTAATACGGTAATTACAACTAGCTGTTTCTGAAAATGAATCTGTAACCACATTGATGCTGAAAGAATGAGCCCTGTCCTCAGTCTGTTTCAAGTGCTTATTCTTTGACACCCCCCCTCTTTGTTACTCCCTTACACAATGGGATGTGTGTCTCTCTAGTGATCTGGAATAGGGAGAAGAATTGAGTTAATATTAGCCAGCCAAAACGAGTTTAATTTTAGTTCACTGTGGTTTCACACAGCCACAGAATCATCTATAGTTGCACAAAGGAAGGGCTTGCATAGAGTGGAAATTAGCAGTGCAAGACAGGCCAGGACTGCTTCTGTTTGCAGAAACGTTGGCTTTTGCTGATGCAAAGCTTCTGCAAAATTAAGCCAAATTAATACTGCCTCAAACTGCTGTTCATATGGGCAGTGACCCCTCTTTGAAATTGTTACTACTGTAAAGTAGAAAAAAAAAATTTATGGAAAAATCTCTTAGTAATGAAGGTGCTTCTGCAGATGAGAAACTGGATTAACTACCAGCAATTTCTAACCAAGTATTCATGTGTAATGATACGTAATTATAGTATGTAATACTTTAAAAGTTATTTACATATCATTTATGATAACCTCCCAGAGCTTACACATTTCACCAAATGTAATTCCTTTCCTGTCAAATATTGAATAAATATGACATAAAGAATTCTCTTGTACCAACCACCAGAAAGAGTATGTGATACATATTTCTTCACTGCAAGAATAATTTATGTTCTGAGAAGCAGCAGTCTGAAGAACTCAGTTCTTACTTTCCTAGCCCAAAGGAAACACAGTCAGTCAAACACTCTCATGCTGCATTTCCCTCAATAATGTATGAAATCTTTTTCTCATTACTAGAACTGCTCGGGACAGAAATTCCACTACATTCAGGACTGTGAAAATTTAGAATGTAGCTTTATTCTGAGGAAAAAAAAAACCCAAACAAACAAAACAACAAACAGGAAAAAACCAAACCAAACCAAATCTGGAAAACTTATACTTTCTGAAAAGAAAATTCTCCCTGGCTTTTTATGGTGCATTATATTGTATACTCCTCTTCCTTCTGAGCTGAAAAATTCTCATCATGAACACACAGTAATCAGCCGTTATCAGAAAAAAGCAGCATTATGACGTGGTCTAGAAGAGATCTGGAAGAGAAATTTCCCCTACTGAAATTGACTGGGTCAGGGTGTTCTAGAGTTGTAACTCTAAACAATTACAGTGAGTCTTAGATGGTTAATTACCTGAATAGCTCTATGAATCTGAGCTTTGTTTGAGAAGAACAGTTACAACAGTTGTGACTTGTTTCTCTGAAATCTTTTACTTATCTCTGTATCCTACACAATTCAACTTACTTTCAATTTTTAACACCTTTTCAAAGCAAAAAAAACACTTTAAAAAAATATGGGATTGATCAAATTTCGAAATATTTGCTGCTATCTTTAAATTCTCTTGAACTTGCAGTGAAACTAAAGAAATCTGTCCAGCTTTTACATGAAGCCCTAAATTATTTCAATCCAAGATGCCCCTGCTTCAGAGAGTCAAACATTTGCAAGTGAGTTTGATAACTGGGTATTCCTATGCTTTGTCAGTACATATAAATGGCTTGTGCATACAGGCATCCTGAAGTTTCTCTCTTCTCTCTTTCACTGTCGCCAGCCTGCCTACTCCTGAATGGCTGCAATGTGTACTGATTGACCCTGGGTACTGGTTTCATCTATCTGTATCTAGAATCTTCCCTCCACTTCTAAACATAGCAGAGAAGACAAACAGGATATCTAAGAGTGGCCCTGGAGTTTTGCAGTGCAAAACTGTAGTCAAAACATATGTTAAAGAAAGCAAAAACGACACCGGTTGGAAAAAAATGCAAATCTCGTCTAAGGCGTGGTGACATGAGATAAAAATGTTATCTATGAGTTAAAAGGCTTGATAAAAGCATGTCTGCGTGTCTCTTTGTCTTACACACAAACATCTCTCTCTCCCTCAGCCCTGCAGCATCAGTTTCAGCAGTGGCTCCCTCAATTGTCAGTTTTTCTCTGAAAATTCCTACCAGCCTAGCACATTGCCAGTTTTAGGTGCAGCAATTGTAGTCAGGGGGTTTCTCATTTTGCTGTACAGAGTAGTTCTGAGCACTGAAATAAATCACAGTGATAAAATGCAGGCTGCTCTTCAGTAGCATCTCATTGATGGAGCTGCTCCAGCGTTAGAGCAAAGGTTAAACAGTTAGAAAAAAAATACACAGAAAGAAACATCTTTCTCCCAACTATGTGGCCTGGGTTATTTTGAGGTTTAGGCAGAAAAATAATTCATTTCCATTCCACACAGGAAATTACTATACTTCATATTAAAATAAAAATCAAAATTTCTTCAGTTTCAATGACTTTCAGTGATTTTGTTCATTCTGGCACAATATCCATTGTGTTTATTTTGGAATAAGACTTAATATATTTTAGTTCAGTAGCTATTTTTCATTATCCTTCATTTGACGAGAAAATAAATGCTCTTACCCTGACTTTGTACAACATTTAAATAAAATAAGGTCCATTTACATTAATTTTCTTGTGGCAAACTACTGTATTTGTTTATACAGTATTGTGCTGCATTTTGTAAACCTCCTTCCCCCAAGCATCTCTGAAATTGCTTGCTGTTGAAAATATTTTTTGTTTTATTTGAAGATGTTATAAGCTGTATACTGAATTAAGTGATCTTATCATAGAATCATAGAATCATTTTGGTTGGAAAAGACCCTTGGGATCATCAAGTCCAACCATCTACCCTACTCTACAAAGTTCTCCCCTGAAAGTTCTCTCCTCTTATTGTTAATAATATCTTATTACAATTGCCTTTTTAACACCAATATATATAAAGAAAGTCTAGTGAAAAAGTGGCATTTAATTTGTTAGCCTCACACTATGTTTTCCCTGAAGCAGTGTACTAATAGGCAGGAACAGCTATAAATACATAGTAGTTTGGTGTCTAATTTTCTTCAACTTCTGTAGAAAAATAATTGAGAATCAGATACCTAATTGCCATTTGTGTCATTTAATAACTCCTCCAGTATGCTTTTGGGGTGGTATTTATATACTATGTAGGTGTGAAGGTGGACAGAGACAGGCAGATGTTAAATGGGATTTTCTTCTGTCATTCAGCATCAATGATTTCTGAGTAATTATATGGACAGCTTAAAAGGATTATAAATTCCAATTAATTTGCTAACATGACTAGAATGTTTTTTTTTAAACTCTTCTAGTGTTGTTCGCTTTCTGTACAGGCTTTTACAATTAATGAAAGTGTAAACTGAGTCAGATATATTCCATAAAATGTACAAAGCGTTTTTTAAAAGTAGCAGCTACCAGTTGAAAGCAGCTAATCATGCTGGTGTTAAAAAATCTTTCTGTTGGGAAAAAAAAAAAATGTCTGGCTACACTTCACCCAGGATCAGTAATTTATGCACTAAAGGAGATTGCTTTGGTGAAAGCTATTTGTGTATTTTAACCATATTAAAAACCTAATATTTAGCAAGTAGTTATTACTTCTTCAAATATTGTAAGCAAAACAAGCTAATGCAAACATATAGCTACACAAAAATATTTGTTGGAAATAATTCCTGTATGTACAAAACTGAACAGAAAATATCATGATATATGCCATATGAAATCATTGTGTAATGTAAGTCTTCCACTGAGTTACACAAATCTGAGCTATTGTATTTCTAAACAGATCAACGAACAGTGAATCTTCTTCCACATAAAACTACATTTTGCTTTTTTTTCTACTATACCAGGAGCTATTAAAATTTAGGCCTTAATCAGGACACTCTAAGTGATGCAATGGATAGAAAGCAATGTAGTTTCTTTCTTGACCTATTAAAGCCAAAGCATTGGTAAGGAGGTAGGACAGGCTATGGCATGTCTGGGTCTGATTCCAAAATGCAGGAGTAGTTTGCAATCAAGATCAGTATCTGCCTAGGAAGGCAGTGGTAATACCAAATACATTTTAGAAATATTTTCAAGTCAAGTTCTGATATGGCTTAAATGCCTAGAGTTCAAGGGCAGAACCCACATTGCACATTCTAGTTTATACTGTAGTTAATGAGGGTGAGATCTACCCTAGGTTATAGTGAGCCTTCACCATGTCCCACATTGCATGAGAAGGGCCACCGTGGAACACCCCAACCACTGAAACACCACAGGGCTGGAAGGCAACTCCTTTTCCACAGCAGTAGCTTTTGGAGGAAATCTGGTCAGCTGCAGGCTTCCTGAGAGAGGCAGAAAGCAGGTGTATATATATTCATATTTCTATTGCTAAATACTCATTATAGCTCATATAAGCCATGATTGTTTGTTTCTGACATTTTAAATAATTACCTGAGACATGAAGCAATGTCAAAAACATCCAACAAAAGTATTTCAATAAGAAGAGCACTTCTATATTTCTAAGTAATATGACTCAGCACACAAAAAAATTTTCTAGTTTATCAACAACTAGAACAGTATAATTCCTTGTTATTGCATAAAACAGAGAGAGAAAATAATAGCAGAGTAAATTGGGACAGAATCCTAAAAATGAATAAAATTGTGGTTGGTAGCAGTGGCTGGAAGCACCATCCCACAAATGATGTGGTGTATCTTTTCTGTGTCTGTCTGCTGTTAAACATAGAGGAGCTGTGAGCAGCTGGAAACAAAATACCCACTGACCAGTCAAGCGGATTATTCTTAGCTATCACAATAATATAGAAAAAACCCCAACTACTAGTGTAAGCAGTCTGAATTCCTTCCCATTTCCAAATGAGACTGTTAAATGGCAAAGGCAAGGAGTTGCTGAAGGGTTAAACGGAACCAAAGGATGGCAACATACAGTCACATATGCTTATGTATATTCAGCTCAAACCATCTGCTGTTCATATGTGAAAGCTGCTAAATATGATATTGCATCATAGCAGAAATTCTTGGGGGCAGGTTGTTGACTGCTCAAGACCAACCCGTTAGAAGAGGGTCAAGCTGTATAACGAATAAGGAAAAAATAATCCACAGCATATTTAAGAATGTAAGGCAACAGAAAGATACAAGATGTCCTCTTTTGAGTGACACAGGACTAATTTATCTTCTAATGCTTGGAAAAACTGCACTTTTAGAAGACTCTAGTATCTGTATTTGGGAAAATATTTACTTTATAGCCAGCTAGCCTACGTGGGTTTCAAGGTCTCAGTGTTTTCAAGGCTTGCCAGGATGAGGAGAGAGAGGCCTGGGCACCTGACCCAAGATGACCAACATGATTATTTCATGCCATGAATATCACATTCAATATAAGTTAGAAATTTTGCTGGGAAGTTCCCTCTCTTCCTTGATGGCAGCAGTCCAGAGAAGTTCTTGTCCCTGTGCTGGACCACTGAGCCCTTTCCTTCCTCCCAAAGCCGTAGTGCTTGCAGTGTCCAACATTTGCCGTCTACTGCTGGGAGTGCACAGTTTCCTACTGATAGAATTGGCTGAGTATAATCTTTGCATATCTTATATTGGTATTTGGATCGATATTGGTTGTTTAGTATTATTAATGTTAATTATTTAGTCTTATTCTATTAAATCTGTTTATATTTCAACCTTTGGGTTTCCTTGTTTTTTCCCAATTCCCCCTCCCGGGTGGGAAGGCATCATCAGGTGATAGAATAATTGTCTCAATGACAATTAATTGTTGTGGGTTCCTCGTAACACAAGAGCGGTCTTGACTTTGTACTAGTTAACTATCAGCCACTGAACTGTCATTACTCAATTGTAATGAAATGTTCAGGCAAACTCTCCTTTGATATCTACACCATTCATGAAAATAGCACTTCTAATTAATTTCTAGGTTTATAGTAGACAACATACTATGAGCCCTTTCCAATGAGATGGTATTTTTTAACTTTCAAAATTATGTATAGAGGTAGTAATGATGTAATTTTAAAGCTTTTACTTGTAACCTTGTACTTTGTACCAGCATATATAGGATTTTGAGAAGCTAAGTACTGTTATTGTATGAATATTTTATTTCCTATGATGTTCCTAACTTTTCTGGGAGAAGGACCACTATATACTTTAGTCCTAAAATTTTCTCTCCAGTCAAGGTTTAGGACTTAGTCTGACAACTGGACAACTATCAAGGAAACTGTTTCTAACTCCATCTCATCTAACAGATAAGAAAACTTATTAGTGAATCTGATTTCCAAGATAATTTTCATGTCTTTGCTCAGCAGCAGGGAAAAGATTGGAGAACAAGGTAGATTGCCTGTGCCACCATTGCTGCTTTTCAGTAGCATGACCAGTTTTCTCACATTGGCAGAAAGCACAGATGTTATGCTGTCCCTTAGGGGATATTCTGTCTGTACAAGAGGCAAAATTTCAATATATCTTGACTCTGTAGAGGAGTCTCCTTGTGTTTCCTGGGGGTGTAAAAAGCACAAATAAAGCTGAATATTTCTGGCAGATGAGAGTTGCAAAGGAAAAATAATAAATAATGATATATTAAAAAGTGCTGTACAACATAAAAGAGCCCTGTGTGATTCAGAAAAGGAATGTAGACAGTTATTCACATTTTGTATTTTACTACATGACAGTCACAGATAGGCAGTACTCTGCTCTAATGCAGGCAAAAAAGTATGAAGAGCTCAGGACTAGAGGGAATTATACATAATTGAATATTTACTATGAAAACATAGATTTTTCTTTGTCTGCCTTAAGTACCATGCCAGCTCTCACAAAATTAGCTATCTGCCTAAGCCGTTAAAAAGGTGCATTTTAGTTTCACCCCCACAGCATTCTAAGAAAGTAGAAAAAAGTCTTCTCCTGCCATGTGAGAAGAAATATTCATCAGATGATACAAGTCCAAAGCATCCAGCTGCAAACTGGAACAGAGTCTGTACACTGGGCTGGAGCTCTGACAATAACACTTTATTTGTAACTGAAAAAAAGTGATACTGACTCTTCATGTGACTGGGTAATACAGGCAACAACAAAACAGAAAAAAAAAACTTATGAATTTTGCTCCAGGGAACAGGATAGGATTAGTGAGACGGACAGAGTATAAAAGCCCTTTAGAGAAGTATTGTATTCCAACCTTCATTTCTCCACTTTCTAAAGTATTGCATCAAGACATAACCCACATGATATTTTTGCAGAGACACATCTAAAGATCACAGTTGAGCAAAAAATTAGTCCTTAAGTGTAACATACTATTCTCAGCATTTCTGAACAGCAACAGCACTGTATGTCAGAGTTACAGGGCTCCTAGATCAGATCTGGATCTATATAGATGATTTATCAAATAATATGCTATTAATTAAATGCACAATTTAACTAGTAAATTATTGCCAGAGATGTTACAGAATGCTATATTACATTAGTTTATACATTAAAATTTTTATATATTCCAGTTTATGAACTCTTAATTAAAAAAAATCTGTAGTGTACTAAAACAATCAATCATGAATACTTATCTTACTGATAGCAACTTATACATTATTAGAACACGTAATCTCTATTATATTTTATAAGCTATTTATAAATATTCCCTTTATTTACATTTTTAATTCGATTTTCAAAATTTGAACTGACAATATATGCACATATATTACTATAGACTGCATATGTTAATTTAGACTGTGCAAGCAATACAGCTCCTAATTTTCTAATTTATAGGCTTCTAATACTAGTCTTTGAGTTATGTCATGTGTTTTTACAAGCTTCAATATTTTATGGTATCCTTTCAACTGCAAGTGTATTCCAACAGTGTAGTTCAGAGAGATAAAACCGGAAAAAAGTATTTTTTCCCCCCAAGATCAGTATAGCTTCAGTCTACACTGCAGGTAGCATATAATGGTCTTGGTCTTCTGACATACTTTGATTTCAAATGTTATATATCACTGTCTCTACAAGACATAATACACACTCCCATCAAGTCAGGTGAAAAAAACAAAGCTTTCTTGCATGCCAGTATCTATTTGTGAGTTTACACTACTCAAGGGTTTACATAGTTCTGCTACTCAAGGCCTCCTGTTTTAGGAAGACACTATATGCAGAACTCAATCACAGTTCCACATCTGTAATATCACTGACATGAGCTGGATTTTAGTCTTTGTCAAAGCTTGGCATAGACTAGCACTTTAGGTATCACATGCGGCGGTAACAAATTAAAACAAGACATATATTAGAGAGGAACAAGGTGAGTGTTGTATACTATCTTTAATGTCACCAAATGACAGAAATTGCTAAAGTCTTACATCTGAGGGCAACAACTGGAAATTTAATTTTATCAAATAAAAGTTCAATTGCTGAAGACCCGGCCAATCACCTACAGCCCAAAGTCCTCTAAACAAAGCGAAAACTTTATGCTACAGATCACTACTACAAAGATTAGTGGGCAGAAAAAAAAGAGACACATCACTAGCATTAAGGACAGGGAAAGCATCCTCCCTCCCTGCCAGGGCTTAAGTAGCAGTTTTCATCTCTCTTTGGGATGAGCATTTTCTGTCAACTGCTAACTGCTCAACACCTACCACTCTGTGCTTCCTGAAACAGGAGTATGTGCTCTAGTAAAGTTGCTTTTCTGAACATTATGACAGGATTTAGCTGCACTTTTCCTTGCAGAGGATTACAATTTTTTATATGTTTTGACTCTTACAAGACTTATATAAATGCTTCACAGAAAACTAAACAAGATTCTTTTAAATTCCTTGAGTAAGACTTAGATTTTACCTCAAAAATCTAAGCAGCTTATGCGGGACACTTTGTTAAATGTGGTCGTTACTATGAAAAATAACCCAGCTGCTAAAATGACCTTTGTGTTCTTCTAAAGTGTATCACTACCTGATGTGATAACTCTGAGGCGGCAAAAGCAGAGCCATTCAGCTGGGACTTCACTAGAATGTAATAATAAGGTCTAAGGATCCATCTAGACAGTTATTATAGTTTGAATGCTAAAAATTTGCCTTCAATTTGCCTTCTGTGCGTATGAAATTCATCCTTGTCCAGCTGCTCAAAGCAGACAAGTCATGCTAGGTATCTGTACAAAGATTAATTTCACTTATGATTTCTACTGTTACATCTGAGAGAAGAATTTCCCCTCTTTCTAATAGTGATGTTTGGTCCTGAGTAGAGAAAGTGAAAAAGAAAATTGTGCAAGAGGCAATTAAAGACCTCTATTATAAACTATTGGGCAGAAAAACTATGTAACATATTCTAATGTGCTAATTATTAAAAACTTGCCATTAAACAAGAAAATTATTATTTTTAAAATACAATTTAACAACAAGTGAACACCAGCATGTGCCTAAGTAAAGATTTTGCTATGTGCTTTCTAACATCTTGAAGGAAGCCTCATGGGCAAATATTATCCTTTTCAGATTCCTTAGGGAGGAATAATCATGAAGGCGTTGCTATGGTTTATATGAGGGGTACCACCCCTCAAATACTTCTCTATTGGGAATTTAAACAAGAGGGGGAAAAAGCTACAAAATTCTTCATTAAACGAACATTAATTTGCAATAGCAAATTCCAGCAAAGCATAGAAATTGAGAGTTAGGCATGCTAGCACGCTAACACATCTCATGGATGGATTAGCAGAATGTATTCCTAGTTGGATCTGAACTGACTTTTTATTTTTCAGACACACTTTAATATTGACTAACGTTCACCTTGTTTTAGGTAATAGGCTTTGTCAGGGAAGAGAGGAATTTCTTTTCTTTCCCACTAACTTTCACAGACCTCTCACTCTGGAATGCTTGCTAGACTTCCCTTTGAGCCTGAGAACTGCTGGCTTGCAGGACACACTGTGTTCCTACTCTTTTTTCTCATGTCAGATTAATTTCTGCTTCCATCTACCTCTTCGATTCCCATGCCAGCAACGGTTTAGTGAGGTTAGCCTCCTCAACCTCCTGGGTGTCAAACGGCAACGCAGGGTTGAGAGGGAGTTTCAGAAGCCCATTGCAGCAATAGCGCAAGATTAGCCAGAACACACAACAAACCTGCACACAGGAAAAATAATATTGCACAGCTTCAAAAGTACATGGACAAAGTGCATTCTCTGAAGTGAAAATAATTTGTTCCTTCCAAAGGGTATATATACTTATTCTAGAGTCATAGTGCAGTTGAGTTGAGTCTTTCTGATTTCAAAATTGCTTAAGAAGAAAGAGCAGCCTAAGACTTTTTCAGTGAGAGAATTTTCACCCCTACCCAAAACTGTTTCCCTAATTGACGGATGTAAATTTGGACACATTATTTCCAACTGTGCATCACACGTACAATCTATTAAAATCAGTATTTTGCAGCTAGTCTCAGGCATGCAAACTTAATAAACCTGAAGGACGTTCAAAAGCACAGTGCAACTCTGAAATATAGTCTATCTAAAATAATCTAATTTAAAGATTTTCGGAGAGGAGAAAAATTAATGGGAAAAATTATACAACAAGAAATTCCAAATTTATATTCTCCCATCGAAGAAATGAAAACAAATATTTAGATTTATATCAAATCAATGTACATGGAATTATTTTAGTTTTCTTAACATTGGAAATTTGGTAGGTTTGGGGTTTTTTTGAAACATTGCTATAGTATCTTGCTTATTCCAAGAATGACTCAATTATAAATTATCATCAGAGATGCAGCGTGGCCAGACAACCCAGCAAATACAAGGAGGGTATACAACTTACACCTGGCACTGTAGCAGTTTAGTATTTCCTATTTGAAAGATTAAATTTTCACAAAAAAACATGTATATTTGTTACTTTAATTTGTTTTTTTCCAAGAAGTCAAAATTTCTCCCCCGATACCTTTAATGAAAATCCTACTTTAGTCAAAACTCTCATAGAAAAGTATTTCTGTAACAATTTTTTAACCAGTCCTTAGCTCAGTTTGGAATCTCCAAAGTGAGATACAAAAGAGTCATTAAATTGGTTTTGAAAATGCACAGCACGGCTATGAAATCCTCTCTCCATTTTCATGATCAATGGCAATTCATTCAAGACCTGTGCTAGTGAAAAGAAAATCAAGTTCATCTTTTGGACACAAATTAATTTCAAAAGACCTTGAACTGAATTAAATCTTCTGCCTCATCGACAGCAACAGACTTGGTTTGATATCTCTTTGCCCAGGGGCACAAAACCCAATTTGCTTCAGAGTTAAGGAAGCACTGCCATTTCCTTACACCCAGATTTCTAGGGATATACAGTACATCCTGTAAAGATAAGCAAAGCATTCAGTGTAAGCATATAGCTGTATGCTGAAATTCAGGTACTCTGCTGATCAACGTGACACAACGACATTCCGGGTAGGTATAGCCATGATGCTGACTCAGAGCGTGCCTCACAGGGTTGTGGTGCTGCAGCAAAAGGGGAGGGTTTCAGCTACCTTTCTCTGCCTCTCTCAAAGTCAGTGCCCGAAATAAGCAGAAGTGAAATATGAGGAGAGAACTCCTAACAAGAAGTTTTTCAAAAGTAGAAACAAGACAGGGCAGGAGTTCACTCTTGACTTCAAATTACATGTTTGTACAGATGCATTTTTTCCCTAAATATGCTTTCCAAGTTTTAGTTAATTTCTCTTACACACAAGGGGCTTAGTAAATATATCAGTTCTTCCACTGTAATTTCAGATAGCTACACAAAGCATAAGATTTTAACTGTAATCTCTAAACAATATTAACAAAGAAATATGCTAAGTACACATTACTGACAATATACAGCAGGGCACTTAAGTTAACAGGACTCCTCACCAGCTAAAAAATTGTCATCTACTTAAGTGTCTAGTTGAATTCCAGCCAATGGGCTTCATTATACTCTTTATGGGTTTTATCATTTTGACCTCTACCGTACAGTAAATTTTGCCCTTCTTGTGGTATTTAAAACAGGTTCTATGCCATACTTGCAAAGGAGATTAACACAGATTTATCTTCTGCAATTAGAAAAGGATGAGCTTACAGTGGACTATAGTGGTTGCACTCAATGGAAAAATGCATATTGTATATATTAAAAAAATATTATCTTTAAATAGACCATTTTAAAATTTGTGGTATTGTCAGATATTACATTAATAGAATGCAATTTACATGTTTCAATTTCTTGAAGTAAAGGTGACTCGGCACATAAAATCTGTAAGACTCATTAAGTCTTCCAGAAAAATAATATCATCTCAAGCATTTAAGAAAATAAAAGTGGAGTTTTAGGTCTACTCATTCATTTACCCATCTTGAACATTTCCCACCAAACTCAAACATTTTGATGAAGCCACAGTGTGAAGTTCTAAGTGTTATTTTCTGCACTCATGTTTCTCATTATTTTACTATTTTTCATTTTTTTTCCAACTGCTCAGTCCTGCATATCATGAACAAATTATTCAAGAAACCATATAGGGTATTTAACTATTGCCTATTAGGACCAATTTCCCTAAGATTAATCTATAACCTGTGAAAGAAGATAACTCAGAATACCTTAAGTTTCATTTCCAGTCCCTTGCCAGAAATGCCCCCTTGTCTTATTTTCATTAATAACTTACTGATTCTATGCAAAATTCCCATAAATTTATAGCTTTGGAAGGAAAGACTCAATACAAATATTCAAGCTGAACAATTCAACTGTAAACAATATGTTTTACAATAAAAGATGTCAGACAATCTTGACCATTGATCAGTTTCATGTATAGAACACATGGTTTTATATACAAACGTGTGTGTGCGCTACATATATTTTTAGATTGTATAAGTTCAAGGGGACTGTACAGTTAAGACACTGAAGCATTTAAAATTGCCAGCCATCAATTTACATGAGTAAACTAGCTCCATGTAAGTCACATATCCATACTTCTTATGAAGTTCCATAGAAGCAACAAATCAAAAATGAGATGCTTGGATAATACTAGTAAGATGTATGTTACTCAGTTGATGAGGGTCATCAGTTTAGCAAGTTGAAAGATAATCAATGCCTAGAGTTATTAAAATTCATAATCAACAAGTACTGAATGCAACAAATAGATCATTATGAGAGAAAAATGCTTTGATTTATATTTGACAGCATTCAAGGATATTTTCAAGACTGGATACATGATGACTTAGTATCAACCCTTTTTATTCTTGATTATTAGCCAGGATTTCACTGCAATTCAGCCCATAAAAACAAAGCTAAATCATAAGCAGAGTTCAGTTCCCATATTAGGAAAATTGTCTGAAGAATCAGCACACGAAACATGCAGTTTGACAGAGTGGGTTGTGGCTGTGAACACTGCATCATTTTGTATTATGAATTCCATTTTGCACTATGCCTGAAGCAGGTTATGTCTCAAACAGGTTAGTGTAATGTATTTGAAACAGATGTCCAAGGAAGGCTGATGGACTGTTACAGGAAACTGAAAGCCAAGAAGGCAAATAAAAGGCCTTAAACTCAGAGCCTCATTCACTAGGTTTTCTACATATAGGTTCACGGGTGGGGTGAATGTGCCAGAGTCTCCCAGAAGAGCACATGAGCCAGAGCACAGTCTCTCTCTGAGCAGCAACCAAATTTTAATCTTCCAGGAAACATTAGGAAACATATTTTATCCATTTACAAAAGTATTCATTTGTTTTTGAAGTGATTTTGCCGTAGAATTTCCTCTACTATGTGTGTATTTCTTACTTTCCTATGTTGTCCCCGAGGAGTAAATCAGAAGCCAAGAGTGTAAGTATGTACTGTAATTGCCAAGGGATACTAAAGGATCTACAGCCTAATAGGAGCTCTGAGGAAGCATGCATAAGTGACAGAAAGGAATAGCAGCAGGAAAAGCATCTCATGGGGAAGAGCCTTAGTCACTAGCTGTAGGGTTTGCAGTGACAGGACTTTGGAATCACCCATTTGATGAAGCTGATTGAGTCAGGATGTGTGCTCTGAACTAGATGTTACCCAGAAGCAGTTGATAAGAGAAGCACAATTTTATTTGGCTATGTAGTTGACAATTCTGTTAAACTTGAAAAACAAAGCTGGCAAAATAAAGTCATGCTAAGCAAGCTGGAACACTGTGCGAAGACTTTAAAAAACTCAGCCCTCTAGGAGGTTTTGCTTTCCAGTCCTCCTCCATTTAGTGCTTAGCTCATGGAAATTTTATTCTGGGGTCTGTCAATAGGTTGTCTCATTAATATTATTCAGGATTGACTTTTTTCTTTTCTTTTTTTTTTTTTTTTGAGAATTTGCACTACTTCCTAACACAAAGCAATGTTTTGCTATTAAAATCTTTAGATTTAGATACTCAGCTTAGAAAATCCAACTCATTCCATGGAATTTCTTGCTATTTTTCTAGCAAATATCCCCTCCCTAAAGATATTCTGGCTTGCACTTAGACTATTTTTCCTGAAGCCAATTGGGCAAATATCTTCCATCCTGTCCACTACAAAGAGGAAGGTTACAGCACACACACGCACACGTCCACACAGCCAGGAAGTTACATGAAGTATTAAGTAAGCATTTAGTCCTCAGTCATGTCCTAGGGCAAGAGTCCAGCAACTTGTGGGAGGGCAGCATGCCAGCCTAACAGATGGACATACATATGGGTAGTCAGAACATCATGTGAAGCCATCAAGTATGGATACTAAGGGCATGATTCCAGCCTAAGAACATGAGCTTTCTGTGAAGGTTAAGGGGAAGTTAAGCTGGATTTACTTTCAAAACTAAAGAATAAATTCCACTGTCATGTCCGGTAATATGCTTTTAGTTAATCAGGTGGAGTTGTTGGTAGTTAAAAAGAGCTTTTTTCTGACAGAATTATTATGAGGTAAAGTTTTAACATTTCACAAGGGAGATTTCATTGTGACAAATTAACACGTGTTATTTGCAGGGAGATGAAGTTAACGATTCTGCACTGGCAGTGCTTTGACCCTGCATCACCATCTGGCCTGTGTCTTCTCCCTAAAGGAGACAGGAAACAGCTATTTGAGCAGCAAATGCAGCCCAGATAGCCAAATGCATCCTTCAGCAACCATTACTGGGACAGTCAGAATTGGGAATGGCTGCCGTTTCCTGATGAAGAGGGAATGAGAAGAATAGAGGCACAACATCTCCACACACATTGCCCTGGAGAGTACTGAGCTAGCGTTGCTGATGCATCCAAGTGAAAAGTAGACACGCGCATCCCACAGCTGTCTGCTGCTCTGTCCATCAGCAGAGTCACGCCTTGTGAATTTAATTCACTGCTACAGCACCATAACCCAAGGATGGGTCAAAGCCTGCTGCTGTAAAGGGGTCCCACCTCTTACTAAGATCAGAAGATCAAAATCTGACTACATCACGAAGGGCTTTTTAAATTTTACCAACCGACTAAGCAGAGCATGTGAAATTTTAATCCCAAGTACAGGGGAGAGGCAGCATCTTGGTTTATGGAGCACTGTGTATTCAGAGCAAAGTTGTGCCAGGAAGCACTGAATTCCTCTATCAATTGAAATGAGATATTCAGAATAATCACTAGAGCTTTATGAAGATGAATAGTATATAGGTTTTGTGGATTAACTTGTCTGTTTCTTCCACTCTTGGTCTAAAAACAGAGGGGGAACCACTGCTTCCTCTGATGGGTCATTCAAGAGGATACAGCTTGAATTATCTGCTTTCATCTTCCAGGCATTTAGGTTCTTTCTGCTCGACTCAACAGTTCCTTCCTATTTAGCACTCTTTCCGTGAACTCACTGATAGCAATGCAATTCACTTCTCAATCAACTTTTCACTAAAAAACAACCTAACATCTTTAAGATTTACACCAAAGGAATTTTCTGAAGAATGCTATTCCTCTGCTCTTTTTTATGCTCTCTACAATTTCTCAATGTCCTTTAAGAATTCAGATGCTAGAAAATATATGCCATAATCCAGTTTTAGTCTTCCCAGTGCCACATACACAGGGGAAGATTGATTTCTAATTCTACCTCTCTATGCAGGCTACGGTCCCCATTCTTACATATTATTCTATGATTTCGTGTGACAGTACATAACAGGGTACAGCTACCATGTTTTAGTTTCAGCCTACATGCCATGGTTCTATAACTGTATGATTAAATTTACCATTCCAGAATCCAGTTGTTTGCATTTAATGTCCCACTTATATTTTGACTCATTACCATGTCATTAGCCATTTCACAACCAGATTTTGAAGTATCTATACATTTCATAGAATTGATTTTATGTTTTCTCCAGATCTTTTTAAAGTAAATTAACGCTATTGTGGTCATTTCCGTGGACTTTCACTAGAAATTGGCACTGAATTGTGATCCTCCATTAATGACTTCTTGGAAGTTCTTAGCCAATTTGTAACCCTTGTAATGAGCTTTTGATTAGTATAGTGCTATTATTTGATTATAATATTGTATAATAATCAGTAGAATACTTTACAAAAGATTATGTTTGTAATGGCTACTTGGTTGGGTTTTTTTATACAAGGAATATAATAATAAAATCAGATTTCTTGTCCATTAATAAGGTCTGCATTACCATACTGAGTGACATTAATTATACTCCTGTCAGGTATTCTTTATTAAATTAATCTAATATCACAAGTTTCATTATTTTGCTTATAACTGATGTCAGGCTCACTGCCATACAGTCATTTCAACCACTATATCCCTTTTATGAATGCTGGCACAATATTAACATTGTTCCAACCTTCTGGAACTTTGCCCAGCAAGACCTGTTAAGAGGTTACATCAGAGTTGTAGACTGCTCAGTTGCAGACATAGACCTTTGATTACAATTATTCCAAGTTTACTGATGGTTTGGATCTAGCAATGACTTACCCCAGTTCAGAAACATTTCTTAAAGGATCTATCTGGCTTTTGCACAATTATTATCACATTTATATTATTAACAGTTTTTACTACAACTGTTGTTATTGGGAATTTTATTACTTTCACTATTATTGGAATTTTTTTTTTGTTTAATGCAGTTACATAACTACTTACTCTCCTTAGTCTTGCTCTGATGTTTTCCACCCACTTTATGTATTTCATACCTCTCAGGTTTTCACAAAAGTGTATTTACTTTCTCCTTTCTCCATTCACTATATGCCTGTTAATTCCTATTTGTTACCTTTACTTTTCAACACAGATGGACTTGCAGCTAAAATTTTCAGCATCTTTGAATCATTACTCTTTTGTTTTCTAATATTTTCATTAAGAATTCAAATATTTCATTCATGTATTTGTCTGATTTCTCCTCCCAATTATCTCCACTTACATTCAACCATAGAAAATTACCCATTTAGAAGAATCACAATTTAACTGCTTGGGATTGTTGTTTGTTTGTCTACACTGACTGCAATCAGGTCATGAAAACTTCCTCTAGGGCAGTCATGAACTTCCAGTCCGGTAAATTATTAATATTTATCAATTCTAATCAGATCTTAAATTAAAAATACATCATGTTGAGCATGGAGACTCCAGTAGGAAACATTTTTTTTTCTTTTTGCAAAAATGTAGTATTTTACTAGTGTTTGACAAACCTCCAGTACATAGACCTCCCACAGCATTTATTAATATGCCTTCAAAATCCCATGATTTTGTGTTATCAAGAACTCCAGAATACCATGTCTCTTTAACAAATTTCTTTGTCCTGGGAGGTTACATTCACTTGTTTTATGGTCCAAGTAGCTTGACTACTATCATCAGCTTTGAGGCTTGGCTTTCTCGCTGATGAGGCTTTCCAGATCATCGTCTTTGTTACCAAGAATTCATGACAAATATTTCATACAAGAATCCCTTGGTTTGTGTCTGCCTGTTGTCTCCCTTCAGATACATTTTTTCTGGATTACAATTAAGTACTATAATACATAGTAGGTATACACTATGTATACACATAGTATGCATACACTATGACTTTATATCTCACATTGTATATGATGACAATATTTTTCTACAACTTTGGGGTTTGCTTACTTCTAACTACTCATGAGAAATTCTTTAATAAAGCATCAGGAAGGGCATGTTTCCTTGAGTATGCTTTTCCAAGGGTATGATTTCCATGAGAAAGGCATCTATATTTAGCAAATGGTACTCCTTTCACTTGGCCAATGGAGCTGGATGCACATTGCTCTTGTGAAAGTTTGCAGTAATGACAGCGTTCCTCTTTCGCCTCAGGGGACCTGCTGTTGATCTGTTTTTCTATATCACCCTTCCTACTGTATGGCCATTTAATGCCACCTTCTTTTTCATATCTATTGAGAACTGTATGACAAAAAACCCTTAAACTCCCTGAAATGGCACATTGTAAGTGAGAAGAGAATCTGGATCACTCTTTTACTTTAGTAGATTCTGGACCAATACCTCGGACAAATGAAACAAATTACTGAAATTGAATTCTGGCCTCTCTTTTTTTTTTTTTTTTGGCTTTTTTTTTTTTTCCTTCCATTCTGCTTTGTAAGGTTTTTCAATTAGTTCTTAAAATAGTTTATGTAGTTTAATTTGGGAATTAAATGAGGTTACTTACACAAAAATGTCTTAATCTGCACTTTTTCTGCAAGATGGACAATATTACAAACCTGAGATCCCTTTTCTCATGAACATAATAAGACATTTCCCAGTTGAATGCCCAGAGGTGCACAGCTTCTAATGAGGATTTAGAAAAGAATAGCTACAGGGAAAATAGAAAGAGAGAAAGAAAGAGAGAGAAAAATATAAAGAAAAAACGCATCTTCAATTTTAGCACATACAATTAAATACATGCTAACTCTTACCGAACTGGCTAAAAAATAAGAATCTAGAACTGTTGTGAATCAGCTAGTTGATTTTTTTTTAATGAAGATTTATGCTTAAGGTATATTTAATTTTTAAATCATTACATAATGTTTGTAAATAGACACTAAATCTCCATAGTTCTTTATTTTTCTGTTTAAAAAATGTGAGAAAAAATGTGTCCTACCATTGTTTTTCACCTTGAGCTATACATCTGGTATTTGTTGAGTGCTCTGCTTTAAATAAGCTTAGTGAAAATGTGAATGAAAAAAGCCAAATCATTTTCACAATGAAATCCAGTTGTTTTCAAAATTCTTCTAATTACATGTAATTCCTCTGAATTAATGTAATCCCTACTGTTATGACCTTTCCTAATTAAAAATTCTCTCTCTTGACACAAAAACATATCTGAAAAATGAAAATTACATAGACTAATATGTAAATACCTATTGATACAATTAAAAGCACAGTATAACAAACTCATTTTCGTAGTGCTTTATTATTATTACTTGGGCTAAGTTATTATATTTTTTTCACCCACCTCTTCAGCTTCAGGAAAGAATCTAATATTTCATCATTGACCCTTCTTAAACGGTACTGATCTATGTCCAATGACATTGGACATTGGCAATTTTTTATTGTCTACTGTGACATATTGGGATGCTCTGTGTTTTATGGTATTATATTCGGGGTGCTTTTTCATTAATAGACATAAAACCCTAGTTAAGTACATCCACATTTTAGTACCTAACAAAAAGCTCTTATTTTAATATGTCCAATATATTATGCAGCTGAGCAAACAATGGATTTTCCATTCATCATTAATCCTGAAAAATATTTTTTATACATTTTCAGTGAAATGAACATTTCAAAAATATTAATTTTGTCTCACAAGAATGTCTTGTGCTATGTAGAAAAAAAAACTTTAAAAAATACTTCATTTTAAAATTAAGTGAAACATTTCAGTTTCTCTTGTTCTAAAATAGCACCTTTTCTTGAAATGTTTCCCTGTAAAAAAAATTGTTATGAAATTCATTGAGTGTAGTATATCTTGCATGCACTGCAGTTATATTACAAGTGTCCATAAAAAAAAGGCATTTATACTTAAAAAACAGGATGAAAACCATTGGGTTTGCCTCATTCACATAGTCTGTTACACATATAATACAAAACAATGAAACATTCTCAGTTATCCAATAGTCAACTTGCAAAGAGTTTACAGACTTAACAATTAAATTTTTTTGGAGATTTAGCTCTTTGTGCATCTTGCCCTGCCCTTCCACGACTGACTGGTTAGCACCTGCATGCGGTGCACTCAGATGCTTTATGCAGGGGCAAGGAACCAGGCACAAGATACTTCACTGCATACGCAGAGACAGAAATATTCTCATTAACAAGTCTATTTTAACAAGAGACATTGCTTTTCAGAAGCAGCACTACTTGCTATATTCTTCTGGAAGAAAAAGACAATGTGTAATAGAGATTTTAGGCTAAGTTTAAGGCCTAAATGATTCCAGGTAAGACTAATATTTGAACATTAGCAGCTTTGCAAACTGCCAGTAATGAGAACCCATCCAGAAAACAATTCCAGACGCATCTTTCACACTCTATGCATGCACCATAGTGCCAGTTTGAGAGAGTGTTCAAGACTGAATGTAGGAATTGGGACTTCTGACTTCGGTTTATGCTCTAGAGAAACCCCTTCTGACAAAACTTGAATGCAGTTTTAAGGTGAACTGAGAAAGAAAGAATAAAATCTATCTTGCAACTTCTGCACCAGCTGTAGTTTCCTAAAAATTATTCTACATGCAACCTGGAACCTAAATAAGTGCATACCCTTCCATGTACAACATTTTTCGCTCAATGCTCTTTTCTTGGTTTCTACTTTATAGACAGATAGCAGCACTGCTTGTTTATGTTTAATTTCATTTTCCTTTCCTTGCCAAATAGTTAATTGCTCTATATCTTTTATACATGTTTATATATGCTTAAACAACAAAGCACTAGGAAATTGTCCTCTCATATAAAATGTGTTCAGCATTACAATTAATCACCATAGTTCTATTAGTGTAGGTGTAGATAATATAATTAGGGGGTTAGCAGTAATTGTGTCAATGCAGTAGCATAAGAAATGCTGGAGCGAGTAGTTTATCTAGCTATTGAATTATATTATAAATGGGATTAAAGGGAAAGAAAATGAGATATTTATATAGGCCAGTCCAATAATAAACTTGCCCACAGCCTCCAGAGGGTAATTTTTTTTCTTAGTTTGCTAGTTTAAAAATTCTTCCCTCACCTCTAAAGACTATAAGTTAACACCTTACAAAACCTACATCAGACCTATAAATCAAAATTCAGTATCAGCAACCATTTCTGTGACAAAATTAGTATCTATTTGTTATGGAGAGTGGAGTGAAATGCCAAAGGGAACAGGTACCATTTAATCACTGTAAGATCCCTAACAAATATCAGCCAAATATACTCTTCTTGTCTCTACACATCCCCCTTAAAAATAGCAAGTCAACTGAAAAGGGATATAATACATTTCAACCTGACATCTATTTTTAGTTGTTCTCTGCAATGAATCTTTTAAAAGAGATAGTCATACAGATACATCTGCAGCATGTTTAATGGGAGGCTCGTAATTCCCCACTCTTGCCACACAAGGTAGCTCATTTTCAGTCAGATGAAATTGGAAAATGCTGACATGAAGACACAGCTCAGAAGATAGAGGTAAAAGATAAAGAGAATTTTACAACCCATTACTCAAAGTTCTGTGTGGAAATACACTAGGCACATTTTAATTGTGTGGGGATTTTATGTACTCATGCAATTGTGAAAATGGGATCAAGAGTTTCTTTGTGTTGCCCCTAGTCTCTTCTTTCATTCTTGATGCAGCTTTGGATAAAACACTTTTCTTTTTATGCCTCTGTCCTACTACCTTTAGAAGAAAGTAAAATAATACCTGTACACTTTGAAGGGCAGCAACAGGCCACATATGCAATACAGCTTGGGATTCCTGGAATAGATGCTCTTTATGGCTACAAATATTATCATCTTTAGTCTTAGCATCAAGTTTCCTCCTATTCCTTGTGTGTGCAGCTACATAGCAAATGGGGGGTGTGGAGGAAAAGAACATCCAAGGGTAATTCTTTCATTTAGAGCCAAAGTTTTGACAAAATTTAAATAGAGTCTTTACAGATCAGATGTCTCCAAAGATCTGAATAAATGACATCAAGTGCAAAGATACAAAGAGCTGCAGGTAAAACCAGACAATAGTATTTGTCTGTTTCAGCTGTTACTGAACTGAGCAAGTATTTCAGTCTGTCTCCAGTGATATGGTTCTACATAACTAAGAGCTGAACAATTTTCTCAAGGCAAATTCAGTCACTCTTCCACTCAATTTTATTATATAAACAGGCATACTAATTTGTGAAAATCTGTTAGTAAGTAGTTTTAATTCACACAAAAATGGGCTTGCAAAAGCATTTGGAGTCCTTTAACATAACACCATGTGAAATTCTGCAGGATCATCACATGACTATTTTCAACAGAGCGCTACAGGAATAGAATTCTTAGTATAATTTGAGAAAGAAAGTAAACCTTTCCAGTAAGTCCACTGAAAACAAGATTCCTTGTTTTGTAAAAATGCTGCATTTTTACTGACTTGCGTTTGAATAGAAACTCAAAGGAAGATATTTTGAGCCATTGATTGGTCCTGATGAGTCCCCACATCACAATACACATCATCCCTCAATATTTGACAAACTGCCTTCCACTTTTGTGTATAATACATATCCCCAGTGCAACTGTCCCTAACAACTAAAGCTCAACTAAGTACCCTGTTTGCTTAGAGTGGACCTCAGACGCAGAAGGTAAGTAGGCTTCTGAAATTTAAGCCTAAAAGAAAAGGACTTTCTTCAGTGATAAGTCACAGAAATCACACAAGGCAGAGCACATATCCACTGGATACTGGTTTTCTTCCAGTTTTCTTTTCTTTGTTCATAACCATTGGATGCAAGGTGCTTTGCTTTACTAGTCTCGTTAGTAAATTACAACCAGTCACTTTCAGGTGTCATTCTTCTGCATAATTCACAGCTCGATGCGAGCACTCGCTAAAGCAAGGTATAACCTATTTGCTACCAGAATCTTGATAACATATAGAAGAAAAAAAAACATTTTGGCTTGCTTCCATTTAATTCTTAAAGATTGGCTGAAAGTAGATATGGAACATTAGGGAATAAGGTGACAATTCCAGATGATCGCACGTGAAGCTGCTTCAAGTACGGGTATTCTTATCCTTAGGGCATTTCAAGAATAGAAAAGTCTTATCAGCAGTATGCAAGATAAAGCCTTATTTCACAAGATTTTGTATCCCACTTCAAACTTTGCCTTCCATCTAATTCATCTACCACACAGTCCCTGTGACCCTACCACACTGGTCCACATAAGAAGCATGTACACATCCTCTATCTGCCAGCATTTGGCAACGAATAGATTATAAACAGCAGTCTGGGCCAGAGAACATGACTTGAGTTGTCAGTATTTCATATGCTCCTAATAGGCTTCTTATTATTTATGTTTGCCATGCTGGGCATGGTGGACAAAACCCACAGCCTCAGCCTTCCTGAATGCCCACACAAAGCTGGACAGCTTTTCCTTTCCCACGATAAGAGCATACATTTCATTTTAGTAAATTTCCTTTAATTTGTGCCTGGACAAGTATTGCCCTGGACCTGAATAAACAGTGATGAACTTTCTGAGACCTGCCCCAGTCTGCAAGAAGTAGAGAGAGATGTTTCATTTGTCTGTTGAGGAGGAAGAGAGTATCAGGTTGGGAGAGTTCAGGAGTTAATAGAAAGCCCCATCTTGACTTCTCATCCTAAAGACAAAGACTCCATGAAGGATGGGCAAAGCCAAGAGAAGGTGTTCTGAACTTTCACAGTAATTTTCCCTCAGATTATCTCTCTTTTCTTTCACCAAAGACGTCCTTATTAACATTTAGCAATCCCCGTGAGCCATGCTATGATGAAAGGACAAATAAGGACGTAAATACGAACACAAGATAACAAAATGCCATTGGTTATGTTTTATTACACAATGTTCTTTGTATTTATGGAAGTCAACTCTTTCTTAGCAGAGGAATATTAAGTTTCTAATTAATATAAGAGTGATCAGACTCTACTAATATCGAAGTAACTAGTGAAAAATAAACCTATGCAAACAGTATATATATTCTACCTCGTTACTATCAAAATGGGAACTATGCAGACTTTTCAGTGCTCCTTTTCAGTAAAATGCTGATAGAATTAAGACTAAGTTTAGTATACAACTTAATATGAAATATATTTAGATGCATTTCTACTATAATTGATAGTTTAGGATTTTAGATTAAAATGTAAGGATAAACTCTATGTTTGTAACTAATACGTTCCAAGTTTGTGCCTGTGAGAGAAAGCTTTTGAGCATTTACTTTGATCACAAAACGTGAATCACACCAGGTATGATGGGTAGGTGTGATGGGTAGATTTTCCCAAAATAAAGATGCTCATCATTTAATAAAAGTGCAAATAATACCCAGCTTCCTTCTCTTGTCCCTATATCATCATAAAGTTGTCACATTGCAGAATCTTCTCATTCAGATCTGTCTTCAAACAGCGAGCAGAACTGCCTCGCGCTGGAAAAATGGACATCTGTATCTCTGCCTCTGACTTTTAACTATCTTTGGTCTTGTTCTAGTGAGCAAGCCGTTGTTCACTCTTCCATTTCTCTGTTTTGATTTATTTCTTCTCACCTTCAATTTTAAATGAGCATACATGGCTATGAACTGTACAGACACCTAGACTGGACTGCTTGTAGGTTGCAGCAGTAAAAAACTATCACAATCCTAGAAAACACTTGTATGAGGTCAACCTGTCTAGAAATTTATATATGCACAAAGAGGACATACTCAACATCTTTCTTTCTATAGCCTTAGTCAGTTGTCCCCAGCTGCTCTAGTAAGAAAAAATATCTGAGAAGTCTTAAATGCTTTGGCACAGGGAACCAACCAAGATTAGTTTCAAATTGGAACCAGTCTCAGCCCCAATGAAGTCCTCAAATTTGTACTGAGGTGGGGGAGTCTGAATTTTTTAATGGTGAAATGCAGATAGCAACTGTCAGAGCCATTCAGGACCACAGGGCTGCAAAGCCATCCTGTAGAACAACAATGGATTTTTCAAGGGTCTCTGTTGTGTAAAACATGGGACTTCTGCAGAATTAGGACAATTACCTAAATACCACAGTGTCTTATTCTTTGGGCTTGGTATATGTAATGGCCTGTGAAAATTTTGTTCCCAGGAAGGCTGAATCAAAATAGTTGTTTAGGATGTGTCAGTTTTCAAAGTCTGCTTGTCAGGGTTTTTCATATGAGAATGGAGGCTCTTGTAATTTGGAATGTCTTCACTATTAATTGTATTCTCCTCTCCCAATTGGTCATAAATGGAGCTAATACAATTTAAATAAATGAATGCAGTTGTATCTAAAAGTGCAGCCTGATAAAAATCTGTCCTAAATTCTTCTATAGAAAATCACTGGAAAGGTAAATAGATTTTATGAACCAGATTAATTGGTTTGATGTGCTGCTTTGTACTGCTTTCATGAAGCAAGTCGACATTAAACACTGTTCAACCAGATATTTAAAAAGGCTTTCCTTCACCAGAATTGCTCAAATGGTGCAATACATCCTTACATAACCCTAATATATCCTAAATATTTATTTCCTAAATATTTATTTTCACTTATGTATACATTTGGGCAGTTAATTGTTTCACATCAATCAGTTTGGATAATTCATCATAGTGCTGAATACATAACTACATCATATCCACACACCATATAGGGCTGGAGAATCTTTTCTTCACATATGGATATTTTGCCACTAATTTATATCAATGAAAGAGTGGTCTTTAAATTGCCATAGACAAAAGAAAACAAACCCTTATACCCACGGAATTCAAGGTGACAAAGACGAAAAGCTGGATATTTTCTTATCTCCTCCAATGATTATAATGAGAGAGCACAACAGGTACATTTCATGATTACTCCTCAACAGTAATCCTTAGAAAATGCAGATATATTGCTGGGTATTGGCTCTATTAATTATAAGGGTATAATTTTCATAATTATCCTGATTATATCATCTACTTGCCCTGTGCCATTAGTTGAGAAATGCAAATTCCAGAAACTTCATTACAATTTTTATTGCTCATCAGAAGCATTTCTTACTCTCAAAGTATTCGGTATAGAGCCCAAAGAGGGAAAACATGCTGAGCGCAATGAAGAGCAGTGGAATGCCAGAGTGCTTATACTGAATAAGCTTGTTTATAAACAAGCTACTTCTTAAGATTTCCGTATTGCCATCAACTCAAACAAGTCAAAGCTTATCTTTTGAATTTGTTAGTATTCTTTCTTCGTACCCAACTGTAATTTTTCACTCACTCTAAGGTCTTCCTTGTTATGTAATATTTTGTATTTCCTTATTGCCATTTTGTTAGAGATAGATACTGATAAATGTATAGCAGATAACAATTTCTTTACAAAAGACAAACACTAACAGTGACTGTGACAAGCACTGTATTTTGGTTATGTTGCAGAATTCCAGCTCCAGTCATTCGCAGAAAGTAAATATTCTATGCCTCTTAAAAAGCCCAGGTGTCTTGGAAAAACTTCAGACTAATGAACTACACTGGACTCATTAGCCTGCTGCTGCATTTGGTCTTCAAAGAAACTATGCTGAATTATACCAGATCCAAATCTTTCCCATTCTTTGTTGCCAAAATATTTCTAGATACAGATTAAATTTTTAACCCTGTGCTCTTTTGCCACATTCTTAAGCTGTGGACTGTTAAACAGCTTCTGCATCTCCCCAGAGATGCAAATCCCTAGCTCCAGTACAAATGAGGTTTGTAAATGCTTGAGGGCGGAATGTTCTACATAAACGGGAGATACTGTCATTACTTAGCACTGTGGGAAACATTTCAAAAGCTGAAACACCCTTGCCTTCAAAAGCTGGAAAGTTTTTAGAGAAGTCTGAGGCTCCTTGTCATCTCTGTTTGCAAAAACTGATAAGCATTTGTTTCACTGGAGTTCAGCGTTCTTTGAAGCCACATACTCCTCAGCTTAGCCCTGCTTCCAGGCCTTTGTGTTAAAGGTGTCCAACTGGGGGATATCTGCTCAACCTATAAATCTGCATGTCAAAACATAGCGTATATCATGAAATGGTATTTCCTTCCAAGTGAATCAATAAATACAATTGTGACTGTTTAAACCCGATATCTATTTTTATTAGTTAGCTAAAAACACAAAGATTATTTCTAAATTCTCTTCAGACCCTCTGTTTAACCAGTCTATGTTGCAATGCTTGGCCTGCAGCACTTCTATTTTTAGCTCTAATGGAACAGTCTTAAATTGCTTATTTTCTGTTTACTAAAGCCATGGAGCTTGTAACCATGGCAACTGTGGCAAGTGCCACAGCTTAACTGTTTTATTAAATGGATTGAAGATACAGCTGCAAAACTTGAAAGGCCAGCATGTCAATTTTATACATAGCTCAAACTGCCATATATATCACATTACAGCAAGTACTACATTAATATCAGGAGCCAGAAATTGATCTTGGTTATAATGATCTAAATCTTTACTATCTCTTTGCGTAATGGCAAAAATACTTTAAAAAAATTAAAAATTATTCTAGTATAACACAAATCAGGATTATTTCTTGTCAAATTGCACAGCCTGTCAAGTTTCAGTGATTACTGCATTTAAATGCATAAATTGCAGATGATGTACATTAAACCAGTCCCTAGTTATCATGGAAAGACACCATCTCACAATTGTGTTTGCATGAGGCTTTTAGCACATTATTGTGTTGCTTATAGCAATCGCATTATTTTTGGAACCACTATGTTCGGTTAGGTTAATAGAAGGAATTAAATCAAAACTAATGAAATTTGACAAGCCTTGTAAAATGAAACTTGTTATGAGTTATACTGAAAAAATTAGCACAAAAGAGTTCTTTACATTTGCAATTAGGCATTTGAACAAGAATACCCTGAGTACCATACGTATTGAAAAATTACACCTTTTGTTCATTTCGGTTTTATCTGGGTATACTCCATATATATGAAAACTAGGGTACTTTTAAATTTATACTTCAAATTATGTATAACAGTTAAGGCAAATTCTTCTGAAGATTACATAAAATTATTACCACCAATTAGAAGGTTTTTGTGACAGATGATAAAACCCCATAGGATCCAACAACAAATACTATTTTTAACAAAAACCTAAACAACATTATACAGCCCCCAAAAGATTGAGAGCTAAAATAAGAACAGTGATATATTTACACCCATAAATATTTAATGCATGATTCATCCTGTTGTAATAGAACCAAAAGCTTGAAGAATGTTTGACATTTAGAAGAATGGAGTTCTGCTCTCTTCACTAGTGGCGTGGTTGGAACAGTGTTCACATTGCTACTTTTGGTGCTAAATGTCTCCATTGATTATTCTCCATCACAAGTCTTTCTATATAAGCACTTCCAGTGCATTTGGGAAAAAAAAAAAAACACAAACCAAAACAAAAAGAAAATTTGCCATGTTAAAGGAGAGATTTTTTGGAAGAGGTCATAATCTAGTAAATTATCAAAAGATGTATTTCTTTCTATGAAAATATTCCTGTTTACATTTAAGAATAGTGTGTTTGATGCTCAATCATTAAATTCAAAAAAATATTCTTCGCTATCTGTTGGTATAACAGCAATTACTGGAGTGAAAAAATAATGAAGTTTCCTTTCATTTATGCATTTCTTCTTTTTTTTTTTTTCTGTCTGCAGGATCTACTTTCATTTGCAACACCCACATAATTCCAGTGAAAAATCAAGAGGGAGTAGCAATGATGTTTATTATTAACTTTGAGTATGTAACAGATGAAGAGAATGTGGCATCTCTCGAGAAGTGCAAGCCAATATTGCCATCCAAACTTGTAAACCGTAAGTTACTCATTGAAAGTTCTCTCTTTACCTCTACTCTTAGCTGGGAGAGTCATTAACCTGGGCAATAATGTTATCAAAGAAAAGATGCAATCCTCAGTATCTGACTCATTTTAGATAGAATTCAAAACAACAAGTAAAATGCAGCAAACTTGTTATGATGTTGGCAAGATAATCAAATCTTTGGTGGTACTAACAGTATGGATCTTGTGAGTACTGCTAGGACATATAGATTCATTAAAAGTAAAACATTTCACAGAAGTGCATTACCCTTGACAAAAATTGATTATGAATGGAAAACTGCAAAATAAAAAAGTATCGTGATATAGGCCAAATATTTCATCTTAGCCTATTCAAAACTGAATGTTTCTATTTTCCTTTCCAAATAAAAAGAAGTTGGTGGAAGGTTGGATTAAATTAAACTAGAAAATATGAAATGTGGAAAAGAAATGAAAGCATAATTTAACATCTTAATTTTACGGAAGTGAAGTATTTAATTTGGTTTGATGGATGTGGGGTTTTTTGGATATATATGAAATGATTTTGTTTTCATTCCATTCTGGAACATAGGTATTGTCAAAATCAGAAAACTCCAAACAAAACTGTGCACAAAACAAAACTCTAAACAAAATCCACTTCTCATACAGCAAGACTGTGTAGCTTTCTGTCCCACTATCTGCTGAATGTGCGTTCTTTTACTGACCTTCACTCTGCAGCAACAGCACATGATCCTTCTGCTTTGCGTCTGCACTCACGTAAGCTCCTCTTACTAGAAGATTTCCCAGAACACATCCCCATTTGTACAAGCACTTGGTAAAGCACAGCATGCTCTAACAGTGAGCATTAACACTCTCCCCTGGCTTGCAGAGCAACACCCGGAAAATACCTTTTCACAGTGTAATAATCTTTAATGTTAGTTTGATAAAGGGACCTGAAACCTAAGCTTTCTGATTGTTAAATCAACACTTCAGCTTTCTCTAGATAGGAGACAAAGACTGGTACAATTCTGGGTTGCATCAAAAGAAGTGTGGCCAGCAGGTCATGGGAGGAAATTCTGCCACTCTACGCTGCTCTTATCAGACCTCATCTGGAGTATTGTGTCCAGTTCTGGAGTCCTCAACACAGAAAGGACATAGACCTGTTGGAACGGGTCCAGCGGAGGGCCATGAAGATGATCAGAGGCTGGAGCACCTCTCCTATGAAGACAGGCTGAGAGAGTTGGGGCTGTTCAACCTGGAGAAGAGAAGGCTCCGGGGAGACCTTATAGTAGCCTTCTGATACACAAAGGGGGCCTACAGGAAAGATGGGGAGGGACTCTTTGTCGGAGAGTATAGTGATAGGATGAGGGGTAATGGTTTTAAATGGAAAGAGAGGAGATTTAGATTAGACATTAAGAATAAATTCTTTACTGTGAGGGCGGTGAGACACTGGAACAGGTTGCCCAGGGAAGTTGTGGATGCCCCATCCCTCCAAGAGTTCAAGGCCGGGTTCGATGGGGCTTTGAGCAACCTGCTCTAGTGGGAGGTGTCCCTGCCCATGGCAGGGAGCTTGGAATCCAATGATCTTTAAGGTCCCTTCCAACTCTAACCATCCTATGATTCTGTGATTCACTGCAAAAAGCAAGGGGAGAACTTTCCCAATGTAAGCACTATGCTCCACCTGAAGCGATGACATACTGTATTATTTTTGTTCTAGTTATGTTGAGAAGATTGTAACAAGTAGGCCTGTAGCTGTGCATATAACAGTATTTACCAGAGTCCTTCTGATGAAAGCAGTCTTTGACATTCTTCATAATCCAGAGGTTCTGTGCTTCTGGACAAAATGCATAGGATCTCACATAAAGTTCCGTGACTATTGAAAAATGCATAAACAAAAAGTCTCCCCATCATATTGCCAAATCATTCACATTTTGAAAAGACTGAAATTTATCTGTATAACTAACTGGGATACTAAAAATTACTATTTTCATTAAGCATGGAGAAATTGCTCTGACTGAATCATTCTGGATGGGCCAAATTCTTTCCACTTACAATCTCATAACCCTACAACGGTAGTAGATATAAACCTGTGGAAAAGAAAATCCTCATTACTGGAAGCTAGAAGTCTGCAAATAATTATTTTTCACCAAATATCACATTTTTAACAGAACGTATTTAAATATTCTTCACAAAACTTATTTAAAATCTTGTGATTTTATAGTTCCTTTTCTTATTTTGTTTTGCAGGTTGTTTGTTTTTTTTTTAAATAACCAATGCAGTGTTTTTCATTTTTATTGACATACCAAGAAAACACTTTTTCTGGTAATGCTATCATAAAAATTCCTTTAAGGGGTATCAGAAAAAATAATAAAATTGCATCAGAAAAAATCAAGTAAACCCCACTTATATTCTGTTTCTGTTTCAGGATGCCATGATTTTGTGAATTTTGAACACTTGACTTCCTGGTTTTAGGAAACAATTTTATAACATAAATAAAATTGTTCATCTGGTCCATGCTTAATGGGGTTTTATTGACAAAATAGAAGGTAAAATACCAACTGGGGGAAAGGGAATGAAAGAGGTTCATGTCCTGAAAAAGTGTTGTTTGTTCCGCTGTCTGCAATACATCACTGTACGTTTTCAAGTGTTGTCACTTGCCGTATTTTAAAGTGAAAAGCCGCTAAAGAGGACATCCACAAAAAAAGCACTCAGTCAAAACACCCTTCTCGTGTTTTACAGTATTTACGCCTGACATACTCAGGGGATCTCCTTGTTGAGAGTTATTAAAAAATGAATAGGTGTTGCTCCAAGCACAGGACATAGCAGGGAAAGATCAAGGTGCAAAAGGAGGCAAAGAAAGGTGACTTGAACCAGTTTCCTGCCAGTGGGTACAGCCAGATGCCAGAAAGTGGCAAAAACTAGAGCAGGCACATGGCTGCTCTTACTGCTACCCAGTTGCTTGTGGTTTCAGAGCAGACTGTTACGTGGGCAGGATGGGAAGAATGTTGATACAAAATATGCTACATAGCCAAAAATTCCTCTTGGCAGAGAGAATTCTCAAGAAAGAGGCCAACCTGTACAAAGCATCCAGAAATAACTATAAGATATTGTGTACAGTCCAATGGTGGGTTTGAATTAAAACAAACAAACAAACCCCTTGAAATTTAGAAAAGGCAGAGAGAGACCAATAAATAAAAAGAGAAGTCACAAAAAAGGTGGATTTTTTATCAGTAAAATCATCTTTTTAAAGTCATGTTCCCACCAGGGAAAACTTCTCTGGGAGGAAGTTAGTTTTTCATCATTTTACTCTGTTTAGAACATACATCAACAGGTGAAGCAGGTGATCTATTTTCATTGGATCTCACACGAAATGGACAGTAATGGGGACTGGTTTGTGGAGGCATGGGATGGGGGGAAGGTGAAGAAACAAATTCCCTTCAAATCCAGCAACCAATTTAGACAATAAAAATAGAGAGAGAACCAGCCATATAACAAGTGCAATACATCTCTGACAACCAACCAAGATAAGCAACAGCTAATGACAAAAGACAAAAGATTTCAGATTGCATTAACATCTAGTACTCAGAAGTACACATATCATGAGAGATTTCTTTCTAAAGCTCCTTAGATTGAGTTTTCTCATATGACAATGTCTTTTCAATATGAGAGCAAATAAAAATGAGTCAGGTTGCAGGAGAGAACGAAAAGTGAATAGGAAATAAAAAAATTACAGTGATTTTTCTGACCCTAGAAATAAGATAACTCTTCAATACTATCATTTTTCCTCTAATTGATTTATTAAGACTTGACATCAAATTACCAAGGGTAACTTTGAAAAACCTGTCCTTTTTTAAAAGCATCCATTCTGCTAGCTGCAGCTAACAGTTTTGAGCAAGACCACTTACTACAATGCTCCTCATAAGCATTGAAATCAAACACAATGTATGAAAAAAGCACTTCATGTTGTCCACATGGTGCCTTCTGTTTTCAAAGGCTCTAACAGAAAAGAGGGATTCCAATCTGTTAAAGGGCTGAGGGCCCTCTGAACAAATTAAAGACCTATAGCAGGCAACTGACATTTGCTAGGTTGAGCTCAGTCCAGGATAGGCAGAAAATTAAAAATTTTCCAGGTGAATGCTGACAGATATTTGAAACAATTTGTAAGCTGTTTGGGACAGGGATCCTGTCTCTTGTTATGTGTTATGATGGCTAACACTGCTAGGTTCTGATTCAGCATTGGGCTTGGCAGATTATGATAATAATAGAGTATTTTAAAAAAAGAAAAAAAAAAAGGAGGGTATGTTGCCAGGAGTTTGATGACCACATTTGAGTATAAATAGCATTCTTTCTAGTGTGGTGCTCAAAAGCTCATATCTCATATGCAGCAAAAAGCTGAATAGGCAGTAATGTGAAAACTGAAGATACTGGCTTCACAATACAGTGTAAAAATCCTCTCAGCTAATCCTTTTGTTCCCTTTATTCTTCCTTGCAAGAATTTATCATCAGTTCTCTGTGGAAGTCCAGCCAGTGTTTGTATAATCAAATAGCAAATTTTTGGAAAATCCTAGCATGCAGCATTTCTGTAAAGAACTACTAAATCACAGCCAACTGATTTTACACTCTTTTCTGTTTCACTGCTTTTGTATTTTGCCACTATTCTATTTTTCAATGTCTGTCATTTCAATGGTAAAACAAAGTCTTTGTTCATATATAACTCTTTCCTTTTGGAGAAAACCAAAAAATACTCCTAAACATTTCTCTTATCTTTTTCTTTAAATTTCTAACCAAATTTATTTAATACTATATCTGTCCCATCTTTAAATTCAGATAGGCGAGCAAATATCTTCTGTAAGCAATTACTCCATGACTGGATAACATCCTCTTTCCCAGTAAGGATGTATTTGTACAAAGAGCAGCTAGTGAGACAGAAACTGATTTCTACTATAGATGTCCATTCATCATCCAATTACTCTTTCTAAATTCTGTCTCATTTCCAGATATGAGAATTCTATTCATTTTTACTTCAAGTGTTTTCTAATAAGTTCATTTCCTTTTTGTGTTGCCTTTTCTTAGATCATGTAAATGTTTTATAATTCCAGAAATTAACTTTTATACTCAAGATAAAAACATTTAGTAACTTTACCCCACCTCACTTTATCTGTGAAATGCTTGAAGACAAAACTATCTGCTTTTTAAGTGAAAGGATATTTGTTCAGCATATTAAAGTGTTAAGATCCAAAGTTTTGAGCTACATAAGCCCTAAAGATGAATTTTACTTGTATTGTACCAGTTATTATGGACTATTTAGGGTCACATCCAGTAAGACACTACCATTTGCTTGATTATCACGATGACAATAAAAATTTATTCCCAAAAGCATTGTTTATAATTTTTCACTAATCTATTTAATTGCCAAAGTTGTATAAAATTTGCAACTCCAAATGAAATAATGGATAAATAATGGATATTTAGCAAGGTGCTTTTAGCAAAAGAGAAATCTTTCCTGTTAGGCTCACTGTAAAAGAAAAAAAAGCGTTTGTAGATTTTCTACAATGAGCTAAATTAAGAAGAGATGTGATTTTATACCAATTTAGCAAAAAAAACCCTGTCAACACTACAAACTTTTCATTTAAATTTGTCTACTAGTAAAAGTTGTCAACCAAAGTAAGATAAGAATTCCTCTATGGTGTGTTGTACAGACTTCATGAAACTCTTTATTATAAAGCGATAAGCTACTATAACTTCTGTATATAAATATGGCTATGAAATCATCAGTTGAGGAAAGGGAATGTAAGTCCAATTTTATTCCCAAATCTGCCAAACCTTCCAAACATTTACGCTACAGAAACATTTCAGAAATTTATGGGACTACTGGCATAAATTGACATTTGCTCCTGGCACCTGATTCTGTTCTTCCAAGTTGTCAAATACTTTGCATTTGTAAAGTTAATAACTGCAAAATATCAAAATCAATCATGAAACACACTGAATACAGAGAAAATCAGCAGCTATTTCACACTGACAGAAAGTCACAGATTTGGGGATACTGACTTCAATATGAAGAATGTTGGTATGATTTTTCTACTCAAAGCAGACCATTTGTGGCATTTTAATATACACACATCAATAATATGAGAAAAACCTCTCAGAACTTTAATTCTGAGCAGTCTTCATTTTCTGCCTCACCTAGAGCATGCTACTTTTTTACTGACGTATAAGTGCTTTTTCTAACTTTTACTCCAGTCCTGTCTAAAGCAAAACTCCTACTGATATGTATGCTAAAATAGTTGAAGTCAGATAGATAACTATCACAACTTTCATTCATTTTGACTAGATAGAAGTATTAACCTATAAGCTAATACTGGCTCGCAAACACAGTGTTCATTATCTCATGGGAGAAAGCCCAAAGAGTTATTTGATTAAACATATAATTGCATTCTGCAAAAGAAGGATATTTGAGAATTGTCTTATGTTTTTATCACTTCAAAATCTGTAAGCCTATTAAAGACACCCTGGAATAATTTCTTGGGATCTTCCTCTGAAGGAAATGAGAGGATCCATTATATATCTAATAAATGCATAGTTTTAGGATAAGGTTCAAACAATATAATCAGGCTGATAATAATCTTAAAACAGGTAAAACCATAACCAAGGAGATTCTTCAAGGTGCTTACACTTCACCAAGTTTGCTTCTATCCTGGTCCTAGCAATGGAGTTACATCTCAAGAGTAGAAATCACTTTAACCACTGAAGTTACAAATCAAGCAAGCAGAATTTAAATTCAAATCAAGACTTTCCTTTAAGTCAAACAGTTAACTCAAAAAATGTTGTTTTCCTCTGTGCACAGCACTTTGCTAAGTAAGCATAGCAACTTAGTGAGAGGCAAGCATGTTATTTTTTTTAAACGTACCTGTACAACAATGTTGTCATAGAACATGGCACATAAAAGCAATAGTAACCCCCTGACTTTGCCCAAAATGTAATGAGAAATTTGCCCAGGGTCTTATTTTTAGCTGCACCACTGGGAGCACATGCAACATAAGTGAGGGCTAGTGAAGAAAAATTTTGTCCATGAGATCAAAGGTTTCTAACCAACCAGCAGCATAGTTCTGACAACCCCAGTGTCAATAAGTCAATTTGTCTCCAAGGTAAATTACAGTGAATGTTAGGTGATCTGAGACAGTGCTGAACTCTTAGCAAAGGAATATAGCCAAACAGCAATCGCCAGTAGAAGACAGAAAAACCTCTGGTACTTTCACCTTCAGTGCTCCACAACTAGCTAACTGCCTAATTAACAGAACAGACATTAAGATAAATAAATTCTATTCGTCTTCTTTTACAGACAATGTAAACGAAGTGGCTATATTTCTTTTTCCTCATGGTGGGTGTTTTTGGGCCTCAGATCAGAAAAGAAGTCTCCCTGGATTCTAGCCACTGTAATTAGCTGTTTGCATTATAGCCTCTACTAGCTAGGATCACAGAGCTATTGTGCTATATCTTGTACAAACATTGAACAAAAGAAAGAAAAGAAGAAAAAAAATAGGTAATCTCTGCTTGAAGAGATTATAAACCAAAAAGGGGGAATGACACAGTTTTCAGTATCTTTCAGGGGAGGTGACTTGTGCACACAGAACAAGAAAATGATCACAAGCTGATAATACTCTGGCTACGCAAGCACCCAGCAAATTTCCCTTTTGCTATTTAAATAAATACATAGTAAGTATGAGAAGTTATTAAGAAAAGGATTCTTGGATTGAACTATATCCAGGAGGTTTCTTCCAGTCCTGTATTTTCATTCATTTTTAACAGGTCTCCTATCTATTTCTTCTTTTCCAGACATTTAAAACAGGTGGGTTCTGTGAGGTAGCTTCAAGGCTAGAATGTTTTTGTAAAGGCATTCCACATGATAATACATAGCCTCAGGAAAGTACAAAGGCAGTGTGTTTTGCATCATTCTCTGATGGAGGAGAGACATATGTCTCTATTATTCATAGTAAGAACCAGCACCGAGAACTTAACACATTTGTGCACTTATTAAATTGAATTAGAAATTTTAACCTGATTTTACCCTCAAAAAACCATCAGGGTATCGCAAGTTTAGACAAAGAGGACTCTACTACACAGCAGAAAAAATATTTAAACAGATTTGAGAAGCTTTCAGATTAACACTGGTCATAAGGAATATGTTTTGTTACTTATATAATTCAACATGGTAAGCAAACAACATAGATCTACAGACAAAAATAAGAAGATTTACCACCACTATGTCTTATTTCTCAGGCACAAAACCCTTTCATTATTACTTGACTGCATTAAAAAGCATAGCACCAAGGCAAGTTGGGCATATCAAAGACCTGAAAGAAATTGGCAAAGACACATAGTCTGAGGAATTCTTCCCAGGAAGACATGAAATAAGTGAGCCCTATCAGAAATATGAAATTTTCTAAGGTCATACTTTGAACAAGTGTCAGTGAATAAAGTCTATTCTTCCTAAGAAGATTATGAATTCTTCATCTTTTCCTCCAACTAAAACCTGGCATTTCCTAGCAGAGAAATTATCGCTAAGAAAAGTTCCATTTCATGAGAAATAGCACATTAGTCTAGATATATCTATATTACTTTTCTGTCTGAAAATTTAGCCAACTTTAAAATTTGGTAATTGGAAACATATATTGATTATGCAACAAACTAAGTAATTATCAAAGTACTTCCCAACGGAATAGTTCTAAAATTTCCCAAATAAAAAGGCAATGTACTTTTAGAACAATTCTTCTGTAGATTACATATATTGTATATGAATTCAAGCTACCTGAATTTGCTTCTAAAATGTGTGGAAATTTGATATTCTACCTCCTTTTCTTAATAGTCTGTTTATTTTCTGAATCTGTTTCTTTTTAAGCTAAAGCTTTTTGTAAATCTAGTTTAATTGTATTTCAGATGGTAACAACCTTTCGAGTGGCTCTTCTTCAGGTAAATCTATCTTCTAAAATTCTATCTACTGAAGTCCTTTTATTGCTTTGTTCTGGTTCTATTATTTCAAGATCTCATTACATTTTATAGAATTCTAGAAGAGTGCAAGTCAAAATACGGCTCTTTCTCCCACTATCTGAATACCTAATTCTGCAAAACTATAGATATAACAGCTAAACTATGAAATTTAGTATAATTATATTACCTATAAAATCCAAACATAGTGATACTTTTCAGCTTATTATCATTGAAAGTTCTTTTATGAAAAGCATAAAGAAATTTCAATCAATATATGAGACAAAACACACTGCAGAATTTGGTAGCAGTATATAAATTCAGTGCTAAAACATAAATGGAACTTCTTCAGGCTTCCTGTCTGAGACAAAAGCAATTTTTATTCTATGAAATCTGGCAACCAAGGTGACTGAAGGGTCAAAAATGTCTTGATAACTTGATTAAATAGGTGGAATGAATTCTTTTTTCCAGCTACCAAAAATCCCATCATACTCTTAGCAAGACAGCAAAACACTGTGCTGGGTTAGAAATTCATTGCATATAAAATTTGTGATGTTTTATTTTTTTTTTTCATTGCAATTATTTGCCTTTTTCTTGTCTTTCACTTTTAATTATGTCTAAGTAATAAAAAAGCTAGAAGTAAAACCTCTTTCTGAGGGGACCAAAAATTCTTTTTTCTTATGGCTTTTTCCAAAACTACTGTCACTCCTATAATCTCAACAGAAGATCTAATACAATGGCATCTCTATCAACATGTACAGGTTTGTATTAACATCCAAGGATATAGCCATTCTGTCTCTTGAGAGAGACCCTAGAACATTATTCAGACTAAAATTCAGACTGTCAACCACACACAGCATAGCCTTACATCCAGCCAGAGATTTCATTGCCTCCCTTTCACATTTTGACAGGCTGCATCAGAGGCCTATGTGTAGACAGGAGGATCCGGAACCATATTACTCTCTTGGCCATTCCCACTAGTACCTTTTAGGAGAAGTATAGCCTGAAAATGTGCCATCACCAGGACAAAGATAAAACCACTTTCTCACTTAGAAGGAAACATAATGAAGATTGCTGTTGCTAACACTGATAGAACTCAAGTGCAACCTTAAATTTTAAAGAAAATTAAAAGAAGTGCCAAAATTGAAATACAGCATAGTAGAGGATAAGAAAAATGTGTGTATGCAGTATCTGAGAATTATAAATTTAAGCTTCTAAAGTTAATAATTGGATATGCCTTCTTTTTCCTGTCTGAAAAGCTATGAAGAGTATTTAATGAGCAGAGCAAGAAAATGATCCACTTATGTATGCTTCTCTACATTTTGGACAAAAAAAAATGACAATAACCATAATTGGCTCTTGCTGTAATTCTCTGTCCTAAGGCTTGCTGAGCCCAGATCAAAAATAAGGCAGCATCACATGCCTCAGTGTTTGCATAGAGTAAATTCAAGTATTTGCTCTATTTTAGATGGTCAGAGTTTAGGGATTCTATTTCTCAAAAGAAATTGTTTCCTTCAGTCTGTTGCATGAGTTGTTAGATGGCATTTCCAAGCATTTGAGCACCAATTCAATAATTGCCTGTATCTTATTTTTGATCCTGAGAATTAGGATTCGATTATCGGAAAATCTTTCAGCAAAGAGCTGACTTGTGCTCCATTTGCGAAAGTAATTTTGCTTGTTGTTTGGGGAAATTTTAGAACAAAAGTATTGTTGAATTAACCCATGGTCTGGAGGATAATCTGTCATAATCAACCTACCTTACCTGCCCTTGTCAAAGAAATCTCTCTGTGTTTAGAATAGGTTGATCTTTATGGATATATATGCTGTATTCTTTGATCTTACATACTCAAAAAAGTAAATTATGTTCCATATTACAGACCAGTCATCCACTACAATAAAACTATCCAAGACTTGATTTTCTTCAATGCCCTACCTCACTTAAGAGGTTGTACCTGAACATGGGCATCTCAGAGTTTGGTTTAGTTCTCAGGCTATTACAGGTGGTACCTTATACCAGGAAAAAGTTCTGACAGTTTCTACATCTCACCCAGTTTATCTTATGCAAAATTTTTGTACATTTGATCTCCTTCGATTTGATTTTGGAAAGTCTAAATCTAGAGGAGGTAAATCTAGCTCCCAGCTAGGGAGCCCGAGATCAGCTACCATTTCTTTTCTCTTTGGTTGACTTATCTGAAAGCAGCTTCAGACACTGGTTTCTGGAAAACTACTTCTCTGCATCAGCATGAAAGTAACAATGCTACTAGAGATGCTACAGAAACTGGCTGGGCAATTCTTTGAGGAGCCACTATGACCTCCCACCTGCTATCTCTTAGGACTACCCTTCTGCAGTGACCAGGACAGGAAACCCAGAATCCCATGTGCATTGACATCGGCGAAACAGACTTTGGGATAGCGCATAGCAGCTACCAGTAATGCTAAAACCACTGAAGAAATTGGAGTGAAAGTAAAGCGCTCTCAGTTGTAGTTGTAGGAGTATGAGAAGGACCTTCAATGTAGCAAGGCAATATTCATGCCAAATACCATTGCCCTTCCTTGTTACAGAAGGCTTCCACCAAATAGGCAGGGGAATTACTTGCCACGCAAGTGTATTGGGTGACTAAAAAAATCTGTATTCAGATACGTTTTTGCTGGAGTACCCCATTTTCAAAAAGAAGTTTGCATTTATGTGGCAGGAAATTTTCAGCTGCAATTTCAACCCTCAATAAGGTCTTTTTAGAGCCAATTTTCATTCTTCTCCTTCCCCTCCCCAGAACCCTCCCTCCCAATTCTATATGATGGTATTTAGTATTTAAGAATTGCAATTTTCCATTAATTTTAACATTTCCCATTTCAACACTTATGGAAACGTGAGGCTATTTTGTTCTTAGCAAGATAGGGTTTTTTCCTATACCTTTTTTCTCAAAACTATTAACAAAAACATTTTCTTTCCATAAAATCTAAATATCTTCTCCTTTGATCTCCCAAAATACAAGACAGAATTAAAAAAGGCTTTCAGAAGGCAAGAAAAGGCCATTTGAATTTGGGACTTCGGAGATACCTACATCTGCAAACATTTTAGAAATGTCCTTTCTTATCTGCAATATCTTTTTGGACTGAGTTCTACTATTCAGAAACTCTAAGGGTTAGCTGAGATGGCACAGAGAAAAAAATGCAACCAGCAGATTAACTCATTTGCAAATTATTCAGTGAAGCAAGGTTTGAAAGGAGGAGGTGGAATGTAAGCCTGGAACTGTGACTCAGACTCAACTGCCTTCCTCAATTGCTCTCAGCAAGCCACAATTACACAAATCTTTGACTCAGCATTAAGAAGAACTTGGCAATCTAGTCTTCAGCGTCAATAAAACATAAGGTTTTTAATGCAACATTATCTGTATATTTATAGTAAATAGCTAGTTGCCTCTAAAAAATGTTATCGTACTGTAAGCCAAGATAAATCTGCTCTGACATCATACCTACAGAAAGCAGGGATTGCCCACTTTCAAACAGAAGATTTTACCCCATAAACAGTATGCCAGCAAAGTTTCCACTGACCCTTGTAGTCCATACTGGGACAGCAGACCTGAGGGCATGAATTTGTGTTTCATGGCAAGTTGTGTTATTACTGAGCCGAGCAAGGAAGTGTGATGTAAACTGGACAGATTCTGAATGGGCCTCCTGGATAGCTTTAGCTACAGTACTGCAGGAGAGAGCTGAATGTCCAACACATCCTATAGCTCATTATGCATACACTGAAGAAGAAGACTACTACTCCTCCTCTAAAGAATACTCAGATTAAAAAGCAGGAAATAGAGATTTTAACTTTGAGACCATTTATTACAGTTTTTATAAGAACAGCCAAAAGCTACTAATTTTTCTATTTCATGCCCAAGAGTCCTAGCAAGGAGCAAAATTCTGACTGAGTATTCTTTCCAGCTGAACTGCAGTTAGACAGCTAAATCAGTAATGCAGTATAACATGGTCATATTAACTTGGTGAAGCAGAAAAGACCATCTGCACCACCATGAATATGACTAAAACAGAGTGCCAGCAAAAAGCCTTTAACAGTGTCTAATGCCAGAAAACCTTATGAATGATATTTTTAAAAATGTAACTGATGAAAAAAAAAGAAATATTTTATTTGTTTCACTTCTGATGCAATAAGCTTTCAAAATTGAATTGTAAACTGCTTTTCAACTCAATTCTATGTGCATCGAAAGTAATAAAATAATTTTTAATGTACTTCACTGATTTCAACTGTAAGCAATTTGTTCAAGTATACTTAGTAACTTAGAAGAAATATGCATATTCCCAGGGTACACTCTGCTGAATACCACTGTGCTGATTGAAAATTGGCAACTTTAGGTGCTGTTTGAAACATGCATGACTATGGTTTTATATAATAAAGATAGCTGTATACTGTCCTGTTGTGTGCGTATATGCATTAGGGTAATAGATTCAATGCTAAATATTTGGAATTCAAAAAGATTTTCCAATATTGTCAATGAGAGAAAAAAAAAAAAAGGAAGATTATTACATAGATTTATATTTTAAAGTAGGGAAAAAAGGCTGGAATTAAATGGCTCGATTTTTTAATACTGAGATGTTATCAGTAGAGTCTCACAGGTTCTTCGTTATTTAATACATTTTCAATTACTTGCCTAAAAAATGGTGCAAACAGCAAGGTGAGAGTGTTTCTGAATGTCACAGAATTATTCAGAGTATGATATGAGATTTACAGCCATATCCTATGACACTGAGCAGCCAAGTGATAAAACAGCAAACAAAATTTTTTACACACATAACAGTAGAGACTAAATTATCTGTTACCAATCAAGAAAGAAATCTCTCAGCTGTTATGAAAATATCTTAAAATAGCACAGGCTAGGAAGATAAGTCAACAAGGCAATCAAATGTTAGGAATTATAAGGAAAGGAACTAAGATCAAAACAAGAAGCCATTATGTCACTGCATTGATCCCTGAATCTGAGACTAGCTCAGTCCACTGTCAAAAATTATTACATTAGAAAAGGAACTGAGAAGAGTGAGGAAGATCAGATGTACACAATACAGTTACACTGTATTCTTTAGCTTGGAAAAGAGGTATACAAAGAGGAATGCAACAGTTGTATGAAAAGCTATAAACACTATTGAGACTATAAAAAGGGAGCAATTATTAGCTATTTTTCATATCATAAGAACTAGCACCCTCCCCAGGGCAACAAGTTTATAGCAAGCACGGGGAAGTACTTTTTCACAAAAGTGTGCTAAAATTATGGAACTGTTTCCTATTATAGGATGTTTTGCAGATCAAAGTACAAGTGTCTTTGAAACATACCAAGACAAATTCATGGAAGAAAGGTACACCAAACATTCGGTTTATGGTTTGAACACAATCTCTGACTCAAAGTTTATGAACGGCAGATAGACAGCAACTTGAGTACATTTACTGGGAGAAATAACACAATGCAGTGTTAACATTTCAGTATGGGATGATAAATTTCAGTGCTAAATATTAATGATCATTAGCTAGGTACAAACGCTGGTGATTAAAACTGACTGAAAAAAAATGAAATCTTATCCCAAACAGAATATCTTATCCCAGTAAGGGGAAATAACAAGACATTTTGAGATGTCCTCCAAGAAATCATTTCGTTATTGATTCACTGTGGAAAACACTCATGTAGCAAAGTGATGAGTGTCATAAAGCTATTAGATAAGTCAGACTATTTGTGCAATGACATCTGATCATTTCAATTATTTCAATTAATTTATAGTGCTAGGGGTTTTTTAGCATTGCTTTTTCTAAGTGCTTACTGTGTTTTCTGTACATTAGATGCCTCTGTGCCTTCGCCTGTGAGTTGTATTACACAATAACAAAATATTTTCTACCTGGGTTTGGTTTCGTTAGAGGGACAGTTTACAGATTTTACGGTTCTTCCCCTATATTTTCTTTATTTGTACCATATTTTACACTTCCCCTCAGTTACTGTTATTTCTTACCATTAGTTTTCCACACACTCGAAGTAGCCTACCCTGCCATTCAATATACCCACACCCATGTAAAGATACAAAAGATAATTGCATTGTATATGTGCAACTGAGGCTTGAGAGCTGTGTCACTATATTTTCTTCCTGCGTGTTCGTTTACTTTTCATTTTAAACTCATATGAAATAAGTGTTTCATTTAATTGAAAATGTAAGTATTGGAAAGGATTGTGCCAAAACTGATACACAGGTTATTTTTTCTTTCCTGGAGGATTAGCACTGGTATCTTCCTGTTTAATTGGTAGCCAATAAATCAATAAATCATCAGTAGACTTTTAAGCACACAGAGTTCCACTAATAATAGAATCTAAAATTACCTATTTCTGGATAAAAGCTACCAAGCAAAGTAGTTTGACGTGTTCTAGAAGTCTTTTATAGATGCACAGATTTTTAATTTAGAAACCATCAGAACAGATAACTTTATCTCTTTTAAAACAGACTGTAGAATCGATGCTGCTATCCCTGTTCTGAACTCAGTAACTTCAGTCTAACTGAAGTATGGAATCCCTTAACACCATGACTATAACAAACACAGCTACATAATATTTCCACTATTCACACATCCCATCTCTAAGCATTGTAATTTATTAGGAAAACAGCAATTACTTATAGCTACTATTATGCACTCTGACTGCGTGGGGGGAAAAAAAGGCAAATTTTCATGACAAGAAACTAATACATTTTCTTCTTTTGTATATATTTCCATACAGGTAGAGTTTTTGGGTTCCGGTTACCTGGACTGAGACTTTTAACGTACAGAAAGCAGTCCTTACCACAGGAAGACCCTGATGCAGTGATAGTTGATTCGTCTAAGCACAGTGATGACTCAGTGGCGATGAAGCACTTTAAATCACCGACAAAAGAAAGCTGTAGTCCTTCAGAAGTGGATGATACAAAAGCACTGATTCAACCCAGTAAATGTTCACCTTTGGTTAATATATCAGGACCTCTTGACCATTCATCACCTAAACAGCAATGGGACAGACTTTACCCTGACATGATAGAGACAAGCAACCCACTAACTCATTCCAGATCAAAGGAAAGCATTTGTAGCATACGGAGAGCATCTTCAGTACATGACATAGAAGGCTTTAACGTCCATCCCAAGAACATTTTTAGGGACCGTCACGCGAGTGAAGGTATGGTAGAAAGTCAAAGAGTAATCTCTGATGTACTAAGAAAGGAATTATTGCAATTTTTCATAGTAATTATCATCACTTTGTAAGCAGAACTAAGTATAATCAGCTGTATACATACAAAGGCGCACTAAAAATATTAAGGGCACAAATGTGCCAGGCTTATTTACACTAAATACTGCTTTTCATGTCTAAGCAGACCAATGAAATCATGGGGGTGTTCTCAGAGTACCATCTGCCTCTGTATAGGGATGTAGCAAAATCAGGCCTAACATTCTTATAGGTAATATTAGTATTTGAAAGGAAAAAAAATCAGGTGATCGAATTAGAACTGCATGCACAGTTTTTTCCCATACTCACATATATTAGGATGTATTTGACTGTATGAAATCCTATTTCAGAGACTGAACAATTCATTTTTCTTAAATCTGTAATGTGTACATTGTATATTCACTGATCCAACACTGAGACATGCTTTTTCTCTGACACTGGAGAAAATATCCTCAGCAACTCCATTGCAATGTTTTGTGTAATGCTTAGTAAAATACTTAGTGAAATGGTGAAATGCTTAGTGTAAAAATCATGTAAGTGTGATTTTCTCTTTGGTTAGTATACTTTTGCAACCAGCAAAATTTACAGGTGTTTTTTCTGTCTTCTTTTTCTGCTGTCTCACCTAATTATGCAAAGTCACAGAGTGTGGCCCATGATTTCTTGTTGGAAACAGGGAGTTTGAGAAACTTGGGAAACAGCTTAGCAAACAGAGGTTTGAAAGCCCTGAGAATAGAGAGGCACCTTTGAAACTGGCTTTCACAGAAAAGTGCCACACATACAATGCTTTTGCAGCTACTGATGGTCTAATGACTTGAATGGCATACTTTTTATTCAAGCCAGATGACAAGGAATGTGTGGGGACTATTTTAAGATTTCAAAAACAGATGTCATGGAAGATTGTGTACAGATTCATAAATGAGCAAGAAAATGAATTTCCATTTTACAGCGATTGCCTGGTTTTCTCCTGTTCATTGACTGCAAGTGTAAAATTCCTTTAAGTTCTCCTGCCTTTTGGAATGTCCCTGTCAAGGGCTCTTTGCTTCTGTACATCTCCTAAAACATAAGTCTGAATGCTGCTCTGCCACCCAGATTAACTCCTGAAATAGCAGGACTAATTATTCCTTCAAGTTACTCTTCCTGAATTAAATATAATGGGTAAATACTTATTTTCTCATTTCTGTTTCTTTTGGACTCTGATTTTTTTAAGTTCAAATGAATGAAAATTCAATTAAATCCATCCTAAACAATACCATTTTGCTAAATTTCATGTTCACATGCAAACCAAGGTCTCAAAATCTGGATATGTAGGCAAAAATCTCCAAGGTTGAACCTTGGCATATCTTTTGGACCACTGCATGAGCTTCATCATGGTTTCAACTTCCCCAGATTCTTAAACTAACTTTTCAAATAAAACACATTTAAAGATATCTGTTTTGTCAATTTCTATTTTCAAAACTTTTATTTTCATTAAAGCACTTCCCAATTTGTGATACTTCATATAGTTATATCATTAAAATGTGTAAAAATCAGTTTGAATATTAAGTGTCTTTGGTTACAGTGATACAAAGCTCATGCAGAAATCACCACATAATTTAATATTTGCTGTGGGGAAGAGCAAAAATTTCGAGCTCCATTTCACCGAATAGAATTTTTCAAAAATTAAATACTAAGGAAAATAAATTTTACTATAAGGAGTCAATAAGCCATTTGAATTGCTATGGCCTCTCACATGATGTGATCCTTTACAGTTGTAAATAGATAAAATGCTGCCACTGATTTCACTCTGCATAAGCTACAAAATAGTAGAGAATCTGACCCTAAGTTTAGGTCAAACATACACATTCTAAAAAAATATAGGATGGCTCTCAGAATTGCATTCGAATTAGTAACCATCCTTGATGCCATCTGCTTCCAAGCATATTAGAATTTGGCACCTTATGCTGAAAAGATGTTTAAATTTAGCAAGTCCTGCTTGTCTTACTCATCAGTGAGCCATAAAACCCTATTGTTGCTATAAAATTATCAATGCAAGTTAGGCAAGCAGGGTTCAGCCTAAATCATCTCCTCCAAACTCACAGATTCTGAGCAGAAGCCATAGATACTGTACTGGAAAATCTAAAGCCTTAAATAAAAGTAAAGTACGACAAGTAAAAGTAAACTACAGTCCCAATGGGCTAAATTGTTACCCAAGGAAGGATAAGGTTCAATATATTTCCCATTCCATTTTTATTTTTTTTTATTGATCCTAATAATTACGAATTTCCTGAATCCACTGAAAACTACTACTCTGTCTGAAAATGCAATTCAGGATTCAGATATAATTTTTTTCCCACCTCTTCCAGTGCAAATAATATTGATTGAATTAGCATAACAGAATTCTGACAGAAGAGAATAGCATTATTTAGCTCAATACTAACTACAGTACTTCACTCATTGTAATTTTTTTTTTTTGAAGATAACACAACTGAAAATATAAATGATTTCATGTGTTAAATTAATTTATGCAGCCTAGTTGCCTATCACTTTGAAATTATCATAGCTGTGGCCATTATATGCTCAAAGGTACTAAAGTAAAAATGAAAATTTAGGATTTTAAATTCATTTGAGTGTACTTAATGGAATTCCATTATAAATTTGACTATTTGACAGCAGAAGCAGCAGGGTGGAAACCGTGTCTTCTACTCACCACCCAAACTCCAGCCAAGCCCTTCTCACCTGAAATGCCAGCGATCCAGATTTTGCAGGAGGGTACAGGTTCACAGGGACTCTTCAGGAATTTTATTGTCAGAGAGGCAGCAGGTGTGCTGACGTGACACCACGGACAAGGCCCAATGTCACCTCTGAGTCGCTCACGGGAGAAGGCCATCGCCTTTCTCCAGGGCAGGGCTGAAGCAGGGGCACAGCCACCTCAGCCCTCACAGGCAGCCTGTCAGCAGGGAGACAACAGCAGGTGAACATCTGTTGGAGCTCAATGTACCTTGGAAAGCTGGCGAGCTGGTCACGATGGCCAGCAGGGCCACAACCCCATGCCTGGCCATTTGCTCCTTGCCAGCACTGAGGCCCCCTCCCACCCTCATTCACCATAACCTGCTGCAGCTGGGCAGGGGGCACAACACAAAGGGAGGGTGGCCTGTGGGTCAGGTCATACACCCAGGAACAGGGGTGGTGCATACCTATCCACTTGTGTGGCTTCTTTAAAATAATACTAAGTAATAACAATAACAATAATAATATTCTCCCTGAAGCAGTTTGATCTCATGAGAGGATTCAGGGCTGGGTGTGTCTGTGTGTGAGGACAGAGAGCTTGGCCACTGTTACCTTGTGGAAAGGCACCTAAGAGATGAAGAAAGGTTTAAGGTATATATTTCTCCTCAGCATTTCTCCTGTATTTATTCAGAAAGGCACTGCTCAGCTTGCTGCTGTGGTAAAAACTTCTCCTTGTGAGGCCTAGGCAGGTGCAGGGCCTGGGGGGTCTGTGCAGCCCGTCCCCATGCAGCACAGGTATGGGTGCCTCAGCCTCACTTAATTATGTGTGACTAATTACCACTTGGTGGGTTAGCACTTTTAAACTCCAACCCAGTGCTGGACTTGTGGAGAAACAATTTTATTGTGTTACTGTTAAGGCAAGTTAGCTACAGCCAGTCCTGCTACCTGCTGATCTACTCCAAACAGTTTTACAGATTCTCTCTCAGTTGTTTAAGGGACTTCATCTTGACTAAAAGTCTACGTAACATAATCAAAGAGGAGCAAAAGTGTTTCAATTCAAACCACATACATATTTTGAAGCAATATTTTCTGCTTTTTCTGATGTAGATTTTAGTTGTTTTTTCTCTCTCTTTTTCTTCACTTTTGTTATGCTGAAAACCAGACAATGGTCGCAATGTCAAAGGTAAAGTATATATCTAAACTGTACCTTCCAGTGTTTCAAGCAGCCACACTTTTTGGCATGTTACTTTGCCTGCTGTATGAAATGTTCAAATGCAACATTCTCATGCTAACCTCTCTAGAGCCAGGTGCATTATTCAAATTATATTTTTTTAAACATGTAGTTTTCCCCTTAACTATTGTCTCAAAGCACTAACTTCCAATCCCTGGAAAAAGTGAAGGCATAGTTAAATGGTCATTTGACCTAATTATCTGCTAATTCAAAGAAGGAAGGGAGGGAGAGAGTACATGTCATAGTTATTTAATTCAGTGCTGCTGTCCTTAAGCAGGCAAAACTTCTGTTGAAGCTGCCAGGAGTTTACCTGTGAAAGGATGTATATTAGTAGGGGCCAATAACTATCTATTGTTATAAGGTGCTTAGTTTTCAGTTAACTATCTCAAAAATAAAATAATTGGTAATCAGGAGCCTTGTGGAAGTATCTTCACTTATTCCTCTTTTGTCTCCTTAAAACTAGTTTCACGTTCCTGGATGGCAGGGGGTATGGTTTCAAGCTTCCTGTAGTATTAAAATGTGCATGCATGAACTTCGTTGCCAATTTCATGTTCAAATAATATTTAGTGCAGTTACAAAATTGGTTTTATTCACCAGCACTGAGCTATATCTTTTAGAAGCAATTTGAACATAATTCTGAAGTGAATTCCTCCATTTCTAGAAAACAATTACTGAAGTCCTGTTTTTAATTTCAGTATTTGTAGCTATGTCTGAAAACTGGTTTGTGACTTCATGCATGATGCAAAAAGTGTGTGTACCCGGTAAAGTCTCCTCTCTAAACTGCATGCAGTGCATGACCTAGATTCTGTAAAGCAATTTGTGGAGTACAAAATCATTGCATTTGCTTCGTGTATATGTTGGCAAAATCTTAGGGGGGAAAAAATGCAGTCTCAACTTTTATAAATGTGTTTACTGCTGGTGAAAGATGATGGATTGACAGCTCAGGAGAGTGAAGTCATTTCTCAATGCATTGCGTAAGCAGAGACAATGGAATCCTACCATAAAATGGGGAGCTCAAACTTAACCTTAAAGAATCTCCTTTCTAGGGTAGGCAGAAGCACGTCATTCTCCCTGCTTATTCAATTCTTGGCTGCTCTGTTGAAACTGTCAATCAGGGTGCCAATTAGTGTCAATTGTGATTGTGATTTGTTATGGCCCTCTTTTTTTGCTTCCTGCTATGAGAGTATAGCAAAGGTCCACTAGCTGTCAAGTATCAGCTCAATTGCTGTCAGCCTGGGCTGTACTTAAGCTAGTCATGTCTTTCAATTAATTACCGTTATCAATGAGGTACATGTATACCTTTCATCACTTTCCAAAGTGAAAGAGGATGGATAAAAAAAGGAAGGTTTTATTCTCATGTGCAAAGTTAAGTCTGACATCATACAAACATGAGTCTTAGGCAGCAAAGGAGAGAGTAATTCCCTTTGGGACAGAAGGAATAAAATATTTAAGTCCCAGAAAGAAAAACTTCAATGCAATTTAAGCATCTATAAAGTTACTATTAAAAAAAAAGATATCTCATCTACTATCTAATCACGGATTTGCCTGAGCTCCCTTAGTTTCCTCTTACCTTTGGGTTGCTTAGATATCAAGAATCTTGTTCACCTGAAAAATGGCCCCAACTTGATACCCTGCTCATGTCTAAGTCTACTCGATGTTCAAAAACTATTAACTGCTACAACTATGTAGTGAAGTAGAGCTGAAAATCTGCAGTCTGACCATACGTGTGTAGCACGTTAGCCAGTTTAGCCACTTTACTGATTTGTGAGGAGATCGTGAGCCCTTATTGATTTTAAACACAACTTTATAATAATCTACTGGTGTAGATGATATGAAAGATAGATTCAGGTCCTACCTGGACAAGAAAGCATTCAAGCACAATATTCCAGTTCCTTGGTAGTGTCCTCACTACCAGGCTTTTTAGCATTCCTTGTGGGAGAAAACTAGTCCTTTTTTCTCCTTTCTCCAGTGAAGCTGTTCCACAAAGGATCCACTAAGTTCATTGGTCTAAGGAGAAAATGAAGGACTGATTTGGTAGCTTAGTGGTTAGAACACTCACCCACAAATATTTGTTTATCTTACATCCAATGATCTTTGAACAAAATACAGAAAGTCTTGGGAGCAGAACCACCGGGGATTGATCTCTCCCAGGGGAGCACCTGAACTGTTAGTCTGAGAGCCTTGTGCTCTCCCTTGTCACATTTCTGTACTGTGGCACAATTTGAAGTAGAATGGCAGAGAATTTCTATCTCTGGCCCAGGTTAACATAAAATTAGCATGAATTTAGGAAGCAGGAAGCATGTGTATAAATCCTTTTAAGCTAAGAGAGCAAATTAAAAGTCTGGTTCTTCAGCTCACATTCTAAATCAGGTGTAAGAGAAGACCAGCCCTCACTTTAAGAACTTTACCCCCAAAAAAATACAGAATTCCACACAGCCTGAAGCATTTCCCCACAGCTATCTCCAGGCAGCTGGTTGGTTTGAATTTCACTCATTCACACATTGCAAATACAATCCAGCTGCTCCACTGTTGAATCTGCAATTTCCCCATAGGCCTAATCCTGTCCCATTGGCTTTTCCTGAATCACAGTACCTATTCTTGTTTCCCTCCCAGGTATAAAATGCCCCCCCCCCCCCCCAAAAAAAAAAAAACAGTAGAAGAAAAACCATCCCATTGTTGCCTATAATAGAATGGGGATGCAATAAGTTTCTCATGTGGGTCTGAGAAATAACCTCCGAGCCCATACTTCAGATACATTGTTACAGACTGCAAGACCTGTATTTTTTCTTAAATCCATCGCTGGATCTAGCTCTCTCTGTCTAAACATATTTATAGGTTTTTTTTTTCAGTATTAATCTCCAAAGCAAATTTTCCTTACTGTGAATATTTTTGGCTTCTGGACCAACTTTATGATGACAGTACAAAACAAGTATACTGATCAGTTACGTTGCTTTCTTGTTGGACAAAGAACTCTATCCAATATTGAAAAGAATCCTTATAATGGATATGTACCTCGTGTATACAAATGCCATATTTTTAATCTATCATGATACTACATTAATATTCTAGATATGTGTATCCCTATTGTTTTCAATATTGGTAATAAAAATATTTCAATACTGGTAATAAAATTGAAGAAATACATTTTGTGACTTTGTGATGCTCCAAAATTAAAGGTATTTAGGACAATGTTAGGTTAATATTTCCTTTGATGATTAAATATGGAGGTACTTGATGAGCCAACAGGGGTAGTGTTCTACTCAATTTTCTAGTTTACGAAACAGGCGTTCTTGAACTATCATGTAAACCTGAGCAACTGTACAGATGTGATAATAGAGCCTTTGCTCATTCCAGACTTTCTTACATAATCATGTGTCCTATATCTGCTTTTATTAACAGATGAGAATATAGTATTTGTATTCAGCCAGAATGATAATGGAGCATACCAGCATACCCGGTAACATGAAAACAAGGAAGGATAGATGCATTATGTACTTTGCAATCCACTGACTTAAAAAAAATATTGGGGGCTATATGTAAAGGAAATTTCATATTACATCCAATACTAGATTTGATTCTCATTAGCAATAGAGTTAATTTTAAATGTAGATAATTTTTACTATTAACAAGTAGCATACTGGAAAATGGTTTTTAACTACTCTTTTAACATGCCCCACTTAAGCATTAATGATAAATTATTTCTCTACATTTGTCAAATACTAAATATGTGTTCCGATTTTTCAGGGCCTTTTAATCATATCAAGTCAAGTCTGCTAGGATCCACATCGGATTCAAATCTCAACAAATACAGTACAATCAACAAAATTCCTCAACTCACACTGAACTTTTCAGATATCAAAAGTGAGAAAAAATCTTCATCTCCTCCTTCTTCGGAGAAAGCAATTATTGCACCTAAGGTGAAAGACCGAACGCACAATGTAACAGAGAAGGTTACCCAGGTAAGGTAATACCCAGTATTTTAGCTCCTTTTCAGTTTTGTGGTACCAGTTATCAGTGTATTCAATAGATTGTTACTCTTGTCATGAATTATTTGGATATCTCCAAGACAATTTGAAGGGTTTGAACCATTACTTGCTTTACCTCCAATTCAGTTGCACGTGGTAGTTTACAACACTAGATGATATTGCTAACAAACAAAACTTTTCAGCTCTCTATTTTCCAATGGAACAAAGCTTTAGTATGCACCAGGTAGTCCAAACAAGTCCACTAATTTCAGTTATTCCTGTCAGTCATAAATGTTAGTTTCATTATTTTTTCTTTTTCTCAGCTTTATGAATTGCTGATTAGTGCTAGGCACAACATACTAAAAATGGTACATGATTGTGCCACTGGTATAAGTATCATAGCTATGTTTTGTAATTTCTGTTCCAGCTCTTTTGCTTCTATAATGTGCTTTTCCACGGGTATCTTTTCCATATTTATACATCAAAAAGACTGTTTAAATGAAAAGCAGATACCTTTGGACTGAATGTATGATATATTCTGTCATACTTGGGAATGAGGCACAAATTGAAACAAAACTGAAAACAATTGAAGATAGGATACTTCTTCACTCTAAGACAGATACAGTGCCCTCTGAAAGCAACAGACATTTTCAGCTAAATTCATTATCATTATTATATTCGTGTTGTAATGTCATACAGAGATTGGCAAGGACAGGCTACCAGTGTGTGACATACTGAAAAAAAAAATATTAGGACAAGACAGTAACCCAAATAACTTTTAGAGTCTTGTTAAGCAGTGGGTCAGCCTTTAAATGCCTATCCACCAACAGACTAGAAGAGGTTAGAAGTGCTTGGTATTAGAATGCAGATAGAGATTTCATAAAGCAGATTTTGACAAGAGCAGCTTTTGACTTACTGCTGATCTGCCTTCCATAGACCAGACTGCAGCTTCTCTAGATTGGTACTATGCCAGATATTGTCGATGTTCCTACTCCCTTTGACGGATATAAAAAGGAATGTGTTGTACACCCTCCTAGATGTGATAGAGATAAAACTTCTATCAGTTCTATGTTAAGATCAGTTAGTGCCTAAAAGTCATTGAATTTTTATCTTTCATATATTTTGTCTTTGATAACTAACTTGAATCTACAACCATTGTACCTTCCTTCCTGGTCAGTTGTGAAAGATTTAATCTCTTCCAGATCCATTTTGATGTGTTTTAAATTATTCATAGTAGTTATACATAGAAATCTTCTCACACATAATATGGAAAAAAAAGTCAAATTACATTAAAAGCACTAATTTTCATAAGTTATGTAGTCATAAGCCAAGCTTGATTGCTTTTTTCAAAATTCTAACCCGCTAATTAGTGCCAGAGAGCCAAGTTTCTATGTACTAATGACACTGTTATGGGCAGAAATAAAAAATCAAAACATAATCTATGTTTATTCTCCAAGCAACTTAGATATTATGAAAAGGTCCAATAGAAATGGCTTAGATCAGCTAAACCTTCCAGGAACATTGATACTAAGTAAATTCAAAATTAAATATGAAATGCTCTATAAAATCTTTACACTTCATAAAAGACTTCCAATTTAATTTGACATTGGTTTATGTCTTTTCATTGAACTATCTCAACCAACGTGCAGAGTGCAATTTGTGTAGCAAACTTTGATAATATACCATTCATCATAATTGGAAAGAATTCCCCACAGCTGTTCCTCTGTCTCTTATTATATTCACTTTCCAATAGTTTTAGTTTCTGCTGCAACCCAAATGCTAGGATTAGATACAAGGAGAATTTCCTAGGAGGTATAAATAAATCTAGGCCTACTGAATTCAGTAAAGATCTTCTTAGCTAGTTAGTCATGAATTTGACTAGAAATAGACATTTAGAATATTAAAGTAGCTAGTTTTAGTCCTTTTTATGTTTCTAATCTCCATGTTTTATAAGAATCAGCATTTCGAAGGTTCCACTGCATGTCTGCCTGTAAATCCCTTTGTAAAACTTTTTGTACCCCCATAGATCCTTTTTGTACCTGCAAAATAGTGCAAAAGTGGTTTTGGAAGGTTTTAGCACAGTGTTGACAGTAGAATATGGCAGAAACATCACGAGATAATTAGGATATGTTCATGCTGGCACAGTCCTCTGATGATACGTAAATCTGTGAAACAGCATCAAAAATGTATAGAGGGCAACATGACCTATTTCATCTATGGGACAATATACCATTAAAAGAGCAAATAAGTATAAAATGGCCATGGTAAGTTAAAAGGTCACCCTTAATCAGAGTAGTGACATTCTGAAATAGTCTTCTAATAAAAGAAGTTAGGGCAAGGATTCCAATGTCTCTAGAATGAGCCTGAGAAATGTAGTAAAGGTACAGATAACACAATGTGCTTTTCTGTGACTGAAGGCCACTTCCAGTCACATTTTGCACCATTCAAGTATCCATCCAACTATCTCTCTCTTTGTACTCCTTATTGTTTATTGCTCTCCCTTTCCTTTCCTTTCCTCTCCTCACCTCTGCTGAGAAATTTGATCCTGCTGGTATAACCTGACATTTCCACTACTGTGCCTCCTCTCACTGTGCAACTGAAAATACAAATATAGGCTCTGCTGTGCACCACACTAAGGCATCACAGTTGGATCACTGCACTCTGGATTCTCTCTCATGCATCAATAATATCAAACCCGAGTAGCAGCATCACAGGACACAGGAACAAGCTATGCTTTCCAGAGATAGGAGCTGTATGACCTATCCACAAGCTGGAGAAGTAAATCAGGCAACAAAGACAGTGAAAAAGGGGAGGAAGAGACATAGCTACCTTCACAAAGTAGAGGAAGAATAATGAATAAAATAAATAAAAGAGTCATGGCCATTGTGTATAGAGGAAATTATACACTTTCAGAAAGCATTTGAAAAGGAGTGAGATGCTTTAGCAGTAAGATTTCAGTGACATAAATTAGGAGCAGATGGGAGAATAAAGTTTAGAAAATAATTTCAGAGGAACAGAAGATGTTGTGGGACAGAATTTTTTACTTTCAGTGAAAAATGTCAACTTCTAAAGGCTGATGGAGAAAGCAAGATTTCATTACAGAATTTAATAAATAAATAAATAAAATCCTTAACATCTTACATTTCAAGTAACACAAATAAATTAATCTCTTCAAAAAGAGCTGGGTTTTAAATTCCATTGCAAAGACCCTTCCAATATTGTATTACTGCTTAACAAGAGTGTTCACAACATTATATAGGGATTAAAATTGCCTTAAGGTACAGCTTGCAGTGAAGTGCTACACATGTGATGATCTTGAATAAGTAGATAGTCCAATCTCTTGGCCTTTACTTGTGTCTTCACTGGTCAAACAAATAAATAAAATCATCAGCATCTTACCTTTCAAGTAACACAAATAAATGAATCTCTTCAGAAAGAGCTGGGTTTTAAATTCCATTGCAAAGACCCTTTCAATATTGTCTTACTACTTAACAAGAGTGTTCACAACATTACGAAGAGATTAAAATAGCCTTAAGGTACAGTTTGCAGTCCAATCTCTTGGCCTTTACTTGTGTCTTAGCTGGTCAAAACTCTGTGTAATGCAGAGTAGCGTAACATCTTCTAGATAATATTGACTTTTACTCAAAGGAATAGCCCGATAGTAGCTGCCAAATAGTCCTTATTGATGAATTGGCATTGTCATATCCCAATGTATATGTTTGTCACTACAATTAAATTTATATTTCTATTCCAATTTACTACATTTCTAAAAAATGTTTCACATTATAATTTCCTCCTCTATAAGAGTCTCAACTTACTTTTTTTCATTATTCTTTTTTTTTTTTTTTCCCTGTTTTGAACTGACAGGTTCAGTTGGGGTCCTGACACTGATTGTTAGAAAGAGACAAGTCTTCCCAGAGGCACAAAAAGTAGACTTTTATTAAAGAAAGCAATGGGGCAAAAAATTGACATCTGTCCCTTAACATTTTTGATGAATTCATAAAGGGGACATCTAGCCTTAAAATTACATCATGTAGGGGTGCAACAGTAAGCAATTTTATCTTTTGTTTAAATACTGATTTATTTTAAATCTTCTTACACATCCAGTTCCCACTAATGTATGGCTCCAAACTGTGAACTTTGCTGTGAACAGACTCAGAGCAGCACGAAGATTAGAATAGTCAGTACCTGTGCTTATTTTCAAAGAAAAGAGAGAATTCCTCAGTACCCGTAAATTAACACTGGCAACAAACAACAGCTGGCCCAGTTAATAAATTTGCAAATTACTGGTCTCTTTATTGTGTTAAGAAAAACTGTTTTGTAGCCCTTGAACATTAGTGTTCAGAGATAATTGATCCCCCTGAAATTCATCAGTCTGTTGAGATATAGCATGTGGTTGAAGGCCCAATATGTATTTCTTGTTTATGAATTGTCTCAATAATTGGCATACAGAAAGGTAAAGCTCTATGATCTTTAAACTTCTCATAAATAATGCCTTTCAAGACAGTTTCATCATCCACCGTCCTGTAGGAAATGTATATTCTGAAACTGGTTATATTGCTGATCAAATGATAAATATATACCTTGCCAGGTTACACAGTTGATTGGAAGATTGTAACCTGATTTGCAGACCTGCTGAACACCCACAGCTATTCTGGAAGTGGAGCTCCCAGTTAAGGGGGGGTGTAGGAGGGGTGGTGGGGTGTCACAAACGAAGTGATAGACCTTGCACTTTCACCGCATGTTTTTGTAATCTGGCCAGGCTCTATTCTGTCAGCCCCAAAAGATTAAGAAATAAGTAATAATATCCCCCAAGGCCAGACTCAGCTGTTGATATAAAAAGAACTATTATATGATCATGACTTCTAGCTGACCTTCAGGTTTTCAGGCTAAAAGAAGACTAGCAGCATCTAGGACAAAGAAGGGCAATGTAAGACCTAAAAATAAACCAAATTATTGATCTATGCATTTTTAGCAGTCTAATTCAGCTGCCACACTATGCTGTTTACAACATCATGCAATAACTCACACAGACAACAGGCTGATCATTTTGAAATGCAAGCTGACATAAAGCAGAAATTCTGAATTAAGGGGAAACAATTTTGATATGTCTTCCAATTACACAGCACAGCTACGCATAATAATGAATTTGGGGAGTAAGCAGAGCCAGCATTCCCTAGCATTCCCTAGTTACTGTATGGAAAGTTTAAATTATTGGTTTCTGCTGAAGTAAGAATCATCTTTTTTTCTGCTATTTGCTATTCTCAATGATCAATTCACGTAAGTTATACAGGAATTATTCCCTTTGTTTACAATCATACTTAGCATCCTCATGCAATAATATTTCATCTTGTGTTGTCATCATAGAATTAGGCTTCGTAATTACTGTAGATATAGTCATAGAAATAATATAAATGTGTGTAATTTCATTATCATTTAGAAGGTGTGGCACACCATGTGTGAAAAGAAGAAAAGTAGCAAACATCATGGCGATGACAAAACCAATAAAAATACACCAGTCTCAGGGCAGTCATTTATACCTGTGCAAAAATATCACCAAAACTGGAAATTAGGGCCTTTTATGCACCAGAGCAAGTAGCTATACAAATTGCATGGAAGTGGAAAATAAAGCCCACTGTTTTGATCAGTTTCAGAAGAAGACATAGCATTTTCACTGGGATTACTTGCTATTTCATCAAGTAATAAAATGGCCAATATTCACAGCAATTGTGAAACACAAAATATTCCTTCCTTCCAGTAGAGCCTCTTCTCTTTGTGACAGCTGAATAGGCTAAGGCATCTGAATTGCTTCAGCGTTTTGAGAAGATTTCACAACATATGGTAGAAATGAAGCAGTCAGAAAGCCCAGCTGCTTTGAAATACGTAACCTGAATGCATCCTTAATTAGTCCATGTCCTTCCCTCAAGATCTACTCCTCTGAAAAAGGGATTGCCCGGTTTTGCAGAGTTGGGAAAAATTATCCAGTATCTTCCATGAATTACACTTTCAAGTAATCAATGTTTTGTGTGGTCTCTTTGTTGTTACTACCTTGAACCAAATACTCAGTGATCTGTTCGTTGATGCTAACATGGAATGGAGCACGTGATTTTTCTAAATGCTAGATTGTTTTCCAAAGCAACATTCTTTTGATGCTGATGAATGGGGAAATTTTTTTTGCAAAAAATACAAATTCTATTTGTATTGTAGTTTGTTCTGAATATGTTGAGGGTGTAAGAACTAATGCCCCACAAAGCAAGTAAAACTTACCAAAACCAAGGTGTAGGAAGGTTTACACAAACCTCATTTCTCTAGACTGAAACTGTAAACCCCCCAACTCCTACTTCATGGTGGACTGACCTTGGAAGTTTCTAGGTTGCTCAGTTGAAACCAGGACTTTTGGACACCCACCAGAAGTGTCCCACCTAGAACTGCAAGTAGTCAAGTCCCTGCTTAGCCCCTGCAAGCCTCACTAAGATCCATAGAACTTCCAGAGTCCTCTGAGCCACTCAGTGTGCACAGCCTGAAAAAAATGCAGTTAGAGTTGCCTTAAAACAGTCATGAAAGGAGTCACAGCCTCTCTTCCATGGAACCTTAGAACCACACAAAAACACAGTGTGGAAGAGACCTCTAGAGGCCATCTAGCCCAACCTCCCACCCAAACCAGCATAAATTAGATCAGAATCAGGTGGTTACCATGTTAACTCAGAAAACAGTTTCTATGTTTAGGTCAAACATATATTTTCCCAGAGAAAATCACCCAGCGATAGACTGCAAAAGCAGCTGGTGTGCAGAAAGAGGGAGGGAAGAGGGCAGAAAACCATGGAACTCATTGGCCAGAAAGAGCTGGCATTTTACAAGGAACTTTGCTGGTGTAGCTAACATTGAGGGTACTCACTTAGAAAGAGGCAGTCCTGGGTTGTAGTCCTAGAGTATTTTGCCTGTTACATATCTTATGTAAATGACCATCTGTTAAAACATCCACAGAAATAACCCTGGGCACCAGGGACTCAGACTCAGGACTTCCTCCCTGCCTGAGTGCCCTTACCCCAAAATGGTCTGGATTTTGGACTCTGTTCTAGTGCCCATGTAGGCACTGTAGTACCGTTGGTGAATATAACCACAAAATGCCATAAGCTGGGCAGGCAACATTTAGCATTTAACTGAAATTACATACTCACCCCTATTAAGTGTCATTTTCATCAGACAAAAATTGCAGGTATGTTCAGTTAGAGATTTAATATGCATCTCTTGCAAGTAATGAGTTTCCCTTTCTACGTAATACTCGCTAAGACACAAAGTGAAAAACTGGTGGGTAATTTGAAAGATTACCTTTTTCATTGAAAATAGATACGTTCCCACACATCACTAATGAGAGAAATTGATGAATAAACTAAATGTGAGAGGAGAAAGTCCCTGCAATTTGCAGCTAGTAAGGGTATGGTATAACTGATGATAATTATAAAGCAGTTATCTTCTGCTACTGGTTAGAATCCAGGTGGCCTTAAGCATATAAAGGAGAAACAGGAGCAAGGCTTGGGCAGGATGTAGGAGGGAAACATGTGGATTGGTTGGGTTTGAGGTATTGGCAGCTGAGGAAAAGATTTTATGGCTTTTTAGGGTTTCTAATTTTTTTCGTAGAGTTAGAAGCAGTAAGAAAAAGCAAAGACAGTTAAACTCAGTCAGTACATTATTTTGTATGATGAATTCTGAATGCCCTTAAAATTAAGGAGCAAAATGAGAAGTTCTGTCTCCTCTTCTGTTAGCTGTCATGTGTTAGAACTTGGATAATGCTTTCAGCTTGTAACTGGCAACAGGATCAATAGAGATGTGCGTACCCACAATAGTTCGGAGATAATGCTTTTCAAAAAAAAAAAAAAAAAGCAGATCAGTCCTTACATTATATTGAAGTATCAATATAATATATTATTATGTATATTATCTGTAAGGGAAATCACAGTAAGGGAAAATTCAGGAACCAGCTATATGCAACAAAAATCAAAGGGTCATCGAATCCTAAATATTATGTTTGTGAAATAGTGTGCTAATCAGTGTGCTAATGTAGTTGCAAAGCATTTATTGAACTTTATGGGTGGTATAGGTGATACTGAGCATAAAATTAATGAACATAGCACAACAAAAATCTCTAGAAAACATTTACTAAAAGTGGCTAGTTCAGGCCATCTAGAGCGTAGAAATATACTACTAAATTCAAATCTATTAGGTACTTTATCAAGTACCTAAATTGAATGAATATTTAGTTGGTATTCATAGTACATAGAGAACTCAAGGAATTTTTTTCTTCCTGATATCAGGGTGGCCTTCTATTAAATATATCTTAGATAAATCTGTTTTTCTTTGACAGTTGAATAAATCTTTCATTGTAGCACATGATAGAATTGTCTTTCAGGTATTTTAGGTGTATTTTCAAGCATAAGTTTTTTATGAAAAGAATTGCCAATTTTAGATTAAGTCATTGCATCCTTTTAAATATGAAAATTGCAGTAACTACTTTTCTTTAATATCTTGGAAGTGGTCATGAGAAGGTACGTTCAGCTCAGACAGCCTATTCAGAATACTACCACTAATCAATAAGAAACATTTATTAACTGGGAAGAAAAGTTCTTCATCTCACAGCTTTGCAATTTTTTTCTAAGTATCCATCTTCTTTGAAAATGTTCCACTTTCTAAATGAATTCTATTAATTATGAAGAAACCTATTCTCTTTTGAAACAAAAGAACTGCTGCATGGTATGTTCTCACATCTGTATCAATCTGTTCTGGTCTGAGAAGTTTAGGTTTACTGGGTTTGTAGCTGCATTGACAATGGAAGACTGTAACTGAAGGAGGGTAGCACCTTTTGATGCAGCTTAGTCTCTAATGATGTTAGTTGCTCACTTTGGAAGTGAGCAAGAAATCAGTGGTCATGCAGACAGCAGCTTATGGTCATGCTAGAACTTGTTAGAGGCCATTGTTAGGGTAACACACAGACTGCACCATTCTTCCAGGTTTTCAGAGTTTGAATATTAATTTTGTATAGGGTAGTAACTTCCAGATATATTAGGCTGTCTATTTGCTCTCTTCTTTATACCTATAGTACCAAGTAGGCTAAGGAAACTGCAGTAGTGAATGACCCATTCTGCAGTTTATGCAGTGTGATAATTTATCTAGAAAACAAAGACATTAAGAACATTAAAGTTTACAGTCAGGCTTCTTTCCTAGGCATTTTTTCCACTGGATTGAGCTCTTGATGCCTGCAATCATACATGTGATCACTCATAGTCCAAAAAAGATTGCTGTATCCCACTGGTTAAATCCATAAATAAAAGGTCCTGTTCTCTCCTGAGCATGAGCTTCATTTATCATAACGCAGGTGAGGTAGGGCTTCTCAAGAAGTTATTTTTGGATCACTAATACTGTGCTATCTCAACATTTTTGTTAGAGTACCAGAGTAGCCAGTGAGGCAGCGAGGAATCGCCATGAAGTTCCTACCACATCTTGCCACAGTTCCCCCAAAGTAATATGTTTTTACATAGGAAAAAAAAAAAAAAAAAGGTTGCTCAGTTATCCATGGTCACAACGCCACCCTTTTTCTCTGCGTAACCAGTAGGAATTGAATGAATAGCTCTAGAAATGCGGATCATGCTTTTCTAGGTTGGGTTTGCTAGTGAAATGTGATTTGTATCATCACATTCTGTGTACATATGTATGCAATCTGTTCCAGCTTCCCTTGCCAAATGGCATTTTGGTTGGAATGTTACTGACCAAATGTTGTAGAAGGTTGGGTAAAGCACTAAAGTTTCCTACAACTGGTGTGAAGAGAGACACTAGGCAGAACACTAAGACTAAATGTTTCCTTTAAGTGAACTGTGCTTGCATATGCTCTTTAGGCAAAATCACTGGAGAGCCACTGGGGAGATGGACATTTCTAAATGAAGCTTTTCACCAGTTACCAGAGAAGTTCAAATTGCAGTTCACACCTTTTTAAACACTAAGGGGTCTAATTACAAAATGCAAATTTTCTGGAAACTAAAGTTCACTTATTTTGCTGGTTAAGGAAAAAAAAAAAAGAAAATGAAGGTTAAATCTAAATATGAATGTATGCATTAGGGTCTTTTTTCCTTTACTCCTGACAGTTACATCAGTAAATACTGTAATCATAGAACCACACTCTGGATGTAGCTGCTTTATTTTCACTCCATGCACTTCAAACATTCTTACAGCTTTTATGCTCTTCTTTACCTGCATCAAAATGTTTGGCAGCTAGCAAACCAGTCTGATTGGATAATAATGAAAGATGTAGCTTTCATAAATATTGTAAGGAAGACAAGATAACATCAATACACACAAAATCTACTTTGTTGTCATGCTATGAACAAATGATAAAAAATATCTTTTAGGTGACTAAAACTCACTGCAGTTATTTAAGTCCTTGTTACAAATGTGACCTTTGCTGTTTTGTTGTCAGACACATAAATGCTTGTCAACAGCTTAGTGTTGGCAGAAGAGCAACGAATAACTCACAAACTCCTGAGCATTTTGAAGGATAGCTTTTTCTGTCTTCTGAAATAACACCTCATAGGGAATTTAAAAGAAGAGGGTTACACAACTTTTAATACATATTCTGGCATTAATATTTGCTAAAAATATTCAGTTGTTAGCATCTCCTTTTTCAATATTCTGCATATCACTAATTTAAGATTTAAAGTTCAATAAAGCACACTCAGTAAATTGGTATGCTTCTAACTTTTGCTCTGATGATGCATTACCCACTAAAATGAAAGTAATTACATACTGACTGGCAGGAAGAGGCTCCTGAGGTTTAAGATTTATAAGCCATTTCTTAATTTTTTCATGGAAAATAATGGGTGCAAAATGAACTATAAAAGTACCTTCTCTCTTTTGTTGTCTATCTTCATGAGAAAATAAATTATAGGTTAGAGATAGTGAGTTTTCTGAATTATTGCATGTATTAAAGTTTGGTGAAGTAATTTTGTTTAACACTAACTTCCACAGAATATATTTTCCATGAAACCTGCACAATTTTACTGAACAAACATGAGAAGGGAGATGTTCTACTGAAATCTCATGGCATACATAACTTCCCTTGATGATTTGAAGCTTTTGTGTTACTGTGTATTTAAATACCTTTAGCTGAACAGATTTACGTAATTATTTGATAGTCTTTTGAAAATATGGCACTTCATGGCCTCAGTCCTGTAATGCTCTCAGAACTCCCAGGAAGTCCCAGTCCTCTCAAATCTGAGTTGGATTTGAAAGTTTTCATCATCACTGAGGAAGGATGCTACCATATAAAATGGAGACTAATTGGACAACGTTTCTTGAGGAATCTTTGCAAATCTTTAAGAACAGGAAAAGTTTTGTTATTCTCCTCACGTGGAAGGTCAAATTACTTGATAATAAGGCCTACCTCTTTGCTTTCTATTGTGATATTGTTTGCGCTCTCTGATGTACTATTACATTTCTGGAGATTTCCGTGGTCATGGTTATCATTATATTTATATAGTAAACTCAGGCACTAGTGAGAGTCCAGTAATTGTTCAGTACAGCTGCTATAATTTCAAGGCATCAACCCACTCACTGTATGCTAGTAAGATACATCACTGATGGATACGTATACTGTGTGAGTGTGGGTTTCAGCCACACAGGGATCAGTTCTTAAACGTGTTCTCTGTTTCATTGCATGTCTTAGATGACATGATGTAAAATATTATTATTGCTTATCTAAACACTACATTCATGAGTATAATGACAGTTGTACATAGAAAATATGGAGAGCGGAGGAGAAAGATACACAGAGAGATCATTTTTAATTCTAAAAATACTAAAATAAAAATTGACAGTACAAAGAAAGAGAAAGATCAAGTGAAAGCTTTTCTGTTGTTCACGCTGATCCTTATATACATACTCCCTTTTACAATTATACACTCTGATTCATATATTTGTATCACTTTTTAAAAATGTCTTCCAGAAGACCTTACATTTGCAGCTCAAATACAACTTTCTGTCACAGTGCCATTAACACTGAAGATACAGAAGACTTAAAACTTCAGCCTGAGGGACAGCAAAGAGCCATGCAAAACCCTATTGGCACCGTATTTCTTGTTCAGTGTTGATTCCACAAGCCCTCCCAACAAAGGCTGGAAAATAGCCTTTCTCTCCTCTCTTGGAGGAGAGAAATTTGAAACAGGTGTTTTGAGGTAGACCTGAGATGACAGTCTTTCCATCTGAAAAGGCTTGTAACTACACAAATTGAACACATTACAGCGCAGGAGATTAAAGAGGAATCAGAGCACCAGAAAGCAAGTATGCACATTCACCTGTACCAGTGAATCCGTATCAAAATCCTCAAATATGGAAATTTTAACTGAACTAGCTAAGGCAGAAATAGAACTATTCAACCAATGTAACTTGAACAGTCACAGCAGCAGTGTTACGCTCATGGGTGCACAAGCTCTTTTAAAAATCAATGATGTCTATCGCTATTCCTTGTGGATTTTCCAATATCAAATTAGCACATTTTATGGCAATAGATTAAGAGGTTATGCCTAGGTCTCAGGCAGAATTTTTTTTTTTCTCACCAAACAGCATTAACATTCCTTTTCACTTAAAGTTTTTGGACATTTATAACAAAAATTACTTAACTCTAAGTCAAATAGATTCCACAAACCATTTAAAAAATACCCATTTTTTTCTTCTTTTGCACTATTTCATTGCCTACCAAATTGCAGCTCCTTCAGAATATTAATTTACTGAATATCCAAAAACTTTCCAGTGTTTCTGCATTTCAGTTAGGTTGAGAATACCACAAAGTCTGTCTTCAATTAACTCAAAAAAGCTTTATTTAGTGGCAGAACGGCTTCTGAAGCAAAAATTATTACAATACACTCAGATAAGCTTTGAGTTTTTCAGGTTCAGCCATTAATAACAAAAGTGCTGTTTCAATGCTTACCTAGAATTACACGTGGTGAATAGGTGGGCATAGTCCAAAAAAAATAATCTATTGTGCTATTTCTAATCCTGGAAACAAAGAAATATTGAGTCCATTGTTTAAATTAGAAAGGTTTATATCCTCTTGTATCTGAAGTCTCAAATGGGAAACATATAGGACAGGCAAGGGCAAGTCATATTTTCACACAGCAGCAGATTTTCTTTAACAAAAGCTTAACCTAAAAAATACGAAGGCCATTAAAACACCGTGTTATAAGGCCTCATGGTTCATACTTCAAACTGTCTGATAGACAAAGTTAAGTACCAGCATTATATATAAATTGTCACAGTACATAATTTTAAAGCACTTTATACAGACAAAAGAGTAAAACAAGGAGACAAGTATTAAAATTCCCCACTATTAGTATCTCTTGGTTAAGAAGATGTTCTTTCATAGCTATACTTTGAAAAACATTTAAAAATATCGTCCACATTTAAAAATGCCTTTTAATGTTGATGTGTGAAATCAGTATGTAATGTGTTTGTAGGGTGCACTAAATCAAAAGTGTTTCGGCTTTCTTTCAGTACTGGTGTTAATCATTAGTTGTTCATGTCAGCATGAAGGAAGACAATCATCAAGATGACCGAAATATGAACAACCATGGGAAATTAAGTAATGCCTACCATCAGGGAGAAAATGTTGATTTAATTTCTGTTTGCTCAGTAATACTTGTGTAATATTTACTTTTAGGTCTTTTTGTATTCAGAGATCTCTTTAGGAGGTCCTGTCTGTAGAGGTCTCACGGTAATGGTATGAATAGAAAAGAAAAGGGAAGAGTTGTCTTTTCTAGTTACAGCTTGGTAGCTTCAGTAGAACTAATACACAGGAGAAAAAAGGGCCCGGAGAGGTTACATCAAGAGAAGAGTTCCACAAAGATAATAAAATCTCCAATGCAAAATCATATCCTCTTTAAAAGCTGAAGTAATACTGCTTCATTTTTTGAGCTGTGTTATCATTTGGATTTAAGGTCTTTGGTCATGATAAAAAGGGTAAACTATTACAGGAATATGGCTTTAGTTTCTGTGTCTGCTTCATGTTTCTCTTTTCATGTGTTTTCCCAGTTTTTCACATTCAATACTGTTGTTGGTCTTGCTAATAAAGATCTGAAAGTTAGTTCAAATTACCTATTAAAAGGAAGAGATCATACTCAGGATCTCAGGGGGTTGGATAATATTGGCAGTGTTCATTCTGCACCATGAGCTGCATCAGAGAGCAAACAGGAATAGTAACATCGCTTTACTCAAATTTAGGAGATGCTACTTTCCTTGATCCCCTAGTCACCAACAATAAACTTGTACAGAGTTAAAAATGCTGCTGCAAAAAAAAAAATTAATCCAAATAGCTTTTTGTTTTTTGTGAAATTAATAAGAGGTCATTGAAATTAACCTAGCCTAATAATCTATGGAAACTTCCTATAAAAATGAGAAGGGTATAAATGTTCTTACTTATGTTCTTTGAGAGAACAGAACATACTTTACGTTTCATTAATGTAGTCACTTTCCACTGTTACTCTTAGGAAAAAGTATTCATTTTGGCTTTCTGATTCAACTCTGAAATATATTTGGATTAAAAGATATAAAAAGTCAAAAGTTCTTCCAAATTCTTTCCCTTATTTTTGACCGGCTACTATAAGGTCTATAATACAATTGCCCTGTTTCCATTATCACCTGGTTTACATTTTCATGTGAATATCATATCTTGGCTGCTGAACACACTTTATACAATGAGAAATTTTGAAGTTTCTTCAATCTCCACTCATAATAAAGATATTCAAGTCTTTCAGCATACCAGGAGCTGACATTTTGCTAGATTTGCTACAGCTTCCCTGGTTTAAAGATGCAGGAGAGACAATCCATTCATCTGTCAGGGCTGTGCGCATAGCATTGGACTGAGCCCAGCAAGATATTGGCAAAATAATATTTTTACGTGTCATATAGTATTGCTTAGAAATAAATCATTTTAACATTGTATTTCAATGAGTGGACTGGTAGCATCTTCCATATTTTTACACAAGATGTTTTATGGGTGAGGTAAACGTTTTTTTAAAAGTCCCCATGTAATTTGGGAATATATATCTATGTAGTCTGAGCTTTATTAAATGTTTATGAAATTCTTTTAGCATAAAAGGTACTATGCAAGAACTAAGCTTGTTAGTACAAACTGATTCATCTGTGGCAAAGGCAGCAGTGGCAGAAAAGGTCTTAGTACTGAATATCACTGCATCATTTAAATACAGAGTTCATATGAGACACACTTTGCCATGAGACATAGGAAAGAACCATTCTGACTAATTCATTGAGCTTTGCACCCATCAGACTTCTACATCCAGCTTTTGCATAGATATACTCAGTATCCATCTACCTTACAACTGTTTGGTTTCCCCCAACCCTGTATACCTCTTATTTTGCCACCAGTAAACATTGGTCTTTCAGATTCTCTGGATGGGCATTAGTTTTGTCCATGATGAAAGATTTTATCTAGATTGTGAATATGCTACCTATTGTTTGTGTGAGTGTACATTAACCATGTATCTGTTTGGAAATATATGGCACAAAAATATGGTGAATTCTTAGCAAAAGTGCAAAAGGTCATAGAATCAATTAATGTTTTGGTTTGGAATGGACCTTAAAGATCATCTGGTTCCAAAAACACACCCCCTACCATGGGCAGGGGCACCTTCCACTAGACTAGGTTAGTCAAATGCTTTCTGAATAACTTGCATTTGGTCCACGCAATCACAATACGTTCACAGAATTAACTCAATTCTTCTTGAAAGCATCAGGCATGCTTTCTGTTTGTTCTTCATGTTCATGTGCTTTAAGTAGCTCTGCAGTTGATTGAAGAGCCATGGTCGAGCCTATAATAACCCTACCCCACACTTTCTCTTATGCAGTGCTAGAATAGCTGGAAAACCATATTGTAAATCCATGCAGTGGTTTGACAGAAGTATTTCTTTAAGAATTCATGATGGTATTCATAACAGATGGTTTATCATTTATTATTTGTATTATGATTTATTAATACACTATTATCCTTTGTTTCTAGTTCTTTGGGATTTACTGTATGCATTTGCATTCTTTAATAAATATAGATTGAAAATGCCTCATAAAATTAATGAATATACATGTGATACATTGCAATATGGGTGTCTCAGAGTCTCTTGAAACTGTACAGTTTGCATAATAGATTACAAAAATAAAGTGTTTTCTTTGCAGGAAATAAAAATAAACTGGCAAGTGTCCCCATTAAGTTATAAATTCAAAATTAAAAGGAGAAGAGGACAAATATTTTCATGAATTAATCTTTAAAAGAATCAACTAAATTTAGAGGAGTAAGAATTATGATAACTCATTGCTATTGCATAACAGCTTCTATGAATGCTGTCCACTCATTATTCTTTACAGGATGCTTTCAGTTTAGTAGGTAAATATTATTGTCTCTACTTGACAGAGGTTAGAGAGGTTAAATATCAACTTGCTTAAGATCACTGAGAAGTTCAATTGCAGATACCAGAGTATAAGTCCTAGTTCATTCAACCTCTTGTCTAGCATTTTGCCTACATTTTCTATTTTATAAAATAATGGTAGAGGGAAGAATTTTTGTGTTTCTTCAAGAAGCATTAAACGTTTTTGCTGCATGTGGTGCTGCAGAGCCTATAACAAGAGTTCCCTGCACAAACCGGTTCTCCAGTAATGCATGTAGCCAATGGGCTGTAAAGCACATCAACCCAGTTTGGCTCCTTCTTCACCAAGAAACACTACATAAAACAAGATCTTATGAACACAACACAGGGCAGAAATGTTACCCAGTACCAGGCAGATTTTCTTGAGGGGAAAGACGCTAGAACTATCAAAAATAAGATAACACCACAAGTAGTATATCCCAGTTTAAAGTGTTAAATGTTTACTGAATCTTTTTTAAATTTATTTATTTTATTGTCACCTGATAGTAACTCTGGTACATACACTTCTTTTCCCCTTTTGCTTAACAGAACAGCAGCCATTAATAAACTTTCATTCTTCTGAAATTTGTTTTCTTTCAATTTCAGTGAACTCCTCTTATCTTTGAGAAACTAAAAGCTATCAAACACTTCAGAAAGATCAATCTGTCGAAAACTGTGAATTTACAACAGTTACTTTGCTCTCACTCCATATTTTTTCTGGGTGTCTGATTGCAGCCCTTCTATTAATAATTGCCACCTTGAACTTGTGATCTTAGAAAGTGAACGCATGAACCTAAAAAGAGCAGAAGATGTTCACCAGCTCTATCTGTGTGAAACACCTGAAGCAAGATTCTCAGAGCCAAAAAATGTGTTTGAATGAAGACTCTTCTAACTTGCAGCAACTCTGGATTAACACTGAATGGGATAAACAAGAATACACAGGAAAAGTTGAAATTTAGATCAGGGTTCTTTAATAAAGACAAAATGCAATATAACATTTTGTCATTATAAATAGAATAAATCTTATCACCCAATACTGCTTTATAACACATTATAAATACATTCCTGCTTTCACCAGCAATACCGATGTGAGATAGTATTTCATCAAGGTTGAATACCCCTACATTTTTTGCCGAGAAAAGCCATTGCAGCTAGTATGACTTTTGCTACTTAACATTATAGTCTTCTCTTTCATAAGATGCAAAGAAGCTTGACTTTCTCATCATGTCACGTCCCAAAGTTCAGAGACTTTATAACACTGCAATATTTTAGTCTTGTGCCAGTGCTGCTCCTTCCTCTTAAAAACATTTAATTTTATAAGTCATTTGCTTTACAGTCCAAACCATAAGGAAAGTTTCAGTGTCCAGAAGAGATACATTAATAACATTTCAATAGCAGTGAATTTGTCAAAGTCTATTTTAAGCAAATGGAAACAGTAAAGGTCTTTTGAGCGAATTGCTAAGGACACTGAAGTGTTCCTTCTACCCAAAATTGGCCAACACCAGTACCCAAGCCTTGAAAAGATGTCACACAACAGCAAAAAGATAAATTTACCTCATATTCAATCAGTCTCTATTGAAACTGCCAACATGAAGACCAATAATGTGTTTTCTCTCTTTTATGTATATGCAACTGTTATTTTTTTTATTTGAGAAACCAAGTCTTATCTTCTTTCTCTTGATCCAGCAAACAAAAACAGTTACATAATGAGTGTTTGGTTTCAGTTCCCATTGCATGGGAGTAAACAACTCAGAAATGTAAAGTTCTATATTACAGTATGAATATGAAACTGACAGCCATCAGTCAATCTCTTCTGTTGTGTGTTTCTAAGAAACTAGCATTAAAAAGTAGGATGACTGTCTGTTATGATCACTTTTATACTGCTGTTCCCTCATTTTGCCCAGTTGGTGGATTTTTGTTTTGACTATTCAGCTTCACCTAACTCAGTGTAAACCAGCCTAGGAATAAATGTAACTAAAATTACAATAGGAGCCAGATTTCAGGGAAATAAGTCCAGTTTACGTTATGTGTTGCTTTGAAGTGAAGCACACTGGTTGGAATTTCAAGCAACTGCAAGAAACATGTGAAGTAAGCTTTATTGTTCTTGTTGTCTAATCCATTTCCTTCATTATCTGAAAATCTAGCAGGAGAACATTGATATTAATTTTATAAATAGCAGTTCCCTTACCACATATACTTACACTGCTCTCAAATAACTAGGAAAACATTCTGTCAATTCACCAAGTGGGGGTCTAAAAGTATTAAGACTGTTTAAGAGACTAAGCAATGCCTGTGCTTCAACTTGCTGTCAGCTAGTGTGTTTAATGCATTAAAATATAGCTACCACCATCAGTTAAGTGAAAGTCCTAGTTAAAATATAAAAAATAGATGAACAGACTCTGCCATCACCTCAACTCAGTGCTTAATGGTTGCTTGAAGGTACCATATAATCTTTTGGGTGGCTTAATGGTTTGTTTCTTCACAGTTCAAAGAAGAAGAGTGGTTATTAAACCTGGTGTTCTCACAACTTCACTGAATAAGAAGTTCCACTTAGATTACTAAGGATAGGATCTAAGGTTTATACAACACTTGCTGCTGGAAAGTTAAACAGAAAAGAGTGTGCTGACCCTTATAATCTTATAAAATTATGTTTGAGGAGCATGAAATTCCTCAATCTTGAACAAGCTGAAATCTCAAATCCCAAACTACTAACTGCCAAAAAAAAAGCAAATAAAAGCCAACAACGTTGCTGACAAAGTATTTCTCCTTCCAGTTATCATATCACTTCAGTATAATTATTTAATGACTTTTGAAAGATCTGCTTTTCCAAACAGCATTGTTTTTAATTATAAGGGGGATAGGAAAGAAGCAGAAGTACCTCGTGGAAAATTGGTATAAGATTTCTTGAATATGTAACTTGCCCAAATGGGTAGTAACTGAAGGTTGTCACCATCTGATGTTTGTTCATTTGTCTGTGTAAAATGAAGTGGTGATCTGAGTCCTATAGGATTTGGAGAGCAAGGACTTGCAGCACAGAAGACAATAATTAATGTCATTGCTGGTAGTCTCTATAACTAGACCAAGCATTGAATAGGGACAAAAAACTAATTTCCCTTGTTATCCTTAAAGGTTTTGTTCCTTCATGTCAGAATTCTGTCAGACTGGGGAAGCAGCTAAAAGAAATTTGTTTTATCTGGTGCTTACACTGTGCTTGTTCTTTGCAACAAAGCAAACATTTCAGCTTCTAGAGCCAGCAAATCAAGTGGTGCTTGCAAACATAAACCCTTCCAAATAAAATTGAAATCCAACTTACATAGCACCAACAGATAACAAATCCATACTTTTCAAGGAATGATAACAAGCTTTAGGCATTGACAACAATAGAAGTGAAGCAAAAGTCAATACTTGTGTGGTACCATTCTTTGTCACACCTTTATGTGTACTAGAACTATAGCCTCATGAAACTTGTCCATGCATGGAAGCTTTCCACATCACAAAACTGAAAGTGGAGATAACTGTCAAGATGTGACCCCTTTACACTTGTCTGTTTCAAACCCTTCAAATTTGTACATAACAAAGTGAGCTGACCTTGGTTATAAAGTATAAACCAGAGCCTCTTTGCATACCAATCCTTGGTATTAGCTATAAACATCAGACCTTAACTGCTAGAAGCAGACACTGTCTGAAAAATATGCCATTAATTTCAGAGAGTTAGTTAGAAAAGACTTAACTGAAAAATAAAATTACTGAAAATTGGTTCTGTTTTACCTCAAACTGGGACAGACACTCACAGATCTTTATCTAACTGTTTTATTTCTGGTTGCCTATACATTTTCTAATGAGAATAGACTCTTCTGTAAAATTATAGCCAGTGATAATAGATTTGCTTTGGGAGAAAAACACTTGTCACTGCAAGAAAGTTGTTCACTGACCATGAACAGGCTAGCAAGGTTACCATGTGGTGGATAAATTAATTTGATGACATACTTAATTATGCACATTTTATGGACCAGATATACCACTTAATGTTTGCTACGGGGACAAGAATCAACCTACTGTGAAAAATTGTGAATCAATTTATTGGACCTGGCAGATATCCTGAATTTCGCAGAAGTTTAGATTGCCAAATCATAAATAATTGAAGTTTAATCCTCAGAACTACAATGAAGTACTTCTAAAGTTTGTCCTGTATTTGCTAAGTGTACTGAAAGTAGGAATAGATTCACTGCCTGATTATTGACATGGTATATTTCTTATATTTCTTAGGTTCTGTCCTTAGGGGCTGATGTTCTACCAGAATATAAACTCCAGACACCTCGCATCAACAAGTTTACTATATTGCACTATAGTCCTTTCAAAGCCGTCTGGGACTGGCTCATTTTGTTGCTGGTAATATACACGGCCATATTCACCCCTTACTCTGCTGCCTTCCTACTGAATGATAGTGAGGAACGGAAAAGGAGAGAATGTGGATATTCTTGCAGCCCACTGAATGTTGTAGACTTAATTGTGGATATTATGTTTATCATTGACATTCTAATAAACTTCAGAACAACATATGTAAACCAGAATGAAGAAGTGGTAAGTGACCCTGCAAAAATAGCAATTCACTACTTCAAAGGCTGGTTCCTAATTGACATGGTTGCTGCCATACCTTTTGACCTGCTGATTTTTGGCTCTGGCTCTGAAGAGGTAAGTTTAAATGAATATGAAATCTTAAATCTTAAGTTTTGACTTTACTACAGTAATATGTATATCCTAATATATTTTTTACTTGCCAGTTAATAGGCTGTGTAGTAGTTCTGCCCTATGTTTTAAAATTAACATAAAATTAAATCTTCCTTAGTAGAATAATGTAGATTAGCTTTCATTGGCAGGAGAATAAGTTGGATAATTCAACTAGTATTTTTCAATTATAAGATATTTGATACAAATCAAATACAATTTGATACAAATGTCTTTACAAATACTGAAACATATCAAGTATGAAGGATTTGTTCAAATGCTTTTAGTTAAGAACTGCTCCTCTGATTTGCTGCTTGCTTTGTAAAAACTGCTCATAATGCATATAAGTGGTGTGTTTGCATTAAAGCATTAAAATAAATTTTCTCTATTCAAAATCTTTAGATCACATGTTTAGTCAGTGTAAAACGGATTAGTTGTAATGTAAATTATACCAGTTAACAAAAAGATTAGACTGTTGTCTATTTTATCAAGAATATGGACTGCCAAAAGAAAGAAAAAAAGATTATATGGGGTTAACCATGCCAGACATGAATAATGTCTTCACCCTATCTGTATAATAGGTTAAAAAAGTGTTTAATATATGTATTAAAAAATTGCCCAAAGGAGTATAAAACATACGCTATGTTCTGGATGCCTGACCCAGTTCTGCCTCCTCCCAAAGAATTTTATTTAATTTAAGAAGGGCTAAAGTTATAATATACTTTTTGATGAAAAGTGAACTGACAAGTAGAGAAATGAGGATTTTTTGTGATGCATAGAATGCAGCAGTTTTGTTTTAAAAAAAAGGAGCAAACCAAGCAAAACATGATCCATTCACCTTTAAGAAATCCATTTCTTAAAAATAGCGTTTTGCACATATTGACATAGGGAAATAGACAGTTTTGTCAACCGTATGTGCATCTCATTATTTGAGAAGAGAAAGGTGAAGACTACAAATTAATCATCAACCTTTAGCATGAAAATTTACTGATGTGACTGTGTATGTCTCCATGTCACAATACAGTGAATGCAAAAACCTTTTCATTTTGAAAATAATTCTTTTTTATGAAAGTCATTTGCTGTGACAGCAAATATTTTTATGTCTACCCCAATAGCCTGATCTGCAGTCTGAGCATACCCTAGCTATCCTCACAAATTACATGTAAACTTAATTAAGTATGGCTTTAAGGGTCAGTTAAAACAACTGGCACATACCTACATGCACCTTGACAGTCTTGTCAGCATATTCAGCCTTTAAAATTTCAGAATAAGGATGAATGTCAGTCATGCTTTTCTTAAATTAATTTTCTTAAATTTTAAATGAGAATGTTTTCCTGTCTCCTGCACTTCTGGAAAATCTTTATTATATTGTGGTCTAATGCAGCAGTCATAGAAATCAATAGTAACATTCCTAATCAATAGTGGTATTCCTACTAATTTGAACATGAGTGTATACACTCTAGGTAACCATGAAATCTGGAGAAAAATGTTGGTAATAGCATGCAGCAGAACTAAATTTTTAAGGGAATGCAATAAGAAGAGAGAGAGTATCATAACAGTTCTCTTACCAAAAAAAACCACTTTTCTATTCAGACGGTGACTAGAAAGGTCAGAGATTTAAGAGAAACTTTGATACCTTTTTGCATTTGTTATCCGTGGTAGGTGCCAGTCTTTCTACGGATGTTTTTCTGTGGTTTTGATAGCACAGACACAGAAAAGACAATATTCTGACAATGACATTATTTCTACCTTGGACCACATCTTTCCCATTCAGGTGTGATCTGCAACTCTCTCTGATCACTGACCACTCATCACTGCCAAAAATTATGTCCAGTGACTGGAAGCATGGAACACCAAGAATTACAACAGGGACCAATACCAAAGTTGATTGCAGCAGTGCTCTTTGGATTTATCAAAGAATCATAGAATAGTTTAGTTTGGAAGGGACATTAAAGATCATCTAGTTCCAACCCGCCTGCCATGGGCAGGGACACCTCCCACTAGACCAGGTTTCTCAAAGCCCCATCCAAACTGGCCTTGAACACTTCCAGGGACAGGACATCCACAACTTCTCTGTGCAACCTGTTTGAGTGTTCCACCACCCTCATACTTAAAAATCTCTTCCTGATATCTACTCTAAATCTACCCTCTTCCACTTTGAAGCCATTACCTCTTGTACTATCACTACATAAAAAGCCCCTCCCCATCTTTCCTGTACGCCCCCTGTAGGAGCCTTTTCTTCTCCAGGCTGAGCAACCCCAACTCTCTCAGCCTATCTTCATAGGAGAGGTGCTTCAACCCTCTGATCATCTTCCTGGCCTCCTCTGGACTCTCTCTAACAGGTCCATGTCCATGAGGTTTGCACGGGCCCACCTCTGAAGCCTGTGAAGGTCCCTCTGGATTGCTTCCCTTCCCGCTGCTGTCAACCACACCACACAGCTTCGTGTCATCATAAACTTGCTGAGTATGCACTCAATCCCACTGTCCGTGTTGCCAACAAAGATGTTAAACAGCAGAATGGGTTCCAATAATGACCCCTGAGGAACAGCAGTCATCACTGGTTTCCACTTGGATGTTAAGCCATTGACCACAACTCTTCAAATGCGCCTGTCCAGCCAGTTCCTTATCCACCAGGTGGTCCATCCATCAAATCCATGTCTGCCCAATTTAGAGATAAGGATGTCATGTGGGGCAGTGTTTTGCTTTGCATAAGTCCAGGTAGATGACATCAGTTGCTCTCCTCTTATCCACCAACGTTGTAGCCCTGTCATAGAAGGCCACCAAATTTTTAAGGCATGACTTGCCCTTGGTGAAGCCATGTTGGTTATTACCAGTCACCTCCTCATTTTCCATGTGTCTTAGCAGAGTTTCCAGGAGGATCTGTTCCATGATCTTGCCAGGCACACAGGTGAGACTGACTGGCCTGTAGTTCCCCGGGTCTTCCTTTTTTTCCTTTTTGAAAATGGAGATTATGTTTCCCCTTTTCCAGTCACTGGGGACCTTACCAGACTGTCACAAATTTTAAATATAATGCAAAGCAGCTTGCAACTTCATCCACCAATTCCCTCGGGATCTGCAGATGGGTTTCATCAGGTCCCATGGACTTGTGTACCTTCAGGTTCCTTAGATGGTCTCTTCACCTACAGTGGGTGGTTCTTCATTCTCGCAGTCCCTGCCTTTGCCTTCTGTGCTTTGGGCAGTAAGGTTAGAGCCCTTGCCAGTGAAGACTGAAACAAAAATGTCATTGACCAGCTGTCCTGTTTCCTTCCAGAGAAGGCTCACGTCTTCCCTAGTCTACACCACCGACATACTTATAGAAGTTGTTCTTGTTGCCCTTCATGTCCCTGGCCAGATTTAATTCTATCTGGGCTTTAGCTTGCCTAACCTGGTCCCCACATCCTTCCAGTGCTTTATCCCATGGAACCCTATCAAGCAGATCCCTTAATAAGCCAGTCTGCTCTCCAGGGTCCAGGGTAGTGAGCTTGCTGTGCACCTGTCTTTGCTGCCCTAAGGATCTTGAACTCTACCATTTCATGATCACTGCAGCTAAGGCTACCCTTGAGCTTGACATTCCCCACTCATCCCTCCCTGTTGGTGAGGACAAGCTCCACCATAGCTCCTCTCTCCGTTGGCTCCTCTACCACTTGGAGAAGGAAGTTGTCATCAGTGTATTCCAAGAACTTCCTAGATTGCTTGTGCACTGCTGTGTTGTTCCTCCAACAGATATTGGGGTGGTTGAAGTCCCCCATGAGCACCAGGGCCTGTGAACATGAGGCCGCCCCTGTCTATAGAGTGCCTCATCTGCTTGGTCTTCCTGGTCAAGTGGCCTGTAGCAGAATCCCACTAGAATGTCACCTGTCCCTGCATTTCCTTTAATCCTGACCCACTAACTCAAGGTCAGGATTCATCCATCCCCACGTGGAGCTCCATGCATTCCATTGGTCATTGACATACACCTCCTCTTCATCTCCCCTGCCTGTCCTTCCTAAAGAGCTTGTATCCTTCCATTCCAACACACCAGTCATAGGAGCCATCCCTCCACACTCTATGATGTCAATGAGAGCATAGCTCTGGAGGCTTGTGCACATCTATAACTCCTCTTGTTTGTTCCCCATGTGTTTGCATAGTGGTGTTTAAGTTGTGTCCCTGTTAAAGCTGACTTATTGGCTGGAATGGCTGCAGTTCCGTTGTGCTGCTCTCCAGGTGACATTCCTTTGAGGTGTTTGACCCTGAACGTCATTCTTCCACCTTTCCTGTTACAGACATCCTTAGAGTAAAGTGCCAGGTACTGAAGTGATGCTAAAGGGGTAATTTTAACATAAGACAATATTGCAGATTAGTAGCAAACAAGTGCATTCTGGCAGGTGAGTACACAAATACAAAACTGTGGAACTTGAAACAGAAATTATTGGACAACATAATGACTTTTCAGTATTGCAAATACATGTCAATCAATTATTCATTCCCTCAAAACCTAGAAATTGAACAGTTTCACTATCTGGAAAAACTAGTTTGTTCAGCTAAGCAGCAATGAAACTATACAGATTATGGGTTCAGCATGCCATCGTGACTTCACTCTCTCATTCATGATATTGAATATGTCGGTCACTTTTTTCTAAGCTGCCACTTACTGCAGGTTTGCTTCCTACATTACTAACTGTAATATTTCCCCAATGATCCCTTTTTGATAGTTTAGCAAGAAGAAGCAAATGTAAAACTGTCAGAATTGAGCATTTTTCATTTAATAGAATTTTTTCAGTTGTAAGGATTATCTTTTTAATGAAATAGCTCTGTTTTGTTATCTAGAGATTTTTCAAATAATATCCCCTATGAACAATTGTATTTAATAGTCTTTTTATTAAGCAACGTAAGCTCCAAAGAGAGCTCCATGTGTGCTCACCCATCTTTAAAACACCTTGATATCAAACCGTGTTTAGAAAGGAGACGAGGTGATAATCCAAATACCACATGCAGCACTATCTGAATGCTCCTCTTTGAGCCATACCAATGGAAAGCAACAGAGTAAGACAGTTAGTTTTCCAATTTCTATATCAGGGAACTAATATAATTTTAAATTCTTTTTTTTTTCTGTTTAAGCAGACTCAACACTTAATAATTATAGCTGGTAGTAAACCATTCTCTTTTTTGTGTGTATTGTAAATGTTAAGTGGCATCCCTGATGCCTGAGAAGATAAAAATAATGAGAAGATGGACTTTTTACTTTCTATCCTTTTGGTAGCATATTTTTAATCATCCTACTCAGCTGAGGAGTCTGGGTTGGATTTTAAATAAATAGTAGTTACAGTGGCACAGCTCCTTAAAGCACACACAGAGATGATGTGCCTGTACAAGGAAAGCTGCTTAAGATTACTAGACATTTTTAGATATATACATTTAAAATAATGTGCTTTTTAATGTATTGATCAGCTTTTCACTTCAAAGATAAGTGCATTGTATTTTTAGATATATACATTTAAAATAATGTGCTTTTTAACATATTGATCAGCTTTTCACTTCAAAGGTAAGTGCATTGTAGGGAAAAATCAGATGATATATAGATAACCAGAGTTTCTTCCCTTTCATCTAGAACCTACTGCAATAAAACTTACAAACAAGTGACGCTAACAGCTTCAAGCAAGAAAATTTTCATATCTATAGTATTATTGAGACCAGAGAGAACAATCAGTTGAAATATGCAGAAAAGCATGAAGATTTGCTGTTTGTGCAAATAATAGTGATCATAGCCATTTTACAGAACATGATTAAAAAGCCTCTCAACAGGAAAAATTCTGCTTTAGAAAATATAAATAAATATATCATGATGTATATATATCCAGATATTCATGAAATGTAACAATGAATATGTCTTCTACTCATAGCATTAGATCACAAAAATAGATGGGGTTTTGTTTAAATGAAGATATATAAATCAAAGTATTCTGTGGCGCATAAGGCACGGACTCCACTAAGCAGTGAAGCGAAGATGTTTATTTTTTCACTTTTCCAGCATATATAGTTTCTGTCTTTTGATCATGCGTTGTGCTCTTTAGACAGACAGGTTACAAGTGGATGCCCATACACCGTTGTGAGCAATACAACTGGCTACATTTAAATGTTTATCCCACCTAGCTAATAAAACATTACTGTTTTGGTACACTGCTGTCTGTTTCACACCACACACACGTCAACATATAAGGACATTGTTTTGCTGATCTCATGGCCCCCTTCCCATCAATACAAGAACACCTGCCGAGCTCTCGCTCGGCAGCGTGTCTCCAACTTTCTCATTCCTGCAGTATTCTTGTTCTTCTATTTTGATGTTTTCACTTCACTCCATTACACAGTGTATCTGTTAAAGCAAATTGAAAAGATGAATCCCGCATTTCCAGGATTAGAGATGGAACCTCATAGAATTCATTGCATCTCCACTGAGAGAATCAGTGCTTTATCCCCTTGCAAATTAAAATATATTTGAAAATAAAGCTCATAAAACATCTCAGGAAGAGATAGTTTCCTGTGCTCAGTTTAGCAATTTACTTGGAAAACCTATTCCCATGAATTTCAAGTCTTTTACACTGAAGACTGCATAGGTGGTCATACAGGCAGTCTGCCTTTGCATCAGCAGCTCTGTGGACTGAGTACAGTCCAGGATGATGCAGCATTAGGGTAGAGTCTCTGGAAGTTGACTCTGGAAGTTGTTTAGGTGGATGGCTAATACCAGAGAAACATTTCGTATCAACATTTTCTTCCCTTAATTGTCTTTCAAGATGAAGCAAAGAGGAACCCCTGCACTGCTGGAGCAGGCAGTTATTTGTAGGCTATTTTGGCAGTCCTGTATCAACAGCAGTTGAAGTACCACTACTCTGCTATAAATAAGAAGTTTTGGTTAGCTGAAATATATTTGTTTAATTGTTCTTTGTACTAAATTTTCAGTATCATGATGCATGCAGCATAAAGATTTTCAACAATGACACAGTGCTCAGAAGAGTCTATTAAGGTAATGGAGCATAGACTGAAAGGCCAAATTCTAGCATGTATTAGAGACTTTTCCGAGAGAAAGAAAAGAGTTAATTATGCTTGATGCTATAGTACTCATGCTTAATAGCTTTATTTACAGGCCAAAAAAAAGGCTAGACATTTGATGATGGTTTTAACATAAAATATAGGTAATAGGAAATCATTGAGAAACAATATCAAGAAATTGGAAAGAACTCTGCAGCAGATAAACTAGTCTATAAGCATGTGCACAGTAATGCACATTGAAATAGACAGTTTGAGCTACTCATACATATCAGTGATTTATTTGGTTTAAAAAAGAGTCAAATAGGAGATTATATTGTAGATTTATACATTAATGATACTGAATGTTATGAAGAAAATAAATAAATAAAAAACTAACATAAAAATCTAACAAGGAAATTGAAGGATTAGGCAAAGGCCATCAGTGAGAAAGTCATGAGTTGTAAATGACTTTCCACAAGCAGAATACCACTTATAAAAATAACTAATTAAGCAATACGAGCTCCCTCTTCCAGTCTGATACAATAACTTCTGAATGATACCCTCTGATTCTGAATGGTTCTTATGTTCTGAATGATACAATCAGATAAACTGATGCCCTTCTCTTTCAAATTATGCTTTAATCAACTGCTGTCTATAAAAATTGAGACTATAAAGCAATCTCACTGTTAAAAAAGAAGACTAATCAGACTTAAGGTTTTAGAAGGATTTTGTAAAATAAATTTAGTGACTTATACTTAGAAAATGTAGTATCGAAGAACTTGTTTTAGGTCATGTCCTTCCCCTGAAGAGAAAATAATTGGCAAACTTTAACCTATTTGCTGGTATTAGTTTTTGGCAACAAATGGGATTAAGAAGAGTAACTGACAGAGTAAGACCTCTACCTCCTTGGGTGCCACGCTGAACAAAGCATTCCAGCACACTAAGGAAATTACACTGTGTGAGGCATAGTTCTGACACCAAGTATGTCTGGTAAAGGGCATAAAGGAGCCGGACTGTGTGAAGGCTCCATCCACACTGAGAAGTGGACAGCATGTAAAGGCACACCAAAACCTATAGATCATGTTTTCCAGCTCTTCTGCCAGCTGTATTTTAGTGTCAAAGCCTCTACACTGTATGAAAGAGTTTCTCTTCTCCCAGCTGAATAACCCCAACTCCCTCAGCCTGTCTTCAAAGGAGAGGTGCTTCAACCCTCTGATCACCTTCATGGGCCTCCTCTGGACTCTCTCTAACAGGTCCATGTCCTTCTTATGTTGGCAGCTCCAGTGCTGGACACAGTACTCCAGGTGGGATCATACAAGAAGGGAGCAGAGGGGCAGAATCACCTTCCTTGACCATACTGGCCATGCTTCTTATCATCCAGCCCAGGATATAGTTGGCTTTCTGGGCTGCAAGAGCACATTGCGGGGTCATGTTGAACTTCTCATCAACCAACTCTCCGAAGTCCTTCTCCTTAGGGCTGCTTTCAATCCATTCTCTGCCCAGCCCGTATTTGTGTTTGGGATTGCCCTAATCCATGTGCAGGACCTTGTACTTGGCCTGGTTGAACTTTATGAGGTTTGCATGGGTCCACCTCTCAAGCCTGTGAAGATCCCCCTATATGGCATCCCTTCCCTCTGGTGTGTCAACCACACCACACAGCTTGGTGTCATCAGCAAACTTGCTGAGTATGCACTCAATCCCAGTGTCGATGTCACCAACTAAGATTTTAAAAAGCATTCATCCCAATATTGACCCCTGTGGCCTCTTCCATGGTGTAACGATATGACTACATCTGTAATAGAATCGTTCCAACACCTCACTAAGAAAAAATGTTAGCTTTTCTTAAGATTTCTCTTTTCCTTAAGGAATCATAAATATTTCAACTTGAGGTACCTTACAAAATAATGTACTTAATCGCAATGTTCATATGCTGAAGCTCAGCCTAGGCATAGCTTTTCGAAGCATATGTTCTTGCAAACTGTTGAGGTCACAATCAATGAAACAGCCTACTTCATGGAGCAACGAGAAATTCACCCTGAAATCATTCTCTGTGATGCTAAGTTGAACCAAGGACTGTTGCCCAGTGTTACCCTACATTTTTGTCTTGCTCATTTAATAAAGCCTCTTTTTATGTTCCAAAGGCTTTCAGATTGTAGTCAGAAGCATGGTGAAAGCAAGGATTTAATAAAACATAAAACCCAGCCTATTACTTGTTGAAAGAAAGCTTTAACATGACATATACTACCATCAGAGTGGTTTGTAAGGCTTGGATAACTTTTCAGGTTAAGTGTTACATACTCTAACATGCATGTAACAAGCGTGTTCAAAAAGAGAAGAAAAAAGTACTAAAAACTTATTCAGTCTTGACATCTACTGAACACTTTAATATATGTTCACATCTAATGGAGGGAAAAAGGTAGCTGAGTTCTTTTTCAAATCAAGTAGTTACTATTTGCAATGTTGTCGATCTGTTTTACAAGGAATTAACAAGCATGAAAACAATTTACCGATTTAAAATCGTAAATTTAAGTTGATAAACTTTAGATTCCTTTAAAAATATCAGCGCCCCAAAGAGGCTGCAATGAACCGTAGTGGAGGTCTGCACTTAAAAGACTGGAATATATTCCTGGTTTATAACTGACCCCCCCCTTTTTTTTAATGGTATGGTACTTTTATTAGTGGCTTCTACCACTACACCTGCAAGCTTCAGGATGAAAGATGAAAAAAAAGATCAGTCTGGAGTCTGGCATCAGTAGCTTTTCCATGATTTTTTCACAGTGGTTCATCTTGTTTTACCTGTATAGAGTGTTCTGACCATTACAAACAGGAAGAACATTTGCAGATTAAGATATTTACTCTTTGGGACATTTCTGCCTTATTTCTTCTCTCTTCTAGAACACGTGTGTAAGAACATTGCAAGTTAGGATCAAATATAGTCATGCAGTTTTTTTCAAACATCACAAATACTTAAGGCCAGTCATATAATTATGATAGTTCCAATAACTTCAAAACTTTATCATGCCAGAACATCATTAATTTAATGTATCATCTAAGTCCATTAGGGTGGATTGAAAAGTCCAGATCAAGAATAATACTCAAAATGAAAGAGTATTGAGCAGATAATGACAACTTCAATATATCTTAATTCAAAATGTGCATTTCTTTCTGTTTCCTTCACAGTTTTTATAATAAATTTGATAGTTTAAAGAAAATGAAATTAAGATTACATTGAAAAAAGTTAATCATCTGGTTTTGTTGATTCCCCTAAATAATGGAATTTGTACTGGTTTATTCATGCTGTTTATTCATGAGAATACATTTGCTAACAGAGAAAATTGATTTCTATCTTATTTTTACAGACAACAACATTAATAGGTCTTCTGAAGACAGCTAGACTGCTGCGTTTGGTGAGGGTAGCACGGAAACTGGACAGATATTCAGAATATGGTGCTGCAGTTCTGATGCTCCTTATGTGCATATTTGCACTAATTGCACACTGGCTCGCTTGCATTTGGTATGCCATTGGAAATGTAGAAAGACCTTACTTGGCTCACAAGATTGGCTGGTTGGATTCTTTAGGAGAACAATTAGGAAAGCATTACAATAAGAGTGATGCAAGCTCTGGTCCATCCATCAAGGACAAATACGTTACAGCACTTTATTTTACCTTCAGCAGTCTGACAAGTGTAGGATTTGGAAATGTGTCTCCAAACACCAACTCAGAGAAAATCTTTTCCATCTGTGTCATGTTGATTGGCTGTAAGTAGTTTTATCTTTTTTTATTATTATTTTTTTCTCAGTATTTGAAACAAATGACCTAACAGTCTAATCTAATAATATTATAAAAATGCAATCAGAAGGGTAAATTCCCAGCAAAAGAATGTTATATGCAAAAATATGTTGTGACTCATGCAGTGTCAGGAAGTAGTCAAATTGCTTGACTACTCAAAATCTGTTATCCAAACTGTCAGAAGTTTTGTGTTCTGTGTTAGTGTCAGTAAGCAAATCATGTGTACGGTAGGAAGCTGATTTTTGAGTGGATTTAGGAAACTATAGCCCATCATTTTGGATAATCATAATTATATTTTATTTGCTGATTTAAACCCTGAACCTAAATGTATGCATAGATTTTTAACTCTGCCTTTTGTTCTTAGATTGTACTTAACCTTAGTTCCTAGTTCTTAGTTCTACCAAACATCCATAAAATTAGATGAACCTAAATTATAACACTAAATTCAGGACTACAAATTCCAAAGATAAATATTAACAACTTGATTACGATTTAATATTTAAGCCTCAACTGCTAACTGAGTTAGTACTGACTCAATTAAATCAATAAAGAGTGCCAGATAAATCAATTCCACTTCTCTGGGAATGTTGCTAGTCACATCTGAGCTATTTTATTGTATTGTATTTTATTGTATGAGCTACATACAAAGTACATTATAAGGACTGTTGCATCATCTGCAAAATCCAATGATATGACTGAAATAAATTTTTTTCTATTTAATCCAGCATTAATGTATGCTAGCATTTTTGGAAATGTATCTGCAATAATCCAAAGACTCTACTCGGGAACTGCACGGTATCACATGCAGATGCTGCGGGTAAAGGAATTTATACGTTTTCATCAAATCCCCAATCCTCTGCGGCAGCGACTTGAGGAATACTTCCAGCATGCGTGGACGTACACCAATGGCATTGACATGAACATGGTATGTTGTTCTGTTTTTCAGGCACGGCTGCTGAGGAATAGATAAATGCATGAGAATTTAGACATTGTAAGTCTTCATTATTTATTATTTATTGTAAAAGTACAAGTTGAAGAAGGTGGATATATATCAATTTTTGAAATACAATTCATTACAAGCTTGTCATCCAAACATTTCACTGCCTAGATTATTAGAAGCTATATCAGAAATCTGAACTCTCACTGTGCTTGAGAATAGTTGACTATTGCAGTTGACTATTATAAACTTAAGACAAGAAAAAAAATAAAAGGCTTCTTATTTCAGGCATAGCTGTTCCAGAATTTTGTGTGTTCTTTGGCCTAATTTTCCAACAAGAGTACCTGTGTTGTTATCCACTTTTAGTCTTTCATAACACCTATGGAGATCAGTTCTTTTTCAAAATCCTATTGTGTAATCTAGAACAGGTATACTGGGGGTGGGTGGAAGTGAAGACCAAGGAGGTGGTTTAGCTGCTCTATTCAGAGTGAAATATTCTAATCATATGATAGTCTGAACAGTAGTTCGCTTGCATTCATGACCACATAATTTTGCAGTGAAAGTCAACATACCACCACTAACCATTTAGCAATCCACAGAATCTCATTTCTAGGAAGCGGCAGAATACAACACTCATATTTTCTGTTCCTGATAAAAAACCTGTAAACCCTCATTATATAAAAACATATTATGTGACCAGCTAAAAAGGAATAACAGTCTTATAAAGTAAAAAGTAAAAAAAAGTAAGCATCTATTTTTCTGGCTTATTTCTGGAGACAGCAACACTTTTTCTGACAAGTTGGCATAGGTTTGAAGACACTGAAAGCATTGGGCATCTTGAAGATCTGTGAATCTGTATCTCAAGAGGGATGCTTCCCAGAGTTGTTCTGAGTTATAGATTAGAGATTCTCCATAAAGTCGGAAAAACAAGAACATCTATACATTTTTCTAACAATTTAACTAGAAAACAAGCTCCAAAATTTTGACGTAAATTCAAATGCCTTCCATGTGATATGGAACACATGTGTTCGTGAATGACTGTCAGAGTGGTACACTTTTATACAGTAAGTAGAAACAATGGTCTTGATAAAAAGCTTTTAGAAAGCTGAATCACTGACAGCTTGATTTTATGGTTACCATTAAGTAAAGCAGATCTTAATTTTAAGATAGCAAATTAAATATTGGGCTTCACCTCACCCTTCCATGAGTGTCCCCTCAGAAGGGGGGAATATTATGCCCAGTGCAGGGCAAGGATACTTGTGTAAACCTCTGCTGGGGATTACTGCAGTGGAAGGCAGCACCAGTAGCTTCATCCTGCGTGGCACCAAATGGCCCTAATTCCCTCTGATGGCAATGGGATTGTGGGGTACCCGGCACTTTGCAGGATCAAGCCCTTAAGCTGCAGGTTGGTGCAGCCTAAGCCTAAAGTAGATCATTGAATTATTTCTGAAGATATTACAAAATCATGTATGCTTTAACTAATTCATTAACACTAATGGCTGTATTAAGAATGCCTGTTTCACATGAAATAGTAACTAAATCTGGATGTTGCCAAGTTAAACTTTGCATAATGCAGGAATTGGTGTACTGGAATTAGTCTTGGATTTGTCATTAATGTAAAATACTCACTAAATGGATTAAACAGCCCATATTCTGCAATATGATTGTGAGGCAGTATGGAGGCTTTTTTTTTTTAATAAAATGTGAAAAAAAATCAAGTTTAGTATCTTGTTTTGTTACATTTTATTTCTTATTCTGTTCACAATTCTATCCCTCAAGTTTTATGGCCACTAAATTTTCTTTAAAAGTGAGTTTGAATATATTACACTTAGTGCGAGGTTAATATAAGAATTGTGTGATTTATGTTGTACTTATGAAAGATTTATCTCTTTCCTGTCTGCTTCATACCTAAATACATGGAATAACACCACCCACTGGTAAGAGCAGGAGGTATTTATATCAAATTTAATTCCAGTATAAAGTGTGGAGAATATCCATGTTATCTGTCGGGTTTAGAGCTTGTTCAATGCTTTCTAATTTTAATTGTAACTTGTTGCATGATGAAAGCATAGATAGCAAAGGGAAACAATCCAAGCAGAATCAGATGTGGGGCAAAATGGTTACTAAAAATCAGACATTAAAAAAATGCTAATCGAACCATAATCGCTGTTTTACCCCACAACTCAAATCATGCTTCTCTGCCCAAAAAAGGTCATGTGCATATCAGTTTGCATTAGACAGTTGCTCTGTAGGAATGTCACTAACAAAGTTGCCATGCTGATCATTCTGCATTTTCCTTTGCGTGAATGCTCTTAGTTCAAACCATATATGCATGTTAGCACAAGCACCAATGAAGTTTTCTTGGCTATAAGCCATGTGCATATGAGATGAACTTGCATGTGGTATTAACTTAATTTTGCATGAAATATTTGCATTTTAACACCAAAGGGATAATACTGTCCTCAGACAAATGTGTTTGACTCCTGTCAATATTTACTGGGAGCTTTTTGCAAATATCTGAAGGCAGAATTTTATCCGATGTCTTTCTTTTCCATTTCATGACTCAAAATTGAATAAAATTCAAAAACTTTCTCCTTTGAAATGTGAAATGCATGAATTATTTACATTTCATATATATATATGTACATGTAACGTATACACGCACACATACTCACATATATATATAAATAATGTTAGATAATATTTCAAAAGATGCTTTTAATTATCATCAGTCATATACTTAAGAATTCAGGAAAAGTATAAAAAAACCTCCAACTTTTAACCTCAAAAATAATATTGCACGAAGATTAAATAAACTTGATTTCCTAACAAAATCCTACACTTTAAATTGAAAACCATAAAATAACGCTTTATGCTCATTTGAAATGGCTAAACTTAAAATTAGCTTTAAAGAACTGAAGGTGAAATACGCTGAGAACATTGTTTATTTGTTCATTTGTTCCCCTCTGCTTCATTTCTGCATCTCTCTGATTATGTTTCATTGCATAATGTATTTTGATAAAAACAGTTCCAAATAAGTATGCATGGACTGGATAAACAGGATTTGGGATTTATTTTAATCTGGATAAGAATCTTGAGTCCATAGAATAAGCATAATTTAAATCATATCTCTGTGGTAAACACTGGCAAAGTTAAATTACAAAAAAAATTATTTATTGTGTATATTGTTTCATGAAAGATGTCACCAGTCCCAAAGATTCAGATATATTATTTTAATTTTTCAAACTATCCTGTTCTGTTTTTCCTAAATTCTTTGCCTTCTTTTCCCCTCTTCATTCCAATGTTATCAGTCCAGCACTGATAATAGCATGCCTGTGATGCTTACCCTAAAAAGATGACATATTTAGTGTTTGAGTTAGTTTTTTAAGTTATGCATGCATTTTTTACAAAACCCCCCCTCTTCTTTCCATGGATCTTCTGTCCATATAAATAGCTTTACTGGTTTATTTTACCTTTTAAAAGAGCTCAAACAAGTAAATAAGTGGGATAAGCTTTGGAAAGTGTTTAGCCAAATGTACATGTTAATTGAAATTTTCTACGTGGGGCAGATGCCTTTTTATTTTGGGGTTTACCCTGTACCATGAAAGGAGAGAGCAAGTCAGAATTTTTATGCATAAATTTATGGAACCTTCTCCTGCAAGCATCCAAGCAAATGGTGATTTTACACTTGTGATAAATTGTCTTGGCCACAGTGATCATGCAAGTACAGCAGAGCACACACCTAACTTGAAGGTTCGGAACCAGCAATCCTACTGTATGAAATAAAGGGCAGGTTCCCCATTGCTTTGGTAAGGGGTTCGTTGTGAGAAAATGACCACTGATCACTGGATAACACTATTACATTTGTTATTCTTGCTTTTTCTCCTGCTGTGATCACTTATGACAAAAAAAAGTTCTACCAATAGAACTATTGCCGGTAATATCTTTGAACTAGAGTATTAGTAAATTAGAAAATTAAAATTTCAAAAATAGCAAGGAGGAGGTCCTTATGCCATCAGAAGGGTAATCCAAATTAGAAGTGTTTGGAACAAAAACTAGTGGTAATTGGTTAAACAGAAGGAATATGTAACCATGGTAGAAAGTAGTACTGTTCTTTCTCTATGTTATAATGGAAATCAGAAAGTATCTCAGATATGATTAGCTGTAAAGTTGTTATTTCATTTTCTATAACAAGACCTCCTAAAAAACATGAATGCCTGCATTTAATCAAGTTACAGAGAAGAAGATCTCATAGAAAAAAAAAAAAAAAAAAGACTTTCAGGAATGTCAATTTATTTGCAAAGTGATCCTTTATCAGTTTCTCACTGCATTATATTTTGTGGTCTAATATCTCAAAACCAAGAGCAATTAACAATTTTCGAGCTATCATTACATTTTTGGAAAGACACCGATCTGGTCAACTTCCAGCTTCTAAAAACCTTAAATTTTCTGTTGATGATGGAGTCAACAGTCTAAGAAACAGAAATCATTTTCTGTCCTCTCACCCAGCAATGTACCTTATCTCAGAGATGTTCTTTCAGATGTACACAGAAATTGTAAGATTACAGATGAAGAATGATCCACTGCAACTCTAGTAATTTCAACATTAAAATGTCACACACATCTGTGTCATGGCAATGACTAAAAGCCAAAGATCATAATTCTTGATAAGGTGGTCAGACTTCAAATCTCATTAAGAGGCAAATTAGCTCATCACCATACACTGCTTCACTTCTGTTTCAAGTGTTGCAACCTCCTTCATATCCTGCAAAAAGAGTAAAAAAAAGTAAATCTGACTCCGCAAATTTTCCTGTATGAAGAAGAGGAATCATCAGAAACAATCCTTATTCGATGTGGAGCCCAAGAGCTGTTGGAGAATTATCACCACCTGTGACCTTGTTCATTCTTTTCTACATATTAAAACCCCTTGAAAATGTTTTGGCCTTCTGCTTATAGAAATAGTGAATTTCTGTAATTAACTAACACAGAAATAGCGAATTCTAAATTCTTTCTAGAAATAGAACTATCTTGAAATACAGAAATGTTTAGCCTAGATGAAAATGTTATTGAAATATGAGAGTGAAATGTTTGTGACAGAACTAAATCCTGCAGTACCCTTTCCATCAAAGGGAACAACTCTGGGGGACAGAGGTCTTAATTCAAAATCTGTGTAGCATGATTTGTGCAGCTAAAGTCTCAGATTAGCACTAAAATTAGGTGGCAGAAAGACAGAAATTAAGACAGGTTATTTCACCAAATATATGAATTACTATGAATAAATTTCATTCATTCATTCTTACAGAACAAACTAAGACAGACAAAGCATTAATTTTGAATATAAATCCCCACTAGAGTGAACCCTCCAAAGCATGGGGTTTGTTACCTGTAATTTCTTCAAAATTTATTATTCAAATTGTTCAAGAAGTTTATTCAGCTTTTAGTGATGCCAATGCCAACATATCCTGGGATCTATATTCTGCAGATGAGACATAATTTATACCTGCCACTTTGTACCTTCGCTGCTTGATTTTTTTGCTGGGGTATTTTTCGCGTGGATCAGTTTCTCAATCCATTTTGCAAGGAAAGATCATGACAGGGCACAAATAAACAGATAATCTGGGGAAGGGCCAGAATTCCTCTTTCAGTTTATGTCATCTTAAATTGTTGGATGAAATTGAGAGTCTACCTTTATCTTTCCCTCTATATGGTGGATACTTGCCACTCATAAATACACATGACTGATTCTAGGACAAGAAAATCTTAGTCAAAATGAGTTTCAATACACCCCAAACAGTCCCACAGCACACAAGAGCCCTCTTATTCTCTCTTCAGCTGCTGCCTGGCACTACTGGCCTCGCTGATATTTCAACAGAAAAAAAAAAAGTATGACAGAAGATTGTATGCAGAATTAAAGGAGTATCTGTAACTGTCAGACTGCAGTGACTGGAGCACCTCTCATAGTAGGAAAGGCTGAGAAATCTGGAACTGTTCAGCCTCGGGAAGTGAAGGCTCATAGGAGATCTCATCAATCAACAAATACATGAAGGGAGGGTGTAAAGGAGATGGAACCAAGCTCTTTTCAGTGATGCCCAGTACAGAACCAGAAGCAATGGGTACAAACGGGAAGAGGAGGTTCCATCCAAACATCAGGAAACTCTGAGGATGACTGAGCCACTGGCACAAGTTGCCCAGAGACATTGTAAGAGTATCCATCCTCAGAGATATTCATAAAGCCATCTGGACATCTTCCTAGGCTAACAGCTCTAGGTAGCCCTGCTTGACCAGGGTGGTTGGGCAAGCTGACCTCCAGAGGTCCCTTCCAACCTCAACCATTCTGTGATTCTGTTGTTATCGAATGCGATATTTCAATGTTTAATGACAATTATTGTAGCTAATATCCTGATTTGTTTCAGCTTGGATGCTTTCTAAATATTTTAATGTGGGAGAGATGTCAATACTTGTTCCAGAACTGAGGTCAGAAAAATCTAAATATTGTCATTTATCCAAACAGCTAGTTGTCTGAGGTTAGGGCATATAGATGTCTCCAATTCTGTTGTCACAAAGGTAGCCAATACATCTATGAGTGATACCTTGTTGTCATCTTGAAAATGAGAAGTGAATGAAACTGGATTCTCCACTTACACGTTCTTCAAAGCAATATGAATCATTTCTCTACTATCTTCATTTAACTTCAATCACTTATTCCCCATTAAATGTTTTAATTCTCTCTGAATGACACTTTCCTCCTCTCCAAGCATGTCAAGTAGATAAACGAACAAACCAAAATTCTTTGATGTGGAATAAGTTTTATTCCAGTCAGGAAAAGACAACTGAACTTGGACTTGATGACCATCAATGAGATACACCTGGAGCCTATGGTCACAGTATCATAACTGTTACATAACTGTTTTTCCTCTTTTATTCTCTTTTTTTTTTTTTTTTTTGGGGGGGGGGGGGGGGGGGGGGGTGGGGTGGTTTTATATGTTGTTAAATTTCTTTGTTTTAATAT
>JAOQGH010000077.1:19097677-19126203 GCA_025769975.1 Gallinago jamesoni | reverse complement strand
AACTTGCTGAGGGTACATTCCATCCCTTCGTCCAGGTCATTGATGAATATATTGAAGAGGACTGGACCCAGTACTGATCCCTGGGGAACACCATTTGTTACAGACTTCCAGGTGGATTCTGTGCCCCTAATCACAACCCTCTGGGTCCTGTCTTTCAGCCAGTTTTCAATCGACTTAACTGTCCATTCATCTAACCCACACTTCCTAAACTTACCTATAAGGATGCTGTGGCAGATGGTGTCGAAAGCCTTGCTGAAGTCAAGGTAGACAACATTCATCGCCCTCTTCTCATCTATCCAACCAGTCATGCCATCATAGAAAGCTATCAGAAAGCTATTAAATCCTTATTCTGGATTTTGAGCTGTGATCCCAAACCAAGAACATCATCCCATGAACTCTAGCAGAGAGGATGATAGGATCCAATGGAGTTATATTGTTAAATTAGTAACTGGAGATTCAGTTAGCTAGCTAAACTTTTGTCAGCTGGCCCAGGGAACTCATAACAAGGAATTTTTATTTCCATGGATGTGATTTTAAATGGACACCAAAAAAAGCTGTTAGAACATCTTGTTACATAACTATCGCATGCATTTGCCCATGTTGATACAGACTGTAACAATCAAGCAGAATATAAAATGCATTTTGAAGTATTTGATTTTTAGCATATTGGCAACTAAGTAAACTTATATAGTGCTTAATTTTAATTTGAAGAGTTATGCTTCTTGACCAGACTTTTCCAAAAGTACCGACTGATCTGTTCTCAAAGTAAGCACAGAAGCTAGAGCTCTAATAAACTGCTAATTAAATCTTGATTAGTACAGCTACCTTGAATGTGCAGTGCTTCTAGGTACTATCCAGACTAAAAAGCCAAACAATATTAACTTAGCTTTATTATATAAGGTATCCAGAGGCCACGGCTGGCAACACAGAAGACAAGGAAATCTTTCAGGAATTGATTCTCCCGCCTAAAAATATGAAGTGAAGCAGTACCAAGAGAATGGGGAAACACCCCCCTGCCCTTGCTCTCTCCCATTCTTGTCTCCTTCCCCCAGTTTATTTATTTCAATGCTTATTTTAGTAAAGATGACTCAGCCAAGCACTGTGCTGTATCCCCTGCAAGAAAGTAGGGTAAGAATCTGGATGAAAATTTAAGCTCTTACTTGACTTTGTTAAACTGTTAGTATTATGTTGATTAAATTTGCTTGGGCTTGATTAGAAAAGAGTTTCTAATATTCAGAGTATCAGGTAGTTAAATGACCAGGAACCAACCAATATCTTGGTAGGCAGCATATGTCTTGAAAAAAGACCTCATGTCCCTAAAATCTTACCTTCAGCATGAAATCCCTAACAAAAAGTATGTGATCATCAGAGAGCCCATCGCTGCCGTTTTCCATCTGCTCCTATTATTGTTATTGTTCCTGCTGTTACCTCAGTGCCTAGGAGCCACCTCGGGGAGCTTTCACAGAAGAGTCTTGTTTCCAGGAGTTGCTCCCAGAGAGGCTTTTTCCAGAAGCCAAATCTGATCGAAATGTTTTATGCAGTCACACATAACTGGAGCCATCCTTTGGAAAAAAAGTAATAATAGTAGTACAGTGAAAGCTGAATTCCTTGTAAAAGAGAAGAGAATTCTAAACTTGATAGGAAAACTGCTTTGGCCCTTGCCCTGAATCCCTTCTGAGGTGCGTGTTTATAATTCTTTTTTTCTGATTTTTTTAGTATTATTTCCTGAAGTATAAATCAAGAATTATCCTTCCATTATTATCTGATTAGCATTAAAGTCGATACAAAGCCAGACAGAGCAAAGAAAATTCAGAGATAAGGCTGTCACTCTGTTTCTAACTTATCTTATTGTACTAAAAATGGCACAAAAGAATAATAGAAAGATTGCATAGTCACTTCAACATCGAAATTCTTGGCTTTTAAAATATGTTTCAAATTCAGTTATTCAAAATTAGCTCCTTTTTCGGTCCATTTAAAAAGGGAACATGGATCCTTATGGAAAAGTTGCAGTCTTTAGTCCAGGATGGTGGGGGGAGTTTTCAGTATCTTCTGCTGTTCCCTATTTACAGAATCATCCAGACCTTCAGAGAGGAAACACACCAGAGGACACATTAACTTACCAAACTGTCACAAGCAGCACTGAGACAGAACAGTAATTCAAACAGCTCTCTTCAGTACAGTTCATTTCTTCCACCATTACATCCAACTGACTGGAACCTTCCAGCAAAATTGCTAGGACTTACTATAACAATGGAATTTCACTAGTTTGTATCTTTAGGTTCCCCAATGAAGAGTCAGAAGCTCCCAAATTATGGATGAAATTGGAATTAATGGAATCTTCTATCATTAAAAAGTCACAGAAAAATAAGAACTTTAAAACTTTTTATTATGGAAAGGAGGAAACATTTTAACTTTCCTAAAATACCTCCAGCAACCTACTTTTCCTAGGAATAGGAATCTTCCTGCATCAGTTTCTAGACAGACATATTTTTTTCCTTGGTGTTAGTCAAATACCACACACATATCTAACAGTACATTTTGGAAGTAGTGAATCCTAAAGATAGGTGTGAAATTTGAAGGGAAACGTAATGAGTAAAAGTAAGGAAGAAGGAGGAAAACAAAAGTGGGCTGAGGAATAAGGATTTCCACCCCCCAGGTTTCAGGAGCCAATGTAAGTCTTTGTCATTGTTTCAGATTTTGAGGTCTGACAGGTCTACAGACATCCACTGTAGCAAAGTACTGAACAATGACTTACAGATAACACAAGTCCGTGTGCCTGGTGGAACTTTAGATAAATTCTTTCTGCCAGCTTAAAGAAATGTCTCCAGGCATGTGTGTGCACCTTTAAGAACTCTTGTCTCTTCCACGTTCTGAAAATAGCCAAGCTTTGATATAACTGCATCTGTTTCAAAAGATTATTTTTAAGACAAAAATCTCTGATAGAAAGAATCAATTTTCATTTGTTCTTTGGTCCACCTAAATTGTGCTGGATATTATATTGAAGAAAGGCATAACTGTTTATGATGTTCACAGAAAGAAAAATAGTAATGCAGCCAGTACTCATCTTACCATAAACATCTGGTAGTGCTGTTAAATAAAACTATTAATGGATGTGTGATGACTTCAGCATTCATTACATTGGTCTTTTTAATTTCTAAAATTTAGAATCCTGATATACTTAAACGTGAAGAGGTATCTTTATCACTGAGTAGGCACTGTGTGCTCTACTACTTCCTCTAATTATAACTCAAAAGCTGCAAATGTAACTTTCCACTTTTTAAAGTGAATTTTAGGGCAACTAATCATCAAAATACTATGTCATTATTTAGATTAACAAAAGCAAAAAATCATATGTGAAAGGCAGCCTTTATGTTAATTCTCTCACTGTACTAAGCATCATTATGGTATTATATTATTATATGTGATATCTAAAGAGTTTTCCTGTTCAGAGACTCTAGCTATACAAAATGCACTGCAGATTTTAACATCATAGTTTGTTTTCAGAGCTTTAGGACCAACCGCTTCTCCTGACTATACCAATTTCTATTTTTTCAGCTGAGATTATTTGGAAAAGGTTTAGATCTGAACTTCTCAGGCTATCCAATTGATATTTTGCACAGCTTTCAAACTACTTTTTTTTTTTTTCCACACACACTAAGTTTGTGATTTTTCCATACAGCTTTCCTGCCTTAGAACCCATCCAAAAAGTAGGTATTTTTATTAGTATTAATAGACATTCTGTTAACTTGAACAGTGCTATAATCGTCAATAATGTTTCACAAAGGAGCAAGAAAAACTTCAAGAGGTACTACTTTATGCTTTTTTATCACTTTTAGGTGTTAGTTATGAGGACATTATGATTAAATTTTCCTTAAAAGTTTTTGCTTTTTTCTGTACTATTTTGTCCTCAGGGATTTATTGGTAATGTGCAGATGTTGGAGCAAGCTATGCTTTCAGCAGGCACTCAGAAATGTTTCTGAAGGCAGCACTTCTCAGTTTCTTTGTTCACCCAGTCATGACCTGAGATGATCATGACAGCAATAGAAGACTGTCCTGACAACAGATAAATTTCTCTTCAGCTGAAAAATGTTAGAGTGCTTTGTTCAAGTCATCTTCTGGAATAGACTTTCAGATAGCCTTTCCTGGGACATGTTCTTTGTCAGGACATGAGTTGAGGCTGGTTTTGACAAACATCCAGAGTCATGATAAGCGTCAGGACTCTGAGGCTGAGTGTTGATTCTGAGATTCTGAGAGACAAGAGCTCAAGCACTAAAGTTCAAGATTTATAAATGTCTTAAGTTAGTCTAAGTGAATTCAAAGTAAGTTCTAGTACTTTCTGATGTTTGAGAAGGGTGAAATATCTCTATAGATAAGGCAAAAATCAATTTTCAGACAATTTTTCTGGTAGCAAAGGTGGAGTACCTGTCATTTCAAACATTGCATACAAAATGAAGTCCAAAATTTTATCTATTGCTTGTCATGCATTTGGAAAGATTGTGAGGATCACATCCTTCTCCTGTTGGAAAATATATCCACTAAAGTTCTTCATACTCTTTCCCCTAAGACTGTTTGCAAATCAGTACAGATTTCTCTCTAAATATTTTAAATTCATTAAAAATAAATTCACTAAAATAAAGAGTTAATAGAACTTGTAAATTAAAAATCCATTCTGAAGTCTGTCATTGTAACATCCCGTATGAACATAATTTTCAAATAAAAATTTTAATTGTGGACTGGCGTAAGAGACCCAGTCTGAAAGACCCAAGTCTAAGAAAGGATAGCAACAGAAACAGGTGCCAGAAATCATGCCTGTGGATTTCATTGTTTTAATAATATATATTAAAGGAAGACAAAATAGCATAACTTTTTTCTTTTATTCTTAATACATATGAAAAATATGGCAAAAAGTTGTATCTTCACCATAGCAACAGTTGTCTGCTGAATGACCAGACACTGAGTTGCTTTTCATTTTCATGTTTACAACCCCATATCATTCTGTGATTCTGTGCTTCTGTGATGATGACTAGTGAATATTTTGTTCATTTGCAGGAAAGATAGATTAACCACCACATGAACATTTGTGAATATCACATAAGAGCTAATAACAGTTGATCCAAATTACTTTCTGGGAATCTGAAGATTTGCAGAGCTTTTGAGCAATGAACCAGCCCTCCTTCCAAGTCAGTGTGCATTTCTCCTTACCAAGGGATGTACTTAGTGTAGCATAAAATAATATTGTAGGTTTTTTCAAAGGAAAGGGAAGATATCATGTCTGCTGAACAGATTTATAGTTATGCAGATCATGTTATTGGTAAGGATTATCTCTTTTATGGTTTGGGACATAAATTGCTTTCTGCAGAGAAGAGGAAGTCATACACCTCATTTCCTGCACAAAATTGAATTTGTCTAGGCTTGTTATGGGACTTTTTATTGGACAGCTGAAAAAGGGTTAAAAAAAAGTAAAAATTTGTCTCCTTCTGAAATACTAGGCTGCATAGTTAGCCTGATTAAGTAGGATAAATTCCAGTTAATGAAATTACAGTATTATTAAACAATGCTGCTCCACATGTAATAATTACTGACACTTTGACCAATATTGTTTGCAGCAGGCTAATACATTAAGAGAAAATATGTCTAAATTATGCAGACTGCCACTGTCTGAATAATGCAAAGCTTCAATGCTACAGGCTGACCATGGCACACCAAAGAAACCTGTTTGATCTTTGGTAACCACCCCACCAAGCTGGATTTTATGCCAATATTTCTGTGAGTCTATGTCATAACTATATTTCATTGCCCTCATGACAACTCCTTTTCTTCCCTTCCTTTGCCAGTGCAAAAAGCAGGACACGAACCTTCTGATAATTACTATGAAGATTTTGGAATTTCCAGACATAAAACACCAGAGAACATTGCCTGTAAACTTGGCAGGCACCCAAAAAACACATAACAAGCTAAAACAAGTACCATAAAGAGTGCAAATGCTGTTTGTACATGTTTGGTAAAGCAGGAAGTTACAAAATAATCATCTTCAGCAAAACATAGTTTCTAGCAATCCAAATCAGAGGTGAAACTTGTCTTACTGGAAAAGGAAGGAGGAAGCACTAAGACGAGGGGTGGTTTTTTAACTATTACATTTATTTTGGAAACAGAAGAGAAAGAGAAAAGAAACCTTTTGAAACCTGGAGTCTGTGTGATAGAAAGCGAACATGTCCATACATACACATACACAGACAGAAAATTCTTCTCTTCTGGAAAAGTCATTCCAAACCAATGACTGAATTTTAGGAAGGAGAATCTGGAGAAATTCACATTCTGAATAAAACACTGCCTAGATATTATTTGTAACTTATTTCCACTGAGCTACAGAAGCATTGCTCAGCTGTTGAGCTGAGATGCAGGACTTGCACCAACGTCAAGTCTTGAAGAGCCACATTAAACATGTAGTTTCCATTTTAATTTCTACTCTAGGTGCAGAGTATCACAGGATTATTCTCCAGACAGAAGAATCTTTAGCTTTAAACACGAGCCTTTTAAAAGGAAAACAACTTTTGGTTCTCTGAATGTGGCCAGATGGCTAGCAGATAAAGCGATGGAAGTAAAGCCAAAGATGCGTATTTTGAAATAGATCAGCTGATGAACAAATTTTCCCTGATTTCAATAGGCAGGACCCTGTGTTCAACAGATCTCCACTTTTCTTTTAATGCCAGTGGTTGTGTTATACCTGGACAGCATTTGGAAAATAATATGTTCTATTGTTCTGATATAGATGGAAGCTAAATGCAGGTATAGCAATCGAATTACCCTGGGCTTACAGCAGTATAATTGTTAGCAGAAACTGGCTTCTTGTTTCTAGATATTTTAGTATTCTATGAATGTGACAGATAAGACAGTCTACTATATTTCAGCTGCTGTACATTTTTTTTCATTAGTCTCAATGACCTCCTTTTAAAATGAGTCCACTGATTGATTTGTATTCCACAGGGTGCTCATTACAGCTACCGTTAGTGCACAAAATCCCATGAACATAAAAAATTACCCTTAAAAATGGTAATTTCAAGCTTTCATTAGAAGGTCTTTTTCACAGGTTGAAGTCAGCAAGCAGTAAGTAATCAAGACAATTTACTGCAGCGTGACTGTATGTATTTCACCCTATATTCCCCCAAGAAAAGCCATGGGAGACATCTACATTAAAATTTTCTTATGAAGGTTTCTTTTGTTTTCACACTATTTTGGAGATGGGACTGCAGAGAACACGGTACTTGATTCTCCAGTCTAAGCATTCCCCCAAGAGCTTCACACTGTCAGTCCATTTGCATTTGTGTTGATGCCTTCGCAGTATCTGGGTATCACCAGTATCATTTATAGCTACTAATCCTGCTTATGGAAGCCAAAGTCACTTCAGTTCAGGGCTGTGTTAGTTGTCCTTGGAGACTCTAGGCTAGAGTACAGTTACAGGAGCCCTGCTTTGGTATTGGTTTTACTTTGCTCACCACTACCTGTCCTCACTGCTCACAGATGTCTGGACTCCTGCAGAGTGCTCTGTACAGATACTGCATTCTCTTTAAGTGCAGATAAAGAAGATTAGATGAGGCCACAGTTTCATTTCCTTATAGTGACCAGAAAACAAAGAAAAAACCTAGGGAATATACTAAGTGTTTGTATTAACCACTGCTGTAGGCTGTAAAGACTACAGACATTCCAGAGCTATGTTGATTAGTAATTAGCACAAAGCAGATGGGAAATCATGTTGTCTCCCCAGGAAGTTAATGCAAACTAGTTACAGTATTTATATGTTGTTGAGACTACCCTGCTAAATGTGTTTTAAATAAATAGCAGAACTGGAATTATCTTGGCATTTCAGTTAAAAATAGGTAAAACCAAAAACTGAATTGGAAATTAGCTTCAAGTTTATGCTGCAAAGAATCAGGAGTTCTCTATATTCATAAATGATCATTCTTGGGTTTAAATCTTATTTAATTTTTGCAATGAGTTTTTAAAGGCATCTGCTTTATATCTAGTTATATTTGCCACCTCTTAAGAGGACTGAATCTGCTGTTCCTCACTACAGACCTTGTATGCGATTAATGAAAGATTCATTTTCAACTTGATTGGTACTCTGCTACCATATATATCACAGCATGTTGAGTACTTTCCTTATTCAAAAGATAGGATGCTCAGAGAATTGCAATTAATTCTAAAGGCTAAGGAGTTGGGGCTACTTTGGAAAGTTTTTTTTGAGATGATCTCAGAAAAGCAGACACGAACTCCCTTCTTTTTGTACCAATAGGGTTTCTCTCCACCATATCAATCCTAAGTCTGGGTTTCACAGTAGTGAGGATGGAGAAACACGCTCTCCCTTTTGGTAAGCCCAGACGTTTTGAGGTTGAGGGGCTGATTAACACATTTGCCTTTTCTAGGAAAAGAATAATGAGCAAAGATGCTCTTATATGAGCATAACTTATATGAGTAGTTTTTTTATTGTTCCATGACACAAATGCCCAAATGCCCAAAGATGTGAGAAATTGGAAGAGGGAATGAAATAATAAATTAATTTTTTAAACTTTGGAATATAAAGCTTTCTCAAATCTCATCCTCCCCTGGAAAAAACAGTGAGTAAACATAACAGCTATGTTGGATAAAACCTTTGCTGTTTTGATACAAGCAACTTTTTGCATAATGAGCTATGGTTTAGGGACTACAAATCTTTACTACATACATGCAAATGTCTTCTAGGACTTGAAAAAAAATATAAATGTCCTGTGATAGGGGAATCAAAAAAAGGCTTTAAAGTAATTTGTTCTAATAGACAGTGAATTTCCTAACTGATGGTAATAATCATCTCCATCCACAGACCAGAAAAAACTAGAACACAATTTCATGAACTGCATATTGTATACATAATGTACACAATTATTTATCTTTAACAGATTATTTCAAAGAGAATGATCAGAGTGATCCTGAACCTTCAGGGGACACCACCAATTACTATCAATCTATTAAGAAACACTTTGAGGAGAAAAAAAGTGGGTCATCATCTTTCGTGTCCTCCATCGAAGATGAGCAAAAGCCCCTGTTCTCTGGGATAGCTGATTACCCATCTGTAGCAGAGAAGACCACAGAGGTGGACTTTGAAGAAATGGTGCATGACACAGAAGAAATTCTTATTGACAAAAGCAATTCTTGCAAAGGTAATCAAAGCTGTAGACTTTGAGCAGACAACTTTTTAGTCTGATTACAAAAAATCATTTTCTGAATGGTTCTATTGATTCTTTTGTGTTTATATTTACTTTTGTGTTTTCTGAAAGTTTAATATAAAAAAATAGTTTAGAACAAAAATTATTACTTCTCAAGAGGATTTATGTAGTTTAATACACTGGCTGTGGGACTGGACTACAGAACCTCCAAAAGGCTATTCCAGGCTTTATTAATAAATGATCTTGTAACTGAACTGCCTTAGGAAAGTCATTTAAACAAACTTAAAATTCTCAAAACTGCACTCAAAGCAGTAAAGAATCTCTCAAAGGGTATTTGGTATGCCAGGGTTGGGTGACAGTGAAAACTCCTAGATAATGAGAGCTAGATAAATCTACCGATGATCGCACACGCACAAAAAAAAAAATGTTTTCAGGTAACTAGTTTTATTCTGTGTGTTGACAAGGCATACCTAAACAAAAATGAAATCGTAATAACTTGAATCCCATTTTGCTGCACATGTTGGTTAAAAGACTGCCATAGAACGAAAAATGACTTCCATAAATTCCACAAGAATAAAGATTTGAGCTTTTATATAAGACAAATGATCAGAAACTATTAAGCAATCTCAATTACTTTTATATAGAGCTAAATCACATGATTAAAATTACATCTAATATATCCTAATATTAATTTTCTCAGTGATGTGAAGGGAAATTAATGAAAAACCCCAGATTAATATGCAATTTAAATATTGACTGAAAGTTTGTTTGTAATTCTTTCAGTCTGAAGGGAAGAATTAAATATGTACTGTTAAAAGCTGTTTTCCTTAGTAGTTTGTTTCTACTGAGGCAATTTAACCATTTAACGATTATTCAATAAACTTCAGGCTTCTAGGATATAATTTTAAATTAACCTAATGATTTATCAGGCCAAACAATGTATTTTCTACATCTAAAAGGTATGAATCCGTGAAGTCTGGTCTCCTAAGGTTAAGGCTATGTAAATCTGCACCACATAAACTTGTTGCATACACACTGCAATTTGAAAGCTTACCTTTCCCTAACCAATAGCCAGAAATGTGTCTTTGCAGCTATAGCAACATTTTCCAAGGCAACCTATTCCACATTTTATTTGAGTTAAATTTAGCACGTCTAAAGGTTACATATTTTGATTAAGACCACATTCTTTTTTTCAACTTTGTAATCTAGCACTCCTGGTAATGTGTGTGAAAGCTCATTACCTTTCTTGCAACTTTCATAAAAACTTCAAGGCCAATGAAATAATATCAGCTTTGATTTATATACGTTTTAAACTAAATTCTTACTCCTGCTATTAATTAGAGATTGATTATAACTTACCATAAAAGTGGTTATAAACATAATGAAATTTTGAAATAAACTCTGCTTGTATGTATGTATGTTTATAATACATACCTCATATAGTATGGTAACTTATAAATCTTGAATACAACTGCACTTGTATAAAGCTACTGCAATTCATTACCACTCTGACTGATACATATTTAATTATCTTTAGTTGTATTTTAAGCTTTGGTCATTACTGTTGATGATGAACAGAAAGATTATTAATAATGTATTATATAACATGGCAGAAACTGCATAAACTTCTCTCTTATAATCCTAAAATTCAACTTTTAACATTAAAACATATGGCTCTTTTGAGAAGACCTGATAATTTTTCTGTAGCTAGTAATCTATATATTGCAGGAAAATGCTATTTTCTAATTTCCCTTAGTAATTATTTGTGCTATTAGACTCATTCTTGAATTGTTCAAGTGAACCTAGTTATACATTGATTTATTTCTCAGTCCAGGATTCTTCAAGGCCTGGAAGACCATAATCGGTTATAAAGTTGTAACTGCTGTTGGGCTTTTCTGGGGTTACTCATGGATGTGGAATTACCTGAAAAGATGCTTAGAAGAGTACAATACCGTATCTGATAGTGTATTAACTTGCTTATAGTGTATGGACTTATTTTATAACTTGAGTGCCCATTAATTTACTTTGCAACAAATTACATGTTTATTGTAATAGTCTACAAATACACATTCTAGGACAAAAACAAGCTGTGATTTCCCTGGGCACTGAAATGTGAATCCACAGCATTGAAAAATATGTGATTTTATTAAATGATTTATTGTGTAAAATAACCAACAGCTTGGTTTTTACAGGACATTAAAAAGCAGTGAAACATAGGACCTGTATCTTTAGTTTCTACTCCTGAAATTCACTGCTTAAAAGAAAGTCCACTGCTTTAACAACATCCATTGCACCCACACCCATAGCTTAAATTTTTACCCCTGAATTTGTCTGCTCCCTTCACTTTGCTCAGACCCTTCCAACTCCCTTGAACACTGAAAATTGTGCCCTGTGTCCCTGATAAAACCAAATTACATGCTTCTGTGACACCATTTGCCTTTTTCCTTCTGCTGCCTTAAGTGTCTCAGAAACTGAACGGGTTTTCAGGTTTTTATGTAGTCAAGAAGAAATCTTTCCTCTTCCCCCTGTCCAGTACATAAAATCAGCTACAGGTCATGTCATGTGAAATTCAAACACTCTCTATAGCTCCAGGAAACCTACTACCACCTGCTAACCAGAGATCAGACAATGCAGCAAGCACTTTTCCCTGATTTAAAAAAAAAAAAAAAAAAAGAAAGATAAAAAAGTCTCCTCCTCCACTTGGAGTCATGTAGTGAGAGCTCCCCTTCCTGGCTAAATCTACTTGAAATCCTAAATCTGAGCAGGATTTTTTTTTTTAAATTTCTTTACTTAGAGCAACACTGCTAAAAGATGTGTTTTAAAAGGCTTAGCCAATAGCATTTGGAGAAGCCTCTCACATGTCACCCACGCTGTGTTTTTTTCTCTTTTCTTTGAAGCATGGCTCTGGCTGCTATGGTTGCTTAGAAAAAATTCACAAGTGTGAAATTAATGTAACCTATGCTGAGTTATCAGCATTCAGTGCCAAGAGAAGTGTTAGGAGCAGCTCTGAGCAAACCATTCAGGGACTTCTGGGGATGCGGGATTCAAATCCTACTGCTCATACAACAGAGGCTGGTGCCTTATGAGCAGTCAAGGATTTTGTCCATCTGTATGTTGAAGCAGCAGCCTGAGCACAGTAAGAACTTTTAATACGTTCTGTAACTTCATGTAGTTAAATAATTACAAACAGAACCCTAATGGGAGTTGTACTGAGCAGGTGTTAAAGTTTTAACAGCCTTTTTTTATCACAGCAGAGGAGAATCTGAGTGGTGCGGAGCAATTTTTGACTGTTTGCATGACAACAGATTCACTCAAAGTAACAAAGGCTTGGCAGGGAGGAGGGTGTAAATGCAGAAAAAGCCCTGTTCAACCTAAGCATGCCACCTGTAGGCTCTGCAAAGCTCACAGCAAGGTCTGCATTCTCTGTTTCCTAAGGATATGTGCAACTAATATATATCCCATGACAAGTGATTCATAAACTTTGACCAGCCTGGTGATCAGGAGAAGCAGCCTAGACTCCAAACTAATTAATAAATCCACAGAAGGGTAAATTAAGCAAATTGAAAGAGGAAAGAGAAATAGCTCAAACAAGAAATCCAAGCAAAAAGAAGGAGTGCCCCTAAGTTCTGTTTGGGTTGTAAGGTGCAGTGTTTGATCACAGAGATCCAAGAATTGGGAAGGACAAGATAGAAGGAATTTGGGCACAGCAGGTACAGGGTGAGACCTGGAGTGGTCATCATCATTTTTTTACAAAGGGCTGGATATAAAGAAATAAATAGAACAGACTCGTATAAAGAGTGTTTCTTAATGCTTTATATATTGTATATACAATATAAGGATTAGAAGGGTAACTAAATTCAGAGAGATAGCTGAAACTCCGCAGTAAGATCCTAATAATGTAACTGGGCTTTTTATTTAGTTTGAAATAAATTTATTTTCTCTATTTAATCCAAAACTTTATATGTAGTTCAAATAGAAAGAAAAAGAAAAAAAATATTTACCATTTACCATCACTTCATTTAATATTGAAGTGATCTCTGAATGACCCAGCAAAGCTGAATTTTTCATTCTTTTAGGAGTCACAAATTATTAAACAAAATGAACCGGCACCTTTCACCCCACAGTACTGTAAGAGTCTCTGAGACATGCTTTATACAACAATGGGTTGGAGACTAGTGATGCTACATCAACGAAAATCAATTTCCTCTTTGAAAATAATAACCAGTATCCTTTTGCAAGTATGAGCTGCATTAAATGGTCTCTGTCTCAGAGAAAACATATTACCCTTGCTAAGAGAAGCAGCATTACAATTATTGGCAAGAAAGGCAGCTAGCTGAGGTCTGGCAACTTTCTCTAGAGGAGGCATTCCCGTGGACTGTAATGCATGCCCAGTGCTGTAAATCCAATGTAGCAAGTCCTCCTTTTACACCAAAAAGCTAAACAGTAAATACACTTCAATAACACATTCAAGGGCAAGAAAAGAGCTCGAAGCGAGGTCTCTGAAACACATATTCAAAGACATTCAAGTAAATCTTTTAAGGCATTTAGGTTAGAACTAATATTACTAATTTCAATGAATAACAAATTGCCAAAAAAAAAGCACATTGAGAAAATTGGGGATTCCTTGGCAAAATAATAAACAGAAAATTAAAAAAATAGGAGCCTTTCAGTGGCAGAACTCTGATGATGCTGACAAGACAAAGCTGCTTGTTTATCTATGGCTTCATAATGTTAGCATGGATGTGACCACTTTTATCTTTCCTTAAATAGTAGTAAGGAACAAAGGGAGTTGTTCAGGCAGTGTGCCAATGTGCCTGTTTGATTTTCAAGTTTTTGAGAAACATGAGTAACTGGGATGCTTGAGCATGGCATGCATATAAATCTATACTTTTGTATGCTTTACTTTTCATCAGATATCACTGATAAAAGAAACTGGGAGCAGGAGAACATCCAGGAGTACCAGGACTCCCCAGTTCAGTCAGCATTACCCCATGTTACGTGGGGGATCTGTGAAACTGAAAGTGACTTTATATATGGAGAAGTGGAGAATCGATTAGATTTACTTCAAGAACAACTCAACAGGTAAAAACAGAGATATGACCAGAAAAAATATATATGTGAGAGTACAACCGATACTAATGACCCTACAGGAGGAATGAATTTATGCAGGAAGTTTACAAAAGAATTCAGAATTTTGGAGGCTCAGAAGTACAAAACTATGCCTGAATGTCACTTTTCCGTCTCTATGTATTCTGAGGATCCTAAATATCACCTAAGATTAGCCTACTGGATTATTGAAAAACCCTGTTCTGGGTACAAATTTTTTAATTCATTGCCAGGATATTCACTTACCTCTCAGTACCCACATTAGCTACTCTGAATTGCCTTGCAGAATAACCTTTCCCTTCAATTGACTGTTTAGGAGACCAGCTTTTTAACCAAGAAGCTGTACTGAGGCACCTAAACTTGTTAAACTTAAATCTCACCTCACCCAGAATGCTGTTCCTAGAAATTTACATATCCACAAAATGGCAATTTTCAGTAACTTCAAGATTTGAAAAACTTTTTCTTTCCTGAAGACCCAAAGTAAAACAGCTGCCTTCCTTTAAAAAAGTACTGCAGACAAATTCCCTTTTTGATGCATTGATTTATTTTGCAACTGTCTATAACAAGTAAGACATAGGAGAATGCAAAGGCAAAATACTTATACACGTTACAACAGAAAACAGATGCTTGCTTTTTCAGAATGCATTATTACCTTTGCTTAGTAAAATATTCTTCCTTCTTTCTTTTGCTCTCTGATATACTACTCTTTGCTGGCAGCTAAGCAGCATAGCTTATAGCATCTTTAAAATATGGTTACAGAATTTTGATCCATCCTACACTATAATTTACCATGTAATTTCACTTAATTTTAAATTGCCTTAGGCTCAGGTCTGTGGCTTTTTTATTATTTTCATTCTGCATTCCATTCACTTTCATTACATTCAATATTTTTCCATGACAAATACTATGACACGCACTCAGCCCTAATTATACTTTAGTAGCTCTTCATTGGCATTCTGTGCTGTATATTTTAGCAATCAGTTTAAAGCCAGGTTAACTGCATATTGCTTCATTCATCTACCATAAGCCAATCAAACCGTAGTATTTTTTATTTCTGAATACTATATGGTACATTAAAAAGACATTTTTAACATGTACGCTGAAATTGCTGTAATTTCTAATTGCAGTAATGTCAAGTAATCTAAGTAGCTGTAAATGTCACATAACTAAACAGCTGCATGTTCCCCACCAATAGTGTGAAATCTTCAAGTTATATTTCTTTTCCTGAAATCTTAAGCTTTTGAAATTGAAGTTAATCTTAAATTTACCCATAGTTTTATCAACTTTTCATGCAAGTTCTCAGGATTTTCTTTGACTAAGAAAATATATTGTTGCTGATAAACTAATATTTAAATTGTTATGGATTTTATTAAATCGTTTCATTTTTTAACTTTTCTCATGGTTTTAAAGCTTATGATGCTTTCAGGATTTTGGACCTTGCTGGGTCTCCTATGAATATAACAGGCAATATTCTTTCCTGCTTATGTCCTGCTGGATTAAAAAGCATGGCCACTTCATCCTGAACTTTTCCCTGTCAAGTCAGAGGCTTGGCATAACACTCGAGTTATTAAATGGATATAGAAGGCTGGAAAGCCACTGTGCGAGGAATACGTCCATAGACCTATCTCTGTTTCTCTTTAAGCAATTGGAATTTCATGGAGACTGTTAAAAGTTCAGGTTTAGCAGATAGAAGTTCTCTGGATGGTGGCATCAGCATCACGCTTGTGTGAGATCAGCACATTTGCAAGTAGCAAAGAACCCAAGGAAGCTGGACAAGAGGGCAAATAGGGCATGATTGACTGTAACATCCAGGTTAGTGCCATTCTGTATGAGAGCTGACACCACAAAACCAGCTTCTCCCAATAAAGGAAGAAATAGCATCCTAAATATCCTTTGGGTATACCGTTCAGATTAATTTCATAGATGCTTTTTTAAATAAATTGCACAGGGAATGGACAACTCCGACATGATATTAAAAAAAAAAAAAAAAACCAGTTAAGCACCTGGTGAAAGCAAAAATCTGTCAGTGCAGGCTCAGTTCTGATGCCGCAGGGAGCCCAGGTAGTAACTCTCACAACATTAAAGGCTGCTGACAAAGATTTGTTTACTCTGTCAGAAGATGAGCTGCAATAGAGAAGGCTGTATATCTGTCTTACAGTCTGTCATAGCATGTCCTGTAGCCTCCCAGCAGCTGGGGAGGCACAACAGGCATTACCGATTGCTGTTTGTCACGCATCTTGGCAAGACCATTTGAAAATTATTTCAGTCCTATGGAATTGTAAGTATGAACAACATAAGCAGCTCAAATGTTTCAGAAGTCATATGCAAATTTATGAAAAAGGGAAAAAAGGTACTAAACTTGAACATCAGGAATGTTGACATTAATTCTGAGGCCTCAGTAAGTCTGAATAAATTTTCACAGTGAGGAGTCTTGGACTGTTAGTTTTGTTTAATGATCTTGAAATCATCTCTCATTTTCTAACTGAGGAAAAACACAAATGTGGTTTTCTGCTCATTTCAGTGCATTGTATTAGCATTGGGAATGTCAAAACTAATTGTCAGACTTATCAGAAATAGTGTCCCATCCTCAGCCAGTACAAATCCATTTAGTTAGAATGAAGAGAGTACACTTATTCCAGTTAATTGCAACCAAAAACCTGGTTACCCATGTTCCTTTTTGCTGCAAACATAAGGACCAGTAATGAACTCATTCTTAATATAGCAAAAAGATCAGAGACAAGCACGCAGATGTGTTCTGCAAAGGAAAGGGAGAGCCAGCAAGCTTTGGAAGGGCTCAGTGCTCCCTCTTCTGTTCTTTCATATTTAAGACATGGTCGTCTCATAGCAAGCAATGGTTTGCTTTATTAATAAGCTGCAGGTCTTGAATGCATCAAAATGTTAAAATATACCTATTCCTGACCATGAGCTAACTATTTGTGTTGCTTCTCCAGGCTTGAATCCCAAATGACTGCTGATATCCAGACCATCCTGCAGCTTCTGCAAAGGCAGTCAGCGCTCATTCCACCTGCCTACAGCATGGTGACTGCAGGTGCAGAGTATCAGCAGCCAGCAATCCGGGTGATACAAAAGCTTCAGCCTGCAGCATCAATTAAAACAGACAGAAGTTTCAGTCCTTCATCTCAGGTACGCACGCGTCCCGTAAGATCAGAGGAGGTTTGCTAATCATTTTAGCTAACGATGGAAGAAAAGCATACCAATCTAGGTGCTCGTTCATTAGTTTAAGGGCAAAATTTGCTGATTTTCAAATTTTGGGGGGGGGATTTCTGGAGTTCAGCAACTTGGGCAGAAATATGGCATGTCATTTCCAAACAGGCTGCCGCGCGTCTAGGAATCCGAAATCAGTCATGTAGCATACCATGAGTAAACGCAGCGTGCTTGGCTGTGTCGGGTTCCTCTGTGTATGCTGAAATACGTAGAGGCACAGTAAGTCCAACGCATTCAGGAGGCATCAGTTCACGTGCACAAAGATTTTTCAGGCCAGCAAAGGCAGAGCAGAAGCTTTCAGAAGTGTAAACCGACTGTGCATGTACCTGCGCTAAACATATACACATACCTCTGTCTGAACAGAAATACAGCCACCCTCTGCAAACATCAGCAGGACATTTCATACAAATTCCAAGTGTAAAAGTGAAGAACTCAGCGCTGAGAGAGCGGAATCTAAATGATTACGATGTTCAGAATGATGCAATTCCACAGTTACGTTCTGAAAAAAACCTGCAAATTTAAGAATGTTGAAATCCATACTCTTAGATAAGGTCTCAAGAATATTCAATCTAGAAAGAACATACTGTTCATATGTGTATCTTGATGTCATATGAGCAAGTCTGAGGAGAGGACAAGATATCCAGACTTCTACAATTAATCAACAGAATTGTATTTCATTACATTAAATCAAATGCTGTGACTTGTAAAAATATTTCCATACACTGCTTAATTTTCAAATGTGGTTTTCCAGCAACCATCTGAATGTGCTAATTTTGAGCAGAACAAGAGCCTGGAAGAGAACGATTTAATTATAACCATCTTGTTTCTTCTCCTCCCTTCCAGTGTCCTGAATTTCTAGACCTTGAAAAATCGAAACTTAAATCCAAAGAATCTCTCTCAAGTGGAGTACATCTTAACACAGCCTCAGAAGACAACCTGGCTTCTTTTTTAGATCAAGAACGTGACCAGTCTGCAGAGTGTCCTCCACAGCATTGTAAAACTTATCTTCAGCCAATTAGGCACCCTTCCTTGCCAGAATCTTCACTAAGCACTGTAGGAATTTTGAGTCTTCATAGGCATGTTTCTGATCCTGGTCTTCCTGGGAAATAATACTTTTATACTATTACTTCACATAAAAATGTAAGTGCTTTTAATGGCTGTTTTTTCTTTTTTTTTTTTTAATTTGTATTTAAATCCTCTATACTTGACTCAGGGGCTACAAGGAATATACCATTATATGCAAAAGTACTGTATATTTTCCTAAATCTGAAGCTTGTAAGGTAAAGTTGAGCAGTTCTGATGTAAATATATATATATATACACACACACTAAATGTATGTTCCAAATGTAAAACTGCCAGCATTCTCAAGGCACCTTATATTTTTATTTTTTTTAAAAAATAACATGCATGTTCTGAAATTACAGTTTACGTTGCATGGAGATTACCATTTACTGCTGTCATGGAAATAGTATTTTATTGTGGATATGTCTTCAGAGCAAATAGGAGACCAATAACAATAATTCACATAGAAAAAACTCCTAAATGACCGAGCTAAAATTCAAGCGAAATCTTCTTATAGCTCACTTTTGAAAATTGATTTATCTTTCTTGTAGTGAGCTTTTTATAATAAATCAAAATGACTCCGAATCTAGAGAAAGAATAAGGCAACCAAGTCTTCTGGGTCTGAAACAATTAGGAGAGAGAAACCAGCTTCCTTCCAAACCAATTGAAGTAGGGCAGGATTTTAACAGACAGGAAAACTCTGCCACATGCTGGAAAGTATCACCATAGGTTGCATCCACAAAACTGCACATAATTAGTTTCCACTATGGTTGGGATTTTTTTAAATAAAAAAAAAAAGCATCATAGAAGTTAGCTGTCATGAGCAGGCAGGTACTCTTCATCTGTCACACAAACATAATCAAATGCAATAAATCTAATTTCTATATAATACAGAAGACTGTGTTCCTTTTGTTCATTACAAATTATAAACAATCTATTTAATTAAAAAATACTTTACACGTTTTTCTTTTAGAATTATTAGGGTGGTTGTTTGCAGTTACCTGTTTTTACTGACTGCCCCCCCTGCAATGATGCTAGAGGGTATATATGTATGTGGACACACTCATACACCATGCACGCATTCCTCTATGTGTGCATGTGTGTATTTTGTATATGTACATATGTGTGTATGTATGTGTGTATATATTTATATACACGCATACACATAAGTGTGTGTATATACCTACACCTACATGTAGGAGTATAGATATAAAGATATATATATATGTATATATGTAAAATCACCTTCAGGAACAATTGTAAACTTTCTTATTACAAAACGAGTAAGCTTAGCTTGTGTCCAAAGCTGACTACATTAGAATAAAATTATTTAAGGTCCGTAGGCTTTAAATACAGTATGTACTGTATGTGCATAATGCTTTGTGAATACTTAGATTTAATTTTATTAAAATATTATTCTGCTTCAAATGTTGTGTTTATTTTAGAAGGAACTGGCCTTTTTACTACTGTTTTTAAATACTTTAAAATGCTCACATTATTTTTTAATCTTAAAGCTTTAATGTGAAATCCTCTAGGAAAAGAACTGGTTTCAGAAAAGAATGTAAAGCAGTTAGTGGGGGAGCAGTTAAATTTTAACTACAACCAAATTAAACCCTCTGTTCTGAACCAGTGCTACAGAGTAATGCAACAGTGGTTGACCCTCACATTTAATAGGTACGTATTTTATATGTTGGGGTCAGAATGACACACAACACTTTTAGTCATACACAGCCAGTGGAGGAACCCAAGGTGGCTGAATCTTCTCTCATTCAAAATTAGTGTGAGCGTTCAGCTACTGAGCAAGCGTCTGCGTTACCTTTGCATAGAAAGATACAGAAATCAATTAACTGAATACCTTTGTAAGCGAAAAGACGAACCAGCCCTTCCCATACAAGATCATGTTTTCTCCTGCCTCGTGCTACTGCTGATTGTTGAATGGTCCGAATGCCACAACGGGGTGGCTGCTCTTACTTGTATGACGACGACGGGAAGTCTGCACTGCTCAGTGCCTTCAGGATCAGATCCCAGGGGACAGCATCATTGGGCCAGTCAGAATCTCTGCCTGCACATACTCCACTGAAACGAGAGTGCTGAATAACAGAGTGAAATAGCTTCTGCTTTTATTCCTTTTTTAAATAGCAAGCGTTAAGAACTTCTGCTCTATCTCAGTCTAGTAACTAATTAAAGTCTGTTACAAAGAACAAGCTAGCAAATTTTCTAAAAAAAGTATTTGTGGTTATGCTACATTTTAAAAAGTCTGGTATAAATTAAAAATAAAATTAATGAAAAAAGTATAATGCATGAGCATTGCTTTACAAAATGCCTTTTATCACTTGGTATTTCACATTAATGCAAAGAGACTGATCAAAACAGGTGGACTGGGGAAGGACTGTTGGGGAAAGTGAAAAGCAACAACTGTTTCAGTTAGCCCAAATGAAGTAAAAGCTCCATCCCTTACTTCTTTTCTTGGCTCAAAGAGGCTTTGCTCCTTCCCTTCTCTCTGTCTGTATTTATCAAGAAGAACAATCATCTCAAATGGGGGCAACTAAGGGAGACTTTGCAAAGTAATGGAGATTCTAAGCTCCCTAGACATCTGCCAGTGAATGAAGAAACAAAACATGAAAGATGACAACTTGGTTGGCAACGCTCTAGCTGCCCCTTCCCTGACAAAGAAAAATCTTCCTGCTCAGGTATCTTCTTTTCTTGTTGAGCTAGTCAAGCACATGAAGACCCACTGCCTCAAGCTTTGTTCTTCTAGAGACAGGTACAAACAATTGGGTTTGGAAATGTGTTAATTTTCTAAACGGCAAAATTTCTCTGTCTTATTTTTGGTCTTGGTTTTTGGGGGGGCAGGGCTCCCTTTAAGCCCACTCTGTTTCTGACTCGATAGAAATGGGTCTGTGTTGTCCAAATCAAGCTGGGAATAATGTCTGCATTGAGTATCCCCACATCGCAATACAAAGCTATAACATATCCATGGAAACTTTCAGGACTTTAGGAGATGTTTTGGTGAGGAACACTCATCCTGCCTATCTACAATTAAACCTGTGGCTAAAAATATGTATAAATGCTAAGCTATAGATACAAAGAACTACTCCGGAAATTCAAGAACAGCTAATGTAGCTGAAGTATCACAGCAATTGGGACAATCACTCCAAAAGTGATCAGTGTGATGGCACAAATCAGCAGAGCTCTTCATGAAGTTCCTTAGCTTCTATCAGCTATGGGTCTAGTTCAATGTTTAAAGCCAACAATAGATTGTGATGTATCGTGATGCATTTTTTCATTCAGACAGGCTTTTAGAACAGGGTAATACCATTCTTTCAGCCTACTTGAAACCAAGCCATTAAAAAAGATTTAGTAAGATGTAGGATATCCGTAAGAGCTCAAGAATAAGCCTCACAGACAGAAGTAAACAGTAGATACAAAAATTTAGTATCTTTTACTTCCTAATCCCTCACAGAAAGTTAGTGAAGACATGAAACAAACCTAATAGAAAATAACTGCAGTTCAAACATTAGCATTTACTAATTAGCATTTTGAAACCTCTAGCTAGGTATTTCCACAAATGGGAACATGGTGGCCTGGCTGATGAGACATACGAACTCACACAGCAGGTTTTACGTTCCAGGAGAGAGCTGGCAGCAAAGCAACCACCCACCTCTTTTCAGATCTGATTCTTAGTCTTCTCTTTCACCAAATCAACACTTATGAGGCTCAGCACCCTTAGATCTGAGCTCCTCTGAGAAGGAAGCCATGATTGCCACTGAGCCCTGGGACCACACAGGCTGTACATTCACTGCACGACATCTGCATTGAGGAATAATGAACTTTGCTTGTAGGAATTTGCTGCCAAATTAATCTTGTGCTATCCTGGGTCGAGTCCAGATTACAGATATCTGCCCTCTGCTTGTGGACAAACAGAGCTTCCAGATTTGGTAGGAGTTCACAGTAGTGAGCCAAGGGGGTTACAGTCACCAACAAAGGAGCAAATGCTAACCTGGCACCCATATTCACTGAGAGGAGCAACTACAAAGTGCTCGATATGCAAGATCTGTTGGTTTGGGGTTATTTTGGTTGGTTGGTTTTTTTATTGTTATTTTTATTTTTTTTTTAATTTGGGGTTGGTTTTAAACTGAGAGTAAATTGTGACACTCTTCAAACCCACACCATTACTTGCAGCTGCTCCAAATGGTTGCAGTTATGCATTAAATAAAGTTTGCAGAGTTGCGTGGGGTTTTTTCCCCCCCTCTCCTTTGCACACAAATGAAAATGCAACATCAACGTTCCACGTTGGTTTATTCTTCCTTCATTATCACTAATGCAAACCCCTCTAAAACGCCAGGGGGGGCGGGGGGGGGCACATGTTTCATCTCTAGTATCCAGCAGCCACACACAAATAGCAAGGGACCTAGTGTCACTTTCAAATTTAATGCCAAATTTTCAATGGAAATCCTGGTAAATGGTAAAAGTGATTCAGACTGGAGACAGACTTGGTACGCAGCCAAGTTTTATCAATGATACTGAAGGACCATGTCCCAGAGCTTGGAACTGCATGATGGCATCACTCTGGCAAGCTGACTTTTTTCTCACTGTACCTCTACGTACGAGTAGTAGAGAGAACTTCACTATTAATGAAGAAACATTTTTCCTCATCTGGCTACTTGGGTTTTTTTTTTAGTGCCCACTTGGGAAGTTCTTTGATTATTAATGAATGCAGAACATGGCTATTCTCTTTGGAATGGAAACTAGATGGACGAAATTGAGGCCTCCCACAGGAAGCATCTGCTCCTTTTATGAATTATTTACATTTTCTATACTGAAACTTTATGGCATTGCAAAGTCAGAAATACAAAGAAAGTTTTGAAAATTTAATCAAGACTTCACTACTGTGAGCTGTAGCAAATCCCGTTTGTCCAACAGGTTTTGTACAATGCAATTAATGTAAGCTATTATTTTGCTTTCAGAAAAGATCTCCTGGAAAATTGTTTACTGTACAAATAAAAGCACTTGTACACAGCACATATATTTAGTATTTTATATCATCAAAGAATTATTCGCAAGAAAACTAAATATGCTCAAATAAATGCAACACCTTGTTTCAGTCATAAGCAAGAGGATGCGAACATTTCATTTGTGACTGACTTGAATTTAGTTACTATAATGCAAACACCACTAACAGGGATCCAAAAAGGTTGAATATACCTCTGTATCAAAAACACTGAGAAAAAAAAAAACAACTATATTTAGTACACTCATACCACTATGGGAATAAATGTAAGCACACAGGACACTATGCACTGGCTTGAAGCACACAGAATAGAAACACAAAATTAGACCTTTTCAGAGAATCCTACGCACACAAAAAATTCCATGTGTCATATTTACTTCCACCCCTCAAGTAGAACTGGAATTTATATCCGTGTCTACTCACCCTAACTTCACCGAGGAACTCAAAAATCTAAGATAACTTCTAGTTACAAAATCTAGATAATAAATCTGACAAATCCTATCCATTGAGGCCCAAATTTTCACCAAATTGTGAAAATTGTCTAAATACCCATCTTCAAGACAGTTCTGTTACTGGAATCATTTTCATTTAGAGAATTTAGAGTGAATCATGGAATGGGTTTAACATGCAAGACCTATTCAGCAAGTGATTTTACTGACCCAGGTGAAAAGCCATTGAAGGATTTTTAGATAATACGAGCTTTTATAAAGAAAAAAAAAACATACAAGCAAAACAAACAAACAACAACAACAACAAAAAAGCAAAAATAAAAAGTAAAAACCACACTCACAGATCTCCTTGGGTAAAGGCCTTAGGTGAGATTAAAAAGCACAGTCAGTTGAAGGCAATTCCAGCTGTATTTGAGTAGTATTACCTGAGCTTCCCTCACAAAACCACCAATGTATTGCAACAAGCTGGAGCAGCAGAAAGTTTTTTCTAGAACATTTTGGTTTTTTAATGGAGTCCATGGATGTAGTTTCTCCAAACCAGCAGAATCTTTCAGATTGTGCCATCTGAAACAGTATGCCACTACTAACGAGAGAAGTGCATATAGCATTTAGGGTATCTGATGTTTTATTTGTGTAAGGCACAGTCTATTATGTATAGCCATAGGCTTTTCCTTTTCATTAAGCTTTTGAGCTTAATCCAGAAGTTTACTTGTCGGGAATTATACATGTACAGATGAAAAAAAAAGCCACGCTTCTAAATAGAGTAAAATACAAAAAATATTTATTGCTGTCAATGGGCACTTAAAAATCAAAGTTTTCATTAGAAACATGCCTTATCAGGCAGGAAGATTAAAAACCCTACAATAGCTTCCCTTCACTGTGGTTCCTCTAAAGGTGAACTTTGACCAGTTGGTGATCCTCTTTTCCTCCAGCAGCTGAGCACTCGAACGCCCCAGTGCACTGCAAGAACTAGAAGAGGAAGGAACAGGCAAGTCAGTGTTTGGAGATTCTGGAAGTGTGACAAATACGATTACGCTCACCACCAGTGAGATTCAAAGAAATGGCCTACTTCCATCCTGACAGATGGAGGGACCCACAAGTTTAAATATTAGAAATAACTCTTCTACTAGATGAAAAGCATTCACAAAATTGTATGAAGAGATAGTCAAGGCTGTTTCCGCTTTTGGATTTTTAAGCAACAAAACGGATTCCTCAATCTCATTTCATAGAGCATGTCCCAAAATTATTTAGTCAGCTGAACAGTTTGCATCTTGGTGCCTAAGTTCTACTGATAAGTTCCACAATCTGCTCTGGTGATCCAGCAATCACTTCCCATAGCAATAAAGCAGTTATACCACTAAAAAGCACTGTAATAATCTGCACTAGAGCTGCTGATATTCACTGCTCTTCTAAAGAATTATGCTTTCAATATTAACATGCAAATTGAATTATATGTTAATATTCAGGTAAATTATTTTTACAGAAAATTTGATTATTTCATTCCAGCTTCATGCACACATTAAGTTAAACACACCATCAGGAATGACCATACTTTTATCTTCATTTTCCTTTCGAAAAATTGTGAAAGTTTAACAGAAGCTCTGATTTCTAATGTTCATACTGCTGGTGAGCAGCTTAACATGAATCAAGCCCCTATGTAAAATTCCAAAGTGCAAGACATGCAAATCAAATAAAGTAGCTGGAAATAATTAAGCTGCTCCAGCCCTCTGATCATCTTCCTGGACCTTCTCTGGGCTTGCTCCAACAGGTCTATGACCCTCTTGTGTTGAGCTGGAGACAGTGCTCCAAGCGGGGGTCTCAAGAGAACAGAGTAAAGGGGGGAATCACCTCCTTCAACCTTCTGGCCACTCTTCTTATGATGCAGCCCAGGATATGGTTGGCCTTCTGGGCTACAAATGCATTGCTGGGTCATGTTCAGCTTGTCATCTAGCAAGGCACCCTTGTCCTTCTCCTCAGGGCTGCTCTCAATATAACTTCGACTTCATTACCAAGGAAGCTTTCTGAAAAAAAAAAAAAAAAAAAAGAAATTAGTATTATACTTCTAAGGTTATTGGGGTTTTTTTTTGCATTGGGGTGTGGAGATGGTTTTGTTTCATTTTTAAACCTTATGGGCATTAGTGACACCGTTTGCAGGATACTGTATTCATTATTTCCGATATACTAATAAAATTCAAAGCAAAATGCAGTTCTGCACATTAAGGTGTAATCATATAATTTCCCCTGGATTTGCTATCGGATTAGTCTTTTCTTTTCAGTGTTAAGCTGATTATTCAGTCACTTATCTATGTCAGGATTTCATAGTACTTTCTTTTTATGCAGGTACCACAACATGTAGCAGGGGTTCCCTTCTTCAGGCTGGGCCATGTACAATTTGAAGTGGCTTTGAGTAGCCAAGAATTTTAGGAGCAGCTCATAGATTTTTCTGTGCTGATACACTGCCCTTACTTATTACAGCAAAATAAAGCTTAATTTACCTATGTTTAAAAGGGGGATGTTTTATCCACCCATTTAAGTGACTGACAAAAAATAAAATACAATTACACAATTGAAGTTTTCCAGATACAATAAGGCAAGGTTTGTCATGCCACACAACTACCCGAGAGAAACATCGGAGTTACAGCAACCAACAAGAAAAGTGACAGAACACAAAGCCCATGGCTTTGTAAAAATAAACACTAAACTAGTTAGATCAGCAAGTCTTCGGGAAAACAGTCGTCTTTTTTTGTCCCAAGTTGCCGGTGTTACTCCTTAGCACGACTGCAAATGGCTCCTGCAGGTCTCATATAAAAAATTATCTATGTTATATTACAGAAGCAGTCTCAGATCTATCACCTTGAAGACGCAAAGCCCAACAAGCCAGCAGTGCCACTAGTTATCATCCGTGCCAGTTTTGTAAAAAGACTAATTTTCAGCTATAGTACTGCAAGGCAATTTCAAAGGAACATATGAGAGTTTGGGATCCCCAAATGCACAGAACCGCTACTTAAAGATGTAATTTCGACTAACAATGGCAAAGCAGGAGCACACCATGGTCCAGTTTGCTTAAGCAATATGGGAGCTCCTGAACACCAGTGTCACGACAGTCAAGCAACAAGCCTCGGCGGTAACTGTATTCAGAAAGTAGCTAAACAATTTTGAAAACTATTTTCATCTCTTTTGCAGCAACCAGAAGTATTCACACAGCTTTCCTCTTGCTCAAGGACACATAAAGCACACAGCATCCCACTCCGAGATGTTTCTCTTTGTGATGTAGTTGTGCTTTTGCTCTTTCTCAGGACTGCTACTAGTGATTCCAGCTGTACCATCGACCCGTCCTTGAGCGGTATTTGTACCAAGGGGAGCCCGTAGTGTCCGTAACCACTTTAGCCCCACACTGGGCACAAGAAACACCAAATACGGTGCTATTTGCTTTGCAGCATAAGGTCAATAACCACCTCAAAATTGTGCTCCGGGACCCGGCAGCGGGTCAGCAGTGACGCCGGTCCCTCAGGGGTCCCCAACTCCTTCCGTGCTATTTTTATTCAGCGCCCAGGGCCCAGGGACGCTGAGGGTCGCCCAGCCGCCCGCTTCCCCTCAGCCGCCTCCGCCGGGCGGGCAGTCCGGTTCCGCCCCCGTCCCTCCGTCACACACTCCCCGCGTGCGCGGCAGAAAGGGGCGGCGGGAACGCTCCCCGCCTACCGCCGCCCTGCCCAGGCCTAGGACCGGGCGCCGCCTCGGGAAGCGGCAGACGCTCCGCCCAGGCCGCGGGACCCCAGGAGGCGGAAGCGGCGCCAAAACCCTCCACCCCCTCCACCAGGCCGGAGCGGCGGGAGGGAGCGCGAGCAGCCCCCAACCCGGCCCTGCTATTGGTCAGCCGAAACCCCGCCCACCGGCTGTGCTCGCGAGCCCCGAGCGGCCGTTGGGGGTAGGCGCGTGCGCAGCGTCGGCGGGGCGTTCCCGGTGCGCTCCCTGAGGCGGTCCCGCTGCCTCCATTCGGTACGAGGAACGCTGAGGCGGAACTGGGGGGGTGGGTGTTGGCGCAGCCGTGTTGCTTTTGGGTGTGCTTCAGCCTTTGCGTCGGTAGGCCCTCACCCTGCGGCGGAGGGTGGTGTTACGAACGTGGCGGGGCCGGGAGCTGGCTCCGTGCGGCTTCTTTGCCGAGCCGGCCAGCGAGACAGGCCTGGTGCTTCTCTCCTGCCTCTGGCAGAGGCCCTGCCGGTGAACCCTGTGACTAGTTTCAGTCACACCTGAAAGGGACAAAGGCCTCAAAGCTAGCTGAGTTCGTGAGGAGCGTAAGCATCCAGCTAGGGGAGAGCAAGGGAGTCTGGATCTTTGCATCATCGTGCAAGCAATATGTGCTTGCAGCCCAGAAAGCCAACCATATCCTGGGCTGCATCATATCATCCCCCTGTACTCGGCACTGGTGAGACCCCACCTCGAGTACTGTGTGCAGTTTTGGGCCCCCTACCACAAGA
>JAOQGH010000077.1:19078882-19090644 GCA_025769975.1 Gallinago jamesoni | reverse complement strand
GCCTGCAATGTGCACTGGCAGCCCAGAGAGCCAACCGTGTCCTGGGCTACATCAAGAGAAGTGTGGCCAGCAGGTCATGGGAGGTGATTCTGCCCCTCTACTCTGCACTCTTGAGACCCCACCTGGAATACTGCGTCGAAATTCGGAGTCCTCAGCACAGGAAGGACATGGATCTGTTGGAATGGGTCCAGCGGAGGGCCACTAAGATGATCAGAGGGATGGAGCACCTCCCCTCTGAGGACAGTCTGAGAGAGCTGGGGTTGTTCAGCCTGGAGAAGAGAAGGCTCTGGGGAGACCTTATAGTGCCCGTTCAATATCTGAAGGGAGCCTATAGGAGAGCCAGAGAGGGACTCTTTGTCAGGAAGTGTAGTGACAGGACAATGGGCAATGGTTTTAAATTGGAAGAGGGGAGATTTAGATTAGATACTAGAAAGAAATTCTTTACAGTGAGGATGGTGAGGCAATGGAACAGGTTGCCCAGGGAAGTCGTGGATGCCCCATCCCTGGAGGTGTTCAAGGCCAGGCTGGATGGGGCTTTGAGAAACCTGGTCTAGTGGGAGGTGTCCCTGCCCATGGCAGGGGGGTTGGAACTCGATGATCTTTAAGGTCCCTTCCAACCCAAAACATTCTATAGTTTCATGATTATGATATTGTAAAATTATCCCAGTGCTTCTCTGGATTCTAAAATATGAAAAAAGAAGCAGCCCCCAAATACTCCATCCCTCATTATTACTGGGCTCCACATATGTTTAATAAGATTTTTTGACAGTAAATTTTTTTAACAAATTTCCCATTTAGCAGCTTCAGCCTTCTCACTTGAGGATCTCACCAGAACTATGTCTATGTACTTTTGGTTGCTGCATGTAGGACAATGCATTAAGATTGGGATAAGAGAGGTGAAAAGTTTTCTTTTCCAGTTGAGGACAGGAATCAATCGACCCGTTTTGTGCAATACACAGATAAGCAGCTGGCATATTTGATATTGCAGTTCAAATATCCAGTCTGCAAGACAAGACCAACAAAGTTAGAGCCTCAGAAGATAGTTCTGAGTGAAAGTCAGCTGCTGGAAATACCTCAGCAGCTACTGGGGTCCTAATTTTCATTTTGTGTTGCAGCTTTGTCAGATTTAAATTCTTGTCTTTGTTGCTTCAGTAAGGTAAACAAAGTAATAAATACTTCAGAAATATGCAGATTATTAAAATTCTTTACGTACTTTTATTTTCAGTTCTTTTCAAACTTTGCATTTCTGAATTTTCAGTATAGTGCAGACCTTATAGGGTAAAACTTAATTCAGTTATTTGATGCATGAATGAATGCATTTATTACACAGTTTCTCGGTAAACTTGGGCAATGCAGGCCACAAAAAAACCCCAGATAAATATGTAAAGCATAAATTGTATTGCTCTTACAATAGCAGAAGAAATGTTCCATGTATGGAATCATGTACGTGCATAGACATGTAAAGTGTTTGATTGCTGGAACTGCCACTGATGAAAGGCCATAGACGGGAAACACTAAGAACAGGTTCATTGGGTACCTTGGAAGGAAAAGAGTAGTGCTACATTTTAGCACTCCAGGTTGATCCCTAGTGATACATTAAAATACAGTAAAATACATAGCAGACACCTGTGCACAGAAACTGAGAACTTTATAAAAAATAAATCTTGAAATAAATTAAATCTACTAATTTCTTTAAGTTTAATTTCTAAGTGCAGAGTAACTGAGTACCAAATCTGAAAAACCCTGGAATGCAGTCACAGAGTCACAGAATCAAAGAATGTTAGGGGTTGGAAGGGACCTTTGGAGATCATCTTATTCAAACCCCCTGCTAAAGCAGGTTTGCCTAGAGCAGGCTGGACAGGAACGCATCCAGGCGGATTTTGAGTATCTCCAGAGAAGGAGACTCAACAGAGAGGGCAGCCTGTTCCAGTGCTCTTTCACCCTTAAAGAAGTTTTCCTGCAAGTTCAGATGGAATTTCCTGTGTTCCAGTTTTTGTTTGTTGCCCCTTGTCCTGTTGCTGGATACCACTGAGAAGAGCCTGACCCCATCTTCTTGACACCCACACTTTAGATATTTATAAGCACTGCTAAGATTCCCTCTCAGTTTTCTCTTCTCCAAGCTAAACAGACCCAGGTCTCTCAGCCTCTCCTCATAAGAGAGGTGCTCCATTCCCTTGATAATCCTTTTAGCCCTCTGCTGGACTCTTTCCAGTAGTTCCCTGTCCATCCTGGAGTGCCCAGAACTGGACACAGTACTGCAGATGTGGCCTCATCAGAGCAGAGCATAGCAGGAGGATGACTTCTCTCCACCTGCCTGCCACATTCTTTTTAGTGCATCCCAGGAGACCACTGGCCACAAGGGCACATTGCTGGCTCATGACCAATTTACTGTCCACCCAGACTCCCAGGTCCCTCTCTGCAGAGCTGCTTTCCAGCAGGTCAGCCCCTAATCTGTACTGGTGTGTGGGATTATTCTTCCCAAAGTGCCAGACCCTACACTTGCCCTTGTTGAATTTCATTAGGTTCATCTCCACCTAACTCTCTAACCTGTCCACATATTGAACAGCATTTTTTTTGCCTTTGGAGCATGCCTAGTTCTACGTGAGTCTAATAAAAATGAATCAATGGAGAAGTTAGAGAGAAATTATTTCCATATTTGAAATAAAATGAAGTAGTGGAAGGAGGGAAAACATTTTGTGAAAGCTCTCTCAGGCTTTCTGTTCTGTGAGCAAGTTTTTAAGTCCTGCTGTAAGGTACATCCATTTATAAGCTTACAGGCCCAATGGAATTGAGGAGGAAGGAAACATGGTCTAGTCTACAAGTTCAGTTTTCAGATCTTTGAGATTTATGATTAACTTTCTTAATAAGTACTTATAAAAACATTAAAATGCCAAACTATAAATCAAGACTAAGACTTTATGTTATGCTGTTATGTGCAGGATGTATACAGGTTAGTTTTATGTTTTTTATGCTCCACTCTGAAAGAAATTAAATGTTTTATAGTGCTGTGGAATTTCTATTTATTTTCTAGGAACAGAGATTACACAAAATGGGATGAACAATACAAATGAAGAAACAGAAGTTACAAGCCAACCAGGATCTGCCACAGTGGAGGATTTGAAACAGCAAGAAAATGTGAATGATAGTTTCAGCAGTGAGAATACTGCATTGGAAACATCTATTGAAAATAATTCTGTAGTTCCAGGTATCCACTAACTGATATTTTGTGCTGGTACCAGTTAAATTTTAGTAACTATAAGTAACTGAGAGAACGTAGTGGTGCATTAGCTCCCATCTTGTGCAAAACTTTGGGAATGTATGGGACTGTCAAGATGAAGGGAATGGATGCAAGAAGTAAACCTTGATTTTTTGGAAGCAGTGAATTCCATTTCTTGCTATGAATTAACTGCAATAGCAATTTTAAGGGTTAGGTCTACACATTTGTTCAGTTCAAATTATTGCTCTAGGACAAGAACATGTTGTCATACTTGAACTAATTAATCTGCAGGGTAAGAGCTGGTTCAGAAACCAATTTGCTAGCACAGTACAGAATGGCTTAGGAGGAAATGGCCAAAAATTCTGTAGCACACTATTTGCAGCCTTTGTGTAGACATTTTTTTGTATCCTGGTTGTAGTGATGATGTTTTTATCTTCTATGGACTGCTTTATTTTCTTATAATTAATCAGCATTAATGATCTTTCTTTCCTCTTATATGGCACTTTTAACAAATTTTTATTATGATTTTTTAATTCACAGTGCGAAGAAATAAGTAAATTTCAAACATATTTAATATTTTAATTACAAATTTTTATATTGTTAAACAAATACTTTATTTCAGACCTATTTATAGTAGGTTTATATTATCCAATGAAAACCTTAGATTTACATTGACAACTACTGCTGACAAAATTTAAATCAAGAGGAATGTTTCTGTACCACTATAATTGCATCTCTATTAAGTACTTCTTTCTAGAAGGCTGGTAATTTTATATTGGAAAACATTTTTGGTTTTAAGTCCTTTAGGGCTGTCCAACAAGTAATTTTTCAGTTTATTTCAAAGTTTCGTATTTACAGAGCATCAAACAACCTTTGTCACTTACATCACATGCTCAGGAGTACCTTTTTTAGTAGAAATTTTTAGAAATTGTGGCCCGTTGTTCATATGGATCTACTTTTAAAAACATGCCTTGGGAGTAACAGGAATTAGCAGTAACAATTTGCAGACATAGCTGAGAACCAACAATTCAAGCATATGCCGTATGGTTAAGGAGCTATTCATATGTGTTACAAGTAACAATAGTTCCAACTGAGATAAATCCTGCCTGAAATTATTTTAGTGGGCTTACTTACCCAAAGGAGTAAGACAGCTAAGACTGCTCTTTTTTTTTATCAAATATGACTAAGTAAAAAAAAGAAAAAAAAGAAAAAATTGGCTCTGAAAACTGCAACCTTTCAGTGTGCAAGAGTAGTAGCCTATTTTTCATTTAGCATGATACAATGCTAACGTATCATACAACATCAAACAGCATATCACAATGTTTTGTAGCAAGTAGTGAATTATTAACTACAGCAAAAAAATCAGCTCGGTTTTGCTGGATTAGAACGTAATTTGGCAGTATAAAGAAGAGGTGCCAGATACTAAATGATGATTCAGAATGGATCATACTGAGTTATCCTTACTCTTAGGATCCTTTCAGGGCAAGGCTAAGGCTCTTAATTGTAGCCTCACAGAGGGTGAGTTTTCATTGCTGTTAGCATGATCTTTTACCTGGCTCTTATCAGATTTAGGGTAACAGACGAGTACATCTATTAGCTATTAACTAGTCTGCCACAATCTATAGCCTGAAAACTATGATTTCCTCAGCACTGAACTGTACTAAAATTAATAGACAGTGGTTATTAGCAGTGTGTGCAGCTGAGCGGATCTGTTCAGTGGAATGGTGCCAAGGGTGTACGTTCTACACGAATTTTGGCAGTTTGGTTCAGATTGACTTCAGTCTGGTGTGGACCATATGCCTGAAGGTGGCTGGGACACGTCTCATTTGGTTTTAATGGGCAGGAGTTCATTTCTTGTGATCCAAACTAGGTCTATGATACGAACCAAAGTAGTGTAAGTGTGGATAATTGACAGATTCACTGTAAACGTGTGCTTCTGAGTTGAACTAAACCAGCAGTGCCAGGAGACAGTGCTGCATTAAGATGGCAGTAGAGGAACTGGCTCACCTTTAGCTATCTCGAAGTGCAGTAAACTTTGATAACTGGGCTCTTGTACACGCAGACTTAACTGCACTCAATTTTTTTTCCATTTCTATGCTTTCTCATGACCTCATAAGACTGGTCTAAGGCAGCTGAAAATACAACTGGAGCCCAGATTCTACTTCCAAGTAGGCTGGGAACCCACCTAATTTGCAATTCGATGCTGTCAAGTGTTGTCACTTTTGCAGTACACTCCCACCATTCCTTCGTGTATTGACAAGGACACATTTCAAGGAGAGAGAAAGAAGCTTTTTCAAGTCACTTGAAGTTACTGCAATTTGCATTGTATCTAAACTGTCTTCTGAATAGCTGAGTATTTATTGGAGTAGCTGAGACAGAGAGAGTCAGGAGGGCAGTAGGGTCATAAATGCAAAATAGAAATAGATAATTTAGCCTGAGAGAAAACTAGAGAGAAATTGTGCATGCAAAAACACAGATAAGAAACTACTCACACAAAAGCATTAAGTTTGCAAGGTCAGAATTGAAACACTTGGATTAAGGCTACAGTTACATGTATAATCAACGCTTAAATAAATAGCAGCTCTGTTTTTGAAGGCCTGTTTCATGAAAAAAAAGAAGTTGATTGGAACAAATAATTACACTGTAATTAATTGGAGATTTCAATAACGTCTTATAAATGTCACTTAATGCTTCAGATTAGAAAAACTGCCCATTCATTTGAAAGTAGGACCAATTTTAACAGCCCATTTAAAATTTGGTCTTTCACTTCTATTTTCTGATGTTTGAAACTTATTCTATCACATAAAGTAGCATAGCACAGGACATTGCATTCAATTTTCTTTATGCTTACTAGTCAGTGCAAAGTGACTGAAAATCATTCTGTGGAATATGCTTCATTACAATGCGCAGGCAAATTGCTGTAAGGGAAGACTAGTGAAAGTGGTGAAAACAAGCTGTTAGAATATCAGGTTCATTGTTTTGGAAAGGCTTACTGGTTAGGTTTTTTTTATTATTTTAAAATAATTCAAGGAAGTTCCCACAGTTGAAAAAGGAGAACATTATTCTATTCACCTTTCATTTGGAAAGATGAATATTTTGCATTTCAGTTCACCACTGACGTTTCCTGTTGAGAGATTATTTTTCAATGCATGCTGCACTTTGTAATTCAGATAATTCTGTACAAAACACTTCGTGACTGCATATTTTCTGCTGCGTATACATCTTTCAGTAGGTCATTTTAGATGGGAGACCACAAGGACTAGATGCATATAATTTTAATTTTGTCCTCTCTTTCCAATCCCATGGATTCCTAGAAAGTGAAAATGAAAAATTACAGTGTCATTTTCATAGCTGGAATTCCCACTAATGCTATGTAATAGCTTGTTGTGGGTCTTTGAAAATGGATTATAACTGGTGAGGTTTTCTTCTTTTTTCAGGACAATGCTGTCCTTTAATGTGATATTAAATGAATGCATTACATAATAATAGGGAAATTTTATTTCCTGTGGATATATGTTTTTAAGTGCCTTTCTGTTGGTTGCATTGATTTCTAGGAGACTAGGCTTTTAATTTAAGGGCTTAAAGTCTTTAATGCCCTTGCCCATCATAACACTTCTACAGATGGTGGTGATTCATAGTTGGATCAGATTCTGAGGTCTGTATGGATTACATTATGAAAGCTGTAGGACAGCAAGACAGATGTTTGCATCACTTTTCATGGTTATGTTACAAAAAACTAAAAGTAAAGACTTAGACAAATACCTGAATCCTAGTGGTAGCTAAGGTAACTTTGTTTCCTTTGTATTATACTTGACCCGTGAAGCAGCAGTTTCAAGTTCTGTTTCATTCACCTTTCAAGGAGACCAAAACTTGCATAAAGGAAAGTCAAAGCTTCATATTTTTACTGAATGCAGACTAGGTTTAATTTCCATCTCACTTACCAAGCTTTTGTAGTGTATTTTTCAGGAGTACCTTTCTAAGACACTAGAACTTCCATTTAGTTCTAAATTCTCATTCACAGCATCTGTTTTGCTTTATGAATTATTTCTTGGGTCCAATAAGGATGTACTATAATGGGATCTTCACTGGCAAGAACTATGAAAACCTTGATAGGACACAAGTTCACAAGATAATTAAGCAAAACTTGGTAAGACACACGTTCACTAGCTAATTAAGGAAAAAGGTCAATGCTATTATTCTGACTAGTTTCTTTTGCACACTATGAGCAGCTGACGGCAGGATGAGGCTGTTTGCAGCAGATTTTTGCAGAAGAACTGAGTATCTCTTTAGATATTAAAAGGACTGAGTTTTCGAAAATTTAGCTATATAAAGTACACCTGTGACTGAAGCAAATGTCAGTGTAATATATTGATTGCCCAGCAGAGGGAGAGCGTTACATTAGAAAACCTACAGCAAACTTGCCAGATTTCCGTGGCCACGTCCCAAGTCTTAGGTTTAGCATAGGAATTGTTGGTTTCTGCTTTTACTTGCAAAGAGTTTGGAAGATCTAATAATTCCTCTCTGCTTTTATTTACTGGGAACTATGGTTTACTCTTTTCATGTTACATGGAGGAAACCTTTTTTAAAAAAAAAAAAAAAAAAAATCACATTTCTGATTTTGATTTTATTCTATGACAGATATAACTGATATGGCTTATAAGGAGTAAAAGAGAATGTCTTCAGTTTGTCAGCAGCATTGTGTATCCAGTAGACCAACGTGGGGTTTTTTTGGCTCTGCACCCACCTTAGATACGGTAAAAGAGGACTAGAGGGGATCGTGCAGGTGGTCATGCCTGGACCTTTGCTTCAAATCAAACAAAACACAGGTGCCTGACAATGATAAATCATGACCAGCACTGCCTTCTGCTATGTTTTGGATTTTCATCTTCCAATCCGTATTTTTTTCCATACAAAAATGAACTATATTGTTTCATATTTCTTTACCTAAGAAAAAGTTTAATAAAGGAAATTATACCTCAGCCACCCATACCAGACATTTGTGTAGCCTATTTCAACAACTTAGGGAGAAAGCAAACAATGTGCTTTTGCTATTTATATTTGTATAGCATATACTATGCTACATTTGTTTGTTTTTCATTTAGAGTCGGATGTCTCCGTAGGAGATGCAAGTGTCAGTAACTTGAATGAAAACGTGGGACAGAGCTGTACAACCAGTGATTCAGGTATGTTTCCCTTCTGTTACTTAGTAATTGCAAAATGAGTTCTGGAGGGTAAGCACTCTGTGAATGGGCTAGAACAAAAATCAGTGGAAAGCTTTCACCAAGAACTCTACTTCATAGCATTTAGATGACAGACTTCCTCTTATTTTGTTGGAAAACATTTGCCATTTGTATGGTTCTCAACTTAAGCCCCTGCCCCAAGAGAGTTCGTTTACTGAGATCATCTGAATGTCTCTGAACATCGTCATCATGCAAAATGGTCAGTGATGCAGAATGATAGAATCATATAGGCTGGAAAGGACTTCCAGTCGTCATCCAGTGCAGTCGCCTGTACAAATAGTTGTAATGCTGCCACATATATGTGCTTCTTTTGTTCTCAGAGAGGAGCTAGGTTGTGCCTGGCCCCTGCAGAGAGCGAGTGAGAGGGACTAGGACAAGCTTTAGAGTCATCTAAGGGTGAGAAGAAGCCTTTCCAGGGTACCTACAGAGCAGTAATGAAGGTCCACATTGGACCTAAGTGATTTAGTAGCCCTGTCTGAAAAAGGAACCTAATCAATGGAGGTTACTATCTGAAGACCATTGCAAATGTCACATTTAAATATATGTGCAGGTTCTACATACAGTTTTAAGCTAAATATTGAACAGTGTTTACATAATACTTTGCAGACAGATATGAACTTGCTACTTATACATTCTGAGCCCAATTTAACACTGCTGTTGTAAAAGACATCCCATTTTTAATTATTTTTTTAAATCTTAGACTTCAGGCAGAACGATGTTGCAGCTGTTCACTGGTGAACAGCCTGTGTTTGCCTACCCAGAATTCAAAAGGAACCTGTTACTTTTTGGAATAAAGCCTTTACAAAGTTTGTGCTGGGACTGTGTCTTGTGGAAGGGCTAGAAACAACCTGGGTGCCTTTTGGACCAGCTCTGCCTAATAAAGCTAGTATTAGATCAGTAATGTTAATGTAAATGTTATATATCGTATGCTTGCGAAGTGTTTACTAGAAATGCTTTTAAAATAGTTTCAAGCTTTTTAAATATTAAAATCCATGTATTTTGTACATACACAGAAAATTCAGGATATGTCAGATCTAAATGGCTACCGTATAGCTAAGATTTTAGTCTATTTATTGCTAAGTCTGAAGAATATCCTTTGCACTTCTGCATCAACTGAGCTGACTCATCAGTCACATTGTATTTTTTTCCTCACTGTGTCACATGAAATGTCTGGGCACAGAAATTTCTCTGTTCTGTGGACAGTCATACTGCATCGGTTGGTCAGGCTGATATAGGCTACTGGTATGTGGCAGCACATAAATATGTATGGCCTGATCCTTTAAGATTCCTGAAAAGTACATTGGGCATTGGACATTGGACCACATCCAGTAGTCCAGCAGAAAACAATAAATCACTACAGTAATGAGAAGAATGCAGAATAATTTTTTTCCAATGGTTACTTGCTGTATGTTCTATTTACATGTGGGCTTTAAAAACAACTAGTTAAAATGTTTTTAAAAATGTTTGTGCTTTTTAATCATGCCTAGTAAACTCAGTGAGAGCAGCTATGAGAAAAAAAGTTAAGGATACACAGATGGACTTTGTGATATTTATGGATTTTATCATTTGAAACTTTGCAGTAAGGCTGTTACGTTAACAGAAATGTTTGGATAATGTTTTAATGCACTGACATGATTTGGATTTTAATGCAAAGAATGATGTAGATTGAGTGGCAGTTTTCTGTGCAAGGATCATTAAGAAAAGTGGTGGAATTAGGACAATAGAACAATAATTATTATGTTTCTTTTAGCCTAGAGCAGAAATTCACATGAGCCTTGTACAAAGGTAGAAAACTTCCCTAAAGTTATACTGTGCACGATGAAAATTCTTTAATGAAATCATATCCTGTGAAAAGATTCCTGTATTAGCCTTTATCTAAACAGGGGCTGAGGAAGCTAGGAAAGAGCAAGTTAAATATTTTTTAGGCCTGGACAGTTAACTGAGGATGTTAAGAAACTGAAATTAAACCAAACAGATGGGTGATAAAGTGCTAGTTTCAATATGATTGACCTATTGAATTTACCCAACCAGAAAGCAAACAACGCTCTTCCTCAAAAGAGAGTAGTAGAAGTCAGATAAGTAACAGCAAGTACTCTCTGGTGTGAATTTCCCTGTGTTCCAGGTAGTACTGCACTCACACTAAAAGGCAAAACAAGCAAAAAACACTTAAGAATGGCATTCAGATGTTTCCATCAGCAGTATTTTATCAAGCTTCATTACTTTTTGTTAGTTTAATTTTATTTAATGGAATCAAGGATAGTAGAAAAATACACTTATTTTGTGTGTAATGTATCAGTGATAATAAAATCCTCATGATTCTTCATTTAATGATATCATCAGAAAATAAAACTGTAGGGGTTTTTTTCCCCTCATTTTTAGCCTAGTAAAATAAATTTGTGCCTTTTCTTCACAAAGGACAGTTAATGCTTGGAGGATGATTTAAACAGATCTTTAGGGGGGAAAAAAGCCCAAAAATTCATTGAAATAAATCCTTCTGATATATATAATTTCTGACATCCTAAATATATGTAAACTCGAGAAACTTGATGTGCTTTTCTTACTGCCTGAAATAATTTAACAGCATTCTTCCACTTCTAACTTTTGGACATTGTTTGTTTCACCTGTGGGCCGTAGATTGAAATCTCTGCCATTGCATTTTATATGATAGATGGAATGCTTTGGCCTTCAGATAGCAAATGTATTTGGCTTTTTAGTGAATACCTCGATTGCATTATGTGTGAGTCAGTCTGAAAGCAGTGCAACCTACCACGAATAGGTGTGATATATTCTGCAGTTAGCTGTATCTTATACGGGCAATTGAATTTTCTTATCTATTTGGACTTCATACTTTATAACTCCCTTCATAATTTTTTAAGTGGTCCCTATCTCTTTTTCTTTCTATGGCTCCATCCTTCTTTTCATCCTCTGGGAGGTATTTAAAAAGGTATCTCACTTGCAACCAAATAAATTTCAGTACTGATGAAAAAGAACACCACATAAGATTGGCTAGATTATAAATACTGCAGCTCAGGCCCTTCCCACCAGCATGTCGACCGCACCACCGAGTTTGGTGTCATCGGCAAACTGGCTGAGGGTGCACTCTACCTCACTCTCCATGTCTCCAACAAAGATATTGAACAGCACTGGTCCCAGTATGGACCCCTGAGGAACACCACTTGTCACTGGCCACCAACTGGACGTGGAGCCATTGACCACAACCTTTGAGTCTGGCCAGCCAGCCAGCTCCTTATCCACTGAGTGGTCCATCCATCGAATCCATGACTTTCCAATTTTGAGACCAGGAT
>JAOQGH010000077.1:19065550-19078782 GCA_025769975.1 Gallinago jamesoni | reverse complement strand
CTATCCTCCCAATCAGATCTCTCAGGAGACCAAAGTCTGCTCTTCTGAAGTCCAGGGTAGCGTGCTTGCTGCACACCGTCCTCGCTGCCCTATGAATCTTCAACTCCACCATTTCATGATCACCACAGCCAAGGCTACCCTTGAACTTGACATTCCCCACCATCCCCTCCTTGTTAGTAAGGACAAGGTGCAGCAGGGCTCCTTTCCTTAAATAGAATATGCTCTGTTTCTATTTATTCAGAAGACGCTTCTGATAGGAAATTAATTCAATTTGTTCAATGTTCTTATAAATGTTCTCTGCCTCCTGTTTAATATTTATATTTCTTTGTACCATTAGATGAAGATGAAGTGGAGGGCAGAGTTTCACCAGAGCCAGAGCTGACCCTGAGAGACTACCAGATGGAAGTTGCAAAGCCAGCACTGAATGGGGAGAATATCATAATATGTCTGCCTACAGGCAGTGGTAAAACCAGAGTGGCTGTTTATATTACCAAAGATCACTTGGATAAGAAGAAGAGAGCATCAGAGCCTGGAAAAGTTATAGTACTTGTTAATAAGGTATGTTGGACTATTTTTAAAGTAATAGTATTTTTCAAACCTCATACACTGTTAATATAGAAGTTGTAAAATGAATAGAAACATATTTCTCAGCTTCCTCAGATGTAGTTATGTTTCAAGGCATACAGCTCTGGACTGTCATCTCCCTTGCACCATCATTGTGTTGCAAGTGTGAATAATTTTACTTTACCCTAGTGCGAATGCAAATTTAGATGTGCCTCTTATCACCACATTATGGGAAAAAGTATAATTTCCCATTAGAATGAATGCAATTAAATAATATTTTTTTAAATATATTTTTCACATTCTGCATTTGGATTTGGTAAAGAAGGCCACCTGATGAGCCTCACACTAGTTAGGGAATATTCTGTCATATTTTCTGATAATTACTGTAATTTTTACAGTTAAATTCAGCACACAATCGTCCATTGTAATATTAAAATATAGAAATATATTTAAGAATTTTATTAAAAGAATAAAAGATATCCATCTCCTCCTATAAGAATAGAATTGATAGCATATTATAAGCTCAGTTAAAGAGCCTGAGCATGCATGATTTATTTCTTCTTTCTAAGGCACAGTTAAGCCAAAGTTCTTGGTACAAAATATTTTGTAGGAGCAGTTGTTGAGGATTTTTATTGCTTGGTTTTGTTTTTTCTGTTTGTTGGGTGTTTTTTTAATCTTACCCTGCAGGGAATAACAGGATGTTTGCTTTGCTTTTTTTTTTTTTTTTTTAAAGTGTATGTTCTCCTAACAACATTTCTGGCAAACAGGCATGTATTTTTAATCCTATGTATGTTCTGGTTTAAATTTTTTGGAAACTTCTATTCAGGTACCACTGGTAGAACAGCATTTACGAAAGGAGTTTAGTCCATTCCTGAAGCGTTGGTATCGCGTTATTGGTTTAAGTGGTGATTCTCAGCTGAAAATCTCATTTCCTGAAGTTGTCAGAAGAAATGATGTCATCATCAGTACAGCACAGATCCTTGAGAATTCACTGTTAAATGCAGCTGAAGATGATGAAGAAGGTGTCCACTTATCAGGCAAGTTTTTAATTCTGAAATTTTTCCAGCAGTGCTAAAAGTACGTATCTATTCTGGAAAACTGCAGAGTAAAAGTGTGCCACATTCAGTAGCTAATGTTTTTTCAGTTGACTGGTTTTATAAATGTAATCTGTACTCAAAGTCAAAACCAGACTTTAGTTAATGAGCATGCAGTTTTTTTCAAGCTGAATTAGACTCTTACAATTCATTTGTACTAAATATTTGTTATGCTTCCTATTTTATCTAGCTCAAGCACAACTTTGTGCAAATGCAGCTGTTGGTAGAACACGCTTGGTAGAACATTGAGTTATATCAGATAGATACAATGTAAACAAGATGAGAAAAAAAAATACAAAACCTCAAATGTAGTGAGTTTGAGAAATACAATGGAACAGAAAAATAAACGCCAATCTGTCATAAATGTAATACTCTACACTCTTACATTTTTCTAATGTACAGGGATAGGATTACTTATATCTGCATCTCTCCGAGGTTGGCAGATACGTTCTCCTAAAACAGTAGAAGAAGGTTGAAGAAAACAAAAGATATAAGATGAGATGAAATAAAATTGTTTGCCCAGAATCCTAAAGTGGCAGATACCTGTGGGACATCAGAAAGGAAATGGTATTATCTGCCAGTGACATAGAAATAATGGAACAACTCATGATTTCAGCTCCACAGCTACAGGGCTACAGCGGAGTGACCCTCCTCTATGAGATGTTAACTTCTCCATCTGTAGTCAATTATTTCAGCTGGGGCAGGATGAACATCTGAGCTATGATATTCAAAATAATGGATCTAAGATAAAAGAAGTACTTGTCTAAGTGGAACAGAGACAGCAGAGAAACCTGAGGAGTTGGTCTGTGTTTACCAGTGCCCAGCGCTGACTGAAGTACTGCTCAATTCAAACTACTGCAGCGCTACTTGGCTACCTCAGAATTGCCTTCCCTCCTTCAGAATGCCTTTTTATTAACCTAGGCAAAGTACCAGAGATTTTCTTGTATTTATTTCCTTTTCACCACACCTAAGTTAATAAACCTTCCCAAATCTGAATCATTTGGGAATGCCATACAGAGGCACCTGAACGTTTCTACAGAAACTGCTGATGTGACCAGAATCGGGCTGAGTCCCAACCAGCTTGTGTAATGAAGTTTTTTTTTTAATAGATTTCACACCTTGCAAAGCTTCCTTCATAAGGTCTTACATTTTTTCCAAAACTGAGGTGGTCTTGCAAACAGGGCCATGTTTCCATGCTATTACATCTGTGCTAATAAGTCCAGCTGGACCGAAGCCAAGCAAGCCTGACCAGAGCCAGCGCCATTTTTATGGCTATGGCTTGGTTAACTTGCAGCCTATATAAACCGCCCTCATTAGTTACATGGGTTTTATTCCTGATTTCTGTTCATACTTTCTTCATTTGTTTCCACAGAGGTCTGCATTACATGCAACACATAATACCAGCCTCAATAAAACGGAGGGGACACTCTTAACTGAATTTTACCAAATGTCTACCCTTTTTACCAATGGCTGAAGTCATTGTGTGGACCTCCTAAAAGCTTTGTACCACTTTCTTAGTAGAAGCACATCTCTTCTGGTAGGTTAGGTCCTTCCTGAGTAATGGCAGAAATATGCATTATAGAGATGATGGTCAAAATCAAAGGAAGTAATTTCATGTTGGCAAAATGTCTGAGAAACAGTCAACGCTGCTTCTGAAGTCTTCCAATATGTAGAAATCTTAGGAATAAATAGAAATCTAAGTTGGAAACCACATCAGTACAGCCCAGACTGGCTTCCTGAACCAGTTGTGTGAAGACAATTAGATTTTCCCAGTGACACAGAATCATAGAATAGTTTGGATTGGAAGTGACCTTTAAAGGTCATCTAGTCCAAGCCCCATGCAGTGAGCAGGGACATCTTCAACTAGATCAGGTTGCTCAGAGCCCTGTCCAACCTAACCTTGAATGTTTCCAGGGATGGGGCATCTACCACCTCACTGGGCAACTTGTGTCAGTGTTTCACCACCCTCATTATAAAAAATTTCTTCCTTATGTCTAGTCTAAATCTTTAAGCCTTTAAGTACTGAAAGGCTTAAAGGTCTCCCCAGAGCCTTTTCTTCTCCAATATGAACAAGCCCATGTGACACAGAGCACTACTTTGCTTTCCTAGCAGTACTCTTTGGTTTAGCCTTTAAATAAAATTTCTCTTGTTAAGTCTCCACCTTAATTTAGGTTCTTCAAAGATGAAGTTACGTATTTTCTCCATTAGAAAGGCCAGTTGAGAATGTTATTTTCCAACCTCTGCTACCAGTTTTTGCAAACTTATTTGCAGTGATGCAACAATTTGAGCACCCTAAACAAGATCATGGAAATTGTCCAGAATTAAAAAAAAAAGGTTTGACCCCGATCATTTCAGTGACCCACTTTACAGTTATTTCCACGAACATTTGTCAAACTGTAGGAAATAATGTCAAATTGTAGGGCATTTGACATGGAGTGTTACTGGCCAGCTAGGGGAAAAGTGGGAGCTCCAGAAACCAGTTTTTCTGTTAGAGAAACAGAGAAATGTTCATGAGTCTTTCAAATGAGAACCTTGAAATATGTGTCACTGTATATGCAGATAGATTAGGGACATGTTTTCTGTGTTTGTGAGAAATTTAAAACAAACAAACAATAATCTTAATTTTCCTTATCGTACTCTACCTGTTGCATGTAAATATGATCTGACTAAAAAGCACATAATACCTGTCTGAATCTTCATCAGTTTCCTCAGAGAGGAGGAAAGAGAGATGTAGTACTCTCACCATCTGTTTGTTCCTTCCAATGACATGTCCATAAAGTAATATAAATCTTTTAATTGAACAGGAATAGGGAGGAAATCTCTTTGTCGCTATGAAGTGGAAGCATATTTTGATCAGGACAGGCCTTTCTAGAATATTTGAAAGGCTTCTAATGTTATGTATCTTGTCATAAACAAACTATGTCAGGTACAGTAATGAATATAGAAAATAGGATTAAGTATGGTCTTACCACTGGTTATTAAAAATATCTCTCTGAAATTCTTTATACCATCAGATTGATTTTTCAGAAACAGAAAAGCTTTCTACATTACATGAAATGTAAAAGTCCTTGACATATGAGGAGTGCAGCAAAGATTCCATGGTCTATTAAATTTTTACAACTTCCATCCACGTCTTCCTCCAGCACTACAAATTTCCTAATACCTTAGGGTTGTGACAAACTGACTGGTTCTCTTCAACAGACCGCTCACCTGTAAGATTTGCTCACACAAATCCTGCATTTGAAAGAAAATTAATAATTTTGGGGTACATTTTCTTTTCAGATTTTTCACTCATCATTATTGATGAGTGTCATCACACGCAAAAGGAAGCTGTATACAACAATATAATGCGACGTTACTTAAAAGAAAAGAGGAAGAACAGGAAGCTGGCAAAAGAAAACAAACCACTGATCCCACAGCCTCAGATTCTGGGACTTACAGCCTCACCTGGTGTAGGAGGTGCAAAATCTAACTCGAAAGCTGAAGAACATATTCTGAAAGTAAATAGCCTTCACATTTGCAAACTACTAAAAGAATATTGTCTTGCTTAAGTAAAGCTTTTAAAGTCAGTGTTTGGCTCCAAATTTATAATCTGAATTATCTTTTTTTTCCTGTGTACATGGGTGTTCAGCTCACAGCTATTCAGCAAATTGACCCACTACAAGTTAATGCAAATCAATGTAAAAATAAAGGTTACTTTACAGGGAAGTAAGGTAACTGACAAGGGAAGTAAAATGATTGCCTCACTTGAAAAAAATTAACAAGTTAAGATCAGAGGCAAGAAATTCACAAAATAGTGAGGTTTTTTAGTTAATAAAAATCTTACTTTTCCATTGATGGATTAGAATTTACTGTGTATTCTTAAATCCCAGAGACATCACAGTATTTTATATTTTTATTTTTGGAGTGACTAAGCTGGCTTTTGTATGGATCTAGGAAAGTGAAAAACAAAGTTGAATACTTGAACAAGCAGAAACCATTTTTAAGATTCAGGTAGCAAAGAAACATGTTACAGCAGTTAGAGTTACTCACTGGGAGGGCAGTATTGTGTAGTTGTTTAAATACCTGACTCAAGGTAATTGGTTAAAATGTATACTTGCACAGCTGTGTCCCTAAAGAAACTCTCTTGTGCTTGAAATTCAATGGATTTACATTAGTAATTCAAAAGTAGAATTTAGCCCAGTACTCCAGTGAAAACTCCTGACTAGAAAATTGCACAAGAAGAGAATGTGCTACTGAGTAGATGAGGCTTGCAAGCAGCTTTCATGCTGTATTGAAGTAGATAGAATCGTGAGGTATTTTGAGACAAAAACTTTCTGGCAGTGAAAAAAGCAGAGAATTCCTTTTCATCAGCTCTGAAATCTTAATGATAGGATGCTGAAGTTTGTATCTGAAGAAACGTAATCTGAATACGCTAGCTAAAATAGATAACTACAGCTAAAGACATTAAAAAGGTTTACTTTTTAGTAAAGACTTTACTTTAGTAAAGACTTCCTTTCCTATTTTCTCTGCTCATGAAAATGTTAAGGTTTCCCTTATTACTTTAGACTTAGTGACAGAAATGTACATATTTTCTTCTTGGAAGAGATCAAAAGGAGAAAAGTTCCATTCAGTCGTGCAGTTAGCACAGAAATTTTCTCTCTCTTTTACTGTTCCAAGAAACATAATTTCAAATTATTTTCTACTCTCATGACCAGCTCTTACTGTTATAATTACTCCTTAACATTTATTTTCTTCTTTTCTATTTCACCATTATTTTTATTAATTTGTATTGTGCTCCAAAATCTTCTCTTCCAAAATACTGACAGTGGATTTCCTTTTCAAAATACCTGTTTTACAGTCAGATGTGCAAGTTTTTTCCAGCATGCAAGGATCACTTCTGCCCTGAAAAGTAACTTGTTCAGCTTATGCCAAATGCTTTTCAAAGGTTTGGCCTTTCTTACGCTAATAGTGTCTGTATCCAATTTTTGTAGGAAGAAAATAAAATTATATCAAACTCAGCACCTGAAGAAGAAGCTCTGTTGCACTAATTCAAGTTTTCATGTGGAATAACTCATTAAACATTAAAAGAAATAACATTTTGTTTTCTCCCAGATCTGTGCCAATCTTGACGCACATAGAATCATGACTGTTAAAGAACATGCTTCCCAGTTGAAGAATCAGGTGAAGGAACCTTATAAGAAGACTGTGATTGCAGATGACAACAGAAGGGTAAGTTTTTTCAAACAAATCAGTGTTAAAGTTATATTGCCCATGAAAAGTGTGTTGTATGGTATCAAAAACTTCTGGCTAATGCTGTTTATCTATAGATTTATTGTGATCCATAGTGCTAATTTGAATATATGTGTATTTATTTGCTGCTTCCCTCTGCATGCAAAAGTATCAGTAAAGTCAAATAGAACTAAATTTTTACATATTTGAGTTATATTTTTTAAGTATCTGGTCAAAACACCTCCTAAACCATAGTTGACGTGCTTGTATTAGTGACATTATATTCACCAAAAATATGTTATTTCACTGCATAATTCTTGTAACTTTCTGACCTGTTTGTTTCCATAATCTCTAAATGCATTTAGCAGCCTTACTTGTTTTTTAATTTAAGGTTTAACATTTTTAAAAATTAGTCAATGTGGTACTAGCTAGAAGAGTTCGGGCCAATGTTTTCATTACCAGAAAATGCTTACTTAAGTCGTAATCGATTTATTTCTAGGATCCATTTAGAGAAAAAATCACTGAGATCATGATTGAGATTCAGAACTATTGCCAGCTCCATCCAAAATCTGAGTTCGGAAGTCAGCCATATGAACAGTGGGTGATTAGAGAAGAGAAAAAAGGTAAACCACACAGCAAAAATGTCCTACCTTTGGATTTGTTGGAGTTATTCTATACACAGGCATGGTTTTGTATTTTTTGTTCTCTATTAGCTGCAAAAGAAGTAAAACGCAAGGAACGTGTCTGTGCAGAACACTTGAAGAAATACAATGATGCTCTCCAGATAAATGACACCATCCGAATGGTGGATGCATACAATCACCTAAATAACTTCTATAAGGAGGAGAAAAGTAAGAAGACAATAAGGAGTGATGATGATGATGATGAACCAGCAGTATCAAAACAGGATGAAACAGATGAATTTCTAATAGGTTTATTTCATGGTAAGTTTGAAATACATTTTGATATTTATTATTTTCAATCCATAGAGCAAACCAGTAAGCACTATCATGATTTGCACAGTCCCATTATTACATCTTAGAGATTGCCATGTTGTTTATTATGACAGTGTCTGAATGTCCCAGTTCATACAGTACTTTAAACAATAACAGAGTGTGATCGTGTCCCAGAGTGTGGTAGAAGTTCTTCAGCTTTGGCCAAAGGCATTTTATTTTTGCTCATAGTAAAAACTTCTCTGCTTTTCTCCAATGAAGTGTCCCTGAGGACACACTGACAAATAGACAGAATATGTATTCCAGTAGGTGCTCTTGAGGAGCAAATAGTTGAGCAAATGGAATACAAAAGTAATGAAATGACAGGTTTTGAACGAACCCTTTCTACCAGACTTTGTTTGTCTATGTACAAAAAGATGGGAGTGATGACCCTGAGTAAGTTTCAGGTGAAGAGGCAGATAGTGAGAGAATTAAATGGAGGATTAAATTGCGAAGATCAAAGTTAGTTGCCTTTTCTTCAGATCATTTACTCTGGAACTAGGATTCATTCATGTGTATCCTTTTTCCCTCACTACCTTTACAATGAGGAAAAGGTAGACAAGTTTGTTCTCGTTGCCTATGGCTTCTGGGTGGTACAAAAGGAAACAGATTGTACTGCAGCATGTATCCCAACTTCAAGTATCCTATGAATTACAAGAAATTCAGGAAAAGTTGAAAAAATTAAGAAAAATAGGTTAGATAATGTCATCATGTTTTTAATGACTCTTCATAACTCTTTTTGACCCCTTATTTACAATTTCAGTATTGAGCTGTTGCTGAGAACGAAAAAGTTAAACTAATTAAAAAATGAAACTGATTTGTCTAGATTGCTTTAATTTTCACGGGTAAATGAATTTCAAAGAACCTAATAGTGAAAAATAAATTATACTCCAATCTGTTTTAATGTTACCATTGAAGAGGCCAGGAGTAATAGGAGGAGAACTACTGAATTTCTATTTATAATTTTTAAGACCAGAGTTCATCTTTGGGTGATAAGCTCACTGCAGCCTTTAGTGCAGGTTTAACTAAGGGGGAAAACTGTGGGAGTTTGTTGCATCTACCTACTGTTTGCATGTATTTGTATACATTTAATTTAACTCTAAAATATGAGTAAGAGTGTAGTCAGAAAGCCACTACCTAAGTGGTGTAGTAGTTTATGATACAGACTACCATTGCATTGGGCAAGGTGCAGTGTGATAATCTGTCCAGGGTGATGACAACAGAGTGACTGTAATGTCTTAACACACCATTAGAGTATTACTATTTTGTTTGCGTGATCATCTGACAATGACATAAGCTTTTAATATTAGAAATTAAAAAAAAAACACCAAAGCATGTGAGGATTCCTCCCTGGTCACGGTCAATTGTGCTGAAGAGAGTCATTCATTTAAGATTTCACTGAGCATATTGAAATGTCTTTAAAAGCTGCAGTACCAATAACAATGTGCCCATCCTGTTGTCTGTTGCATTGCATGTTTCTAGAGAGGATTCCTGCTCTAATTAATGTCCCAAGGACAATTTATGTGTAAATTAATAAAAAGGATCTCAGCACTGAGGGCTGATTAATCTGTTTTTCCATGTAAGACTTTTTCAGTTATTTTAAAACTGTTTTCCAAGTATTATAAACTGTGCTTTAGCTCTTTGATACAGTGCACTTAACTCTGTACCACTTCTGGTAGGTAGACTGAGTTCTTTCCTCTTGCTTATTCTCACCAGGAAATACAGGCAAAGTGTATGTTAAAAAGTTAATGGTGATTTATTTTGATTGATTAGTGTGTTTTTAATTAATGTAAATTCACTTGAAAAATAAATTGGTATGCCACAGCTCTTCAAACTGGATGTGAATTAGCCATGCTGGGAAAATGATATAGAAAGCTACTCTTTGCTTTGTTTTGTTTCTAGACCTGTAATTTTACATGGTTACTTGTTCTTAATTTACTTCTGCTATTTTTAAAGCAAAAAAAAAACAGCTGAAAGAGTTGGCTAAAAAGCCAGAATATGAAAACGAGAAGCTAATACAGTTGCGAAACACTTTAATGGAGGAGTTCACGAAGACGGAAGAACCTAGAGGAATTATTTTCACAAAGACTCGGCTAAGTGCCTTTGCTCTTTTCCAGTGGATTAAGGATAACCCCAAATTTGAAGAAGTGGGAATTAAGGCCCATTACCTTATTGGTGCTGGACATAACAGTGAAATGAAACCCATGACTCAGGTACAGAACTACAGAATTCAGCTTTCAACTCTCAAACAAGTTTTGAGAAAACAGCTTGGTTTAGTACTAGAACAACAGATTGAAGTTTGAAGCCCAGAGTTCTGGTTTCATACCCACCAGCAATTTACTGTCATAAGCCCTAGGACAATGTCAGAATAATTTTATTTGCACAAGAAACAAGCTTTTTTGGTTTTGGATTCTATGGCAATCGGCAACAGGCAGCCATTTCCTAGAGGAGTATATAGTCAAAAGGGACACAAATTTTAGTGGAGCATAGTGAAAAAAGTGAAAAAAATAGCAAAAGTGTCATAGTGAAATGAGTTTATATTTATCAGGACAAAAGTAATTCAAATTATATTTTAGTTGCTGAATTGAAAAATAAAACTAATTACAATGTTGATTATGCTTGTCTTTTTGTGATATCATTGCTTAATCAACTTATACCAATTTATATGCATGCTTCACGCTGACGCATAATCATTGAAAGAGAATTTGCAAAAATTTTAAATGAAAATTTCACAAATATCACTCACCAGTCCATCTCATATACATTCATATACAACATCTCTGTGATGATATATACCAACATTTTCAAAACTAAGTATCTCTGTGTCCTAAAGCCTCTCTTCTATTCTGCTTTTCACTCCCTGTAAAATTGTCACTTCAGCATTTCAACAAAAATGGTGTGGTTTACTGCTGGGCAGAAACCATTTCCTTCAGCTACTCTCAGTTTCAAAAAAAAAAGTTGGAATTACTCTCTTAAAGTTGCTTGTTTGCTATGAAAATTTGATATTTAATCTGTACACTGCATTGTACAAACAAAACAATAGCCTCTGTGTTTTGACGCTGAATATAGCAAATAAGGAGTTTTTGTCCCTCTGCTTAAGCTTGTCTGAAATACCCAGCTAATTCAGAAGTTCATGTTTTGAATACTTTAGTTTAAGTGTATCATTGATGAGCTTTTTGGTGCTTCCCAGACCACCAAAATTATGGTCCCCATTTACTATGGAGAATTCTAAGTGCTTTGTAACTTCACTTGGAAGTACTAAAGTCTGTACTTATAGCTGAAATTACTGAAGTGGTAGAAACCCAGACCCTTTGAGTAACAACTTAAAGAATTTGAAAATGATAGACCAAAACCCCCTATCTTATCACAACTGCTAGCATCTATATTATCACAACTGCTAGCACAACTGCTAGCTAACACAGTTGCTAGCACAACTGATAGCATGGGCTATAAAATTTTGATAATATAGTTTTAAAAACCAAGATCAGTTACCTTAAAAGACTGGCTTCTGCTCCCTCCTCCCTCAAATCAAGGTGCTGCTGCTATATTCAATAGGAACCCCTTGTTTGTAATCTTAAAGATGCCTAAATACAACTGTTGAAGCCACTTGTGTTTGGCACTCCACTCTGAAATGACTGGATTATAATTCCTTAAACCTCTTAATTAGAATAAACTGATAACAGAAACTAATACTGAAAGTGAAGATACTGATTATTTTTTTTAATTTACAGAATGAGCAGAGGGAAGTCATTGATAAGTTCCGAGGTGGAAGTGTAAATTTACTTATTGCTACTACTGTAGCCGAGGAAGGCCTGGACATCAAAGAGTGTAACATCGTTATTCGCTATGGCCTCGTCACCAATGAAATTGCTATGCTGCAGGTATGAGTTTACTGCATACATCATTTATTTTTAAAAGTGCTTTTCTGTCTGGAATATACAAATAGTGAATCAGGTACCTGGGCTTTGGAGATAATCTTGAAATACTTGAAAACTAAAAGAGAAAATGTTCTTCCAATGAGGTTCATTTCCAGTTGCCATCCTCAGTTTGCATGCAATACAAAATTTGCCTCCATGTGTAATGGTGTAACATCGATTTAAAGCTCTACACAAACAGTAAGCTGTCTTACCAAAAAGGTATAAGAATATTATCAGCATACTGGTTTGTATAAAATACATTTGTACTACCAACAGCTAAAAAAAGATAATTGCGTATCAGAATACTAGTTGGTCCATGTTCTCACTTAATTTTTGAACACAAATATTTATATGTTTAATTTTTAAATGCATGCTTATTTTTGGTGGCAAAATACAGTTTCTGCTTTGCAAAATGTTTGCTAACCACAAATCTCCTGAGTAATGCAGAAACACATTAAGGTATCTTTAATGGTAATGCAGAAACAGTATGTGGTATTCACTGATTCTTTATCTGCCTGAGTTAAGTGGGAAAAAATTCTCTGTGGGGACACTGCATAAGTAAGAGTACATGTCTTCCATTGCAAAATCAGGAACAAATGTTGTGCAGTGTTGTAGAGAACATTGTGCTGTTTACTTACATTGTACTTCTTGCAAATTGTAGGCTCGTGGTCGAGCTCGAGCTGATGAGAGCACCTATGCGCTTGTGGCTTCAAGTGCCTCAGGAGCTGTTGAACGTGAAGATGTTAATATTTTCCGTGAGAAAATGATGTATAAGGCCATTCAGAGTGTCCAGAACATGCCGCAGAAAGACTATTTAAATAAGGTATTTACTGCAACTCTGCACTTTCCTTTTAAGGAAGACTGATTTATATTGTAAGAAATACTTTCTATTTGAAATCTGCTTAGCGAAAGAAAACTTAAAATAATACTAGCTACTACATATAGCCTTGAATTCTTCTTCCAATATTTGTTTTATAACCTATGTTTTCTGGGTTCTTAGAAATGTTTGCTTCCTTTTGGTAAGAGGGAAAACACACAAGAAGGGAAAACTGGCTAGAAATCATGTTGTCTGTCTGCTCAGCAAAATAACTGAAAAAGAAAACTATTCTTATTGTTCCACCAGAATGTTACTGTGCTCTTATTGATCTATTTCTAGATTGAGAATTTGCAGTTGCAAAGTATAGTGGAAAAACAAATGAAGGCAAAGAGAGATCAGCACAAGACATACAACAAAAATCCTTCACTAGTATCATTCCTATGCAAAAATTGCCACAAGCTGGTATGTTCTGGAGAAGACATACAAGTTATTGAAAACATGCATCATGTCAGTGTGAAAAAAGACTTCCAGTAAGTGTTTATGAACTACTTTATCTCTTTCAGGCAAAAACTGATTTTCTTTTCAGCAGGGCTGTACATGGCCTGTATCCTCTAGACTGGGGGGGGGGGGGGGGGGG
>JAOQGH010000077.1:19028771-19058733 GCA_025769975.1 Gallinago jamesoni | reverse complement strand
TTAGTAGTGGTTTGGTGTTGGGTTTGGGTGTGGGGTGGGGTGTGTGGGGGGGGTTGTTTGTAGATGTTTTTGGTGGTTTGTTTTGTTTTGTTTTCTTCTTCATTGGTTGGACTAGATGATCTTAAAAGGTCCCTTCCAACCTAGGTGATTCTGTGAACCTTTTACTAGTAATAGGTGGCAGCCATGAGACCTGCTCTGTGCATTGTGAACAGGTAAATGATCCGCTCAGCCTGGGGACAGAGCTGTGAGAGGAAGTCAAAAGATTGAGGTGTGTAAGGGGGGCTGAACAACAAATAGACTGGGGGAGTGTACTCTCAGCAAGTTTGCTGATAACTCAAAACTGGGAGGGATGGCTGCCAGTAGGTGTGTGTCCAGGTGCTGCCATACAGCAAAACCTGGACAGGCTGAAGAGTTGGGCAGAGAGGAACCTGATGAAATTCAACAAGGGCAAGTGTAAGGTGCTGCACCTGGGAGGAAATAACCCCATGAACCAGTACAGGATGACCATGAGCCAGCTGCTCTTGTGGACGAGGCAGCCAATGGCATCCTGGGGCGCATCAAGAAGAGCGTGGCCAGCAGGTTGAGGGAGGTCATCCTCTCCCTCTATTCTGCTCTGATGAGGCCGCATATGGAGTACTGTGTCTGGTTCTGGGCCGTCCCATTCAAGAAGGACAGGGAACTGCTGAAGAGGGTACAGCAAAGGGCTACAAAGATAATTAGGGAACTAGAACATCTCTCTTACGAGGAAAAGCTGAGGGACTTGGGTCTTTTTAGGCTGGAGAAGACTGAGGGGGGATCTGATCAAGGCCTATAAATACTTAAAGGATGGGTGTCAAGAGGATGGGGCTGGTCTTTTTTCAGTGGTGCCCAGTGACAGGACAAGAGGAAATGGGCGCAACACTGAACATAAGAAGTTGCATCTAAACATGAGGAGGAACTTCTTTACTTTGAGGGTGGCAGAACCCTGGAAGAGGCTGCCCAGAGAGGTGGTGGAGTCTCCTTCTCTGGAGACATTCAAAACCCGCCTGGACATGTTCCTGTGCAACCTGCTCAAGGTGAACCTACTTTGGCAGGAGGGTTGGGTAAGATGATCTCCAGAGGTCCCTTCCAACCCCTATCATTCTGTGAGTCTGTGAAATTCCTGGCCTAGTCTCATGCTCAGGTTGATCATCTAAAAGAGTGATTACTGGCTCTTTGGCGGGACCACTGGAAGGATTTTCTTTTTGAGATCATCCTTCTGAGACCTGGACGTCATGAACAAGCACTTGTGAGTTCGAGCATGTGTGGAGGTATGAGCGTGCAACTGCACCCAGAGACGCTGGGCAGCCTGAAAGCGCTGGGGGTGCTGGCAAACAGCAAGGGACGGCAAAGACAGGAGGCGACAGCCCAGAGCGCTCCTGAGGGGCCTGCGCGGTACCGCCCCCGCCCTGCGCAGGGGCAGGCTAAACGGCGTTACTAGCCCAGAAAACGTTACTTCGTTTAAACGTTTCTGTCTCTTTTCGACCCGGATTGCGCCGCGGCCGCTAGGGGGCAGCGTGCCTGTTCCCCGCCGGCCGTTAGTCCCCCCGGCCGACCGTTGGCTCTCCCCCCTCAGCTTTGCGCGGGTGGCTGCTGTGGGGGCCGGTCGGAAGGGAGCGGGCGGGCTGCGGCCTGTCGCCTGCCTGCGCCGGGCCTTCCTTCCCCAGCGCTCCCCACAGCGGCTCCGGAGCAGACCAGTAGTGAGAAATATTTGGGTAACGGCAGTCGAATGAGCACGGCATGCTTTTACTTCCCGTTTGGAGCACTTCTCGCTGCTGAGGGCTCTCTTATGTAACTTGACGCTGCGGTCTCAAGAAGTTTTCCCCGTTTTCACTTGACCTCATTTCAGTGTGCTAAATAAAATACATGCAATTGGCGGTTTAAGCACCATTTCAGAATTTGCAGTGGGCCAGTAGATCTTTACTTCACGAAGCTCTGTTACATAGTCTATAGAAGTTGATAGCTTTCTGAGAAAAAAAGTAATTCTCACATGTGGAAGGCATTAAATGATATCTGTTTCTCCTTTTTGTTTTGCAGTCTGAAACCATCATTTACTATATCAGAAAGTAAACATACATGAATCATATATAAACAATAAAGCTGTTGGATTTTCTATTAATCTCTCTGTAGAGAGTAGAAATAAGGTCATATGTCCTGAGAATGCGAGGATTGCCAAAATACACAGTAGATACTTCTCGGTGAAAAACAGTACAGATCAAGTAACTGTTGAGTCATAAAACCCCGAAGTTAGTGTAAGCAGATGTTGGTTACAGCTCACATTGATGGGAAGTATATAATCACCACCCCTATAACCACCCACTGTCCATTTCTGGTTCAAGAACTTCCCCGAAAGCCTGTTTCTAATTTTATGGAAGCCCTCTGAAATTTGGCACAGTTTTCAAAAGTATGTAGGGAAAAAAAAAGTCTACCAGAGGTTTGGCCTCCAACTGTGAAAACAGACACTGCCTTTTCAAACTCCGCTCCTAGATCCACTGACCAACACCCAAAAGAGAGAATTCACATTCTTTCAGAATACGGGAGGAAAATGAAGGTCTGTATGCTGCTGAATTCAGCTCTTGGTAACGCTTACATCTGTTGTTTTAAACTGTCAGCTGTTGCATAAGGCCATGCTCTGATGTGAAAGTATTTGTTTTAAAGAAAAAGGAAGGGGAAGTCTTTTCAAATGTGCCACAGGGACATTTTTGCTTGTTGCTTGAACGGATTACAGCTGTTAGAGAGAGTGGGAGGATTTAATTATTTACAAGCCAGAGAAGTGTGCTTCAGGCAATATTAGAAATGTAATTATTGTTTGTTTCTGTCCTGCAGACTCGGCTAAAAATCATTTTTGGCGTGGTTTTATGCCTTTTGCTTTCGTTGTTACTTATGTGTATTATACTGCTTCCATCAAGAGGTAAGGCATTTGTAATCTATTGTAGTGTGAAACACAGTATCTTTAGCTAGTATGGCTTCTAAAGTTCACAAAAGTTTGTCAAATCATCTTTAGGATTGTGTCCTGTCAGAACTGTTATGTCTTTATCACTTCACAGAAATGTACTGACAGCTGAAATATCCTGAAGGTAGGATTGAAATGCCAGCAGATGTTGAAACCAGGAACTCCTTGAAGTGAAAAGCACCTGAATTAACTTCATTGGCCATGATACATAATGTTCTTAGATAGGACTGCAAAAATAATTCTCACATCTCTTCATGTTTTGTTATTTTTTGTGTTAGAGGTTAGGAGAAACTGTCAGAAATTTCCTTTAACTTGGTGAACTTTGATTTTTAAATTTTTTTCCATGGAAGGTGTAGTAAGTTCAATATAAGTATTTAGATGGTCCTTTCACTATAACAGCTTAATTGAATGCCTCTGGAATAATTAAAATAGTAATAAAAAGCCTATAACCCAGTAACAGTGTCTATTTAAAGGATTTTTTTTTTCTATTATTATTCTTTCTTCTTATGTTGGCAGGGTGACTGAGATGAAGAAATAAGTTTTGCATTTACAAGTAGATGATATAAAATCAGCTATCCGCTTAAGTCTTGTAAAATTTAAGTCCTATAGTTAATATGCAGGTTTTGTGAAAGGTGAAATCTCTTTCCTACATGATATTTCTGTGGAATCTGGTTATCACAAGTTGTTTTGTTGAGAGAGGTATTGGAGGTTTCTGGAGCAGTTAGGGCTGATTCTGTTATGCAGAATTTGAATATAAGGATATATTATATCAAGGTGCGAGGCAGTTCTGGAAAGAGGTATCAACTCAGTGATAGGTTTGACTATTACTGTCAATAATGGAGTGCCAGATTTTTTGGCTAGCTTAAGCATGGTCAAATCTGAGCTTTTAATACTAGATAAATGTATGGTATCAAGTCAGACTTACTGACTTACCAAATCTGCATGTTAAGACAGGGCAAAATATTTTTATGAGCTGTAAGGAAAGAGCAGTGAGGAAGCAAAGAGACTTGGTACCAAGGATTGGTTTGGCAGCCTGAAGAAGTTGCTAAAGACCATGAAAGGTACTGTAGGGGGAAGTGAATATATCATTTTTCCCTTCTGAAGTTATCACATACCTGCTCAGTGGTCTTAGTATGAGCCTCTTCAGTACTGGGGCCATTACAAAGAACTCTTTTCGTCTCTATGGTTTCTTGAAATAGCAGCTTGGTAACCAGTCATATCAGACATGACACTTAGATCCAGTAGGATGATAAAGAATTTATCTTATATTACAGAATGCTTTTGGAGGAGCATTTTAGACAACTTCGGGATAAACAACTATGTTGAACACATAATTACATTGAACACATCTGGTTATATTATCTTATTCTCGGGTGGAACTGCAAATGCTGCAGTTATGTGTTGAAATGCCTAAACCTTTTTGAATTCTTCGTAGTCTAGTGCTCAGTTGTAAAAGGAAAAAATTTGCAGTTACAAATTTTGCAAGTCGAAGACAGACAGGAAATAGCTACAGAGATGGAATGTTGTTTGTACATTCCACCTTCACTATTGCTTAACTGCCAGCATGTGGCAATCTAGAAAGACAATTAATAGCATATGAGAAATGTATGGATACAGACCAACTAAATTTCTGCTTAAGAGACCAGCAAAGGAAAGTGTCATCTGTAATTCTGACAGAACTGGAAAAACTATTTAGTTCTAGTTTCATCTGATAAGTCTCTAGTAATTTCATGTTCTTCAGACTTCTCCAAATGTGATAGCTGTTTTTTGTTTATATACACATGAAAGAGTATAAAAATGTGGAAAATTCTCAAAAGTTATAATAGAAAATATTTTTCTGTTTGGAGAGGATAGTAAGGGGGAAATAGCTACCTCTGGTTATTATACAATTTCTGTGGGGCTAAGAAGAGAAAGGTGGGCAATGTCCATATAGGAATGGCATCTATGCCTAAGAAATCAGTGACAGTTTTTTGACATTTCTTTTGAGTTAGGAACGTGCTGTGTAATTTATCTTACTGTGATAACTCAGCTACGATAACCCAATTTAAGCAGTTCAGGAAGGTTCTTTTCACTTGTACCTAGCCCTGTTCTTCTGAGCATCAACGAGAAACAAAATATCTGTCTGGAGTTGAAAAGCAATAGCAGATCCACAGGCAGAGTTACAATTTACTGAATGTATTGCTCAGGCTCCAAATCAATCTTTTCTTCTGCTATTTTTAATGAATAGCCAGGATCCTGCCTGTCAGTGTTTCTATTCCTATTCTATGCTTGACCTAGGCCTGAGACCAAGACCTTGATTCTCTAGTGTTGCAGATGAGGTCATAGGCCATACTTCGCAGCCAGGAACTGGTCAGCAGCCAGTTTCTTAGGAACTGTTATTTGCTACACCCCAGCCAAATCCATTTTCCGATTCAATAAATGCCTCCCTGGTTTCCAATGAGAGGTCAAGCAGTGTGGCTTCCAACATTGTAGAGTGGAAGAAGAATGCTTGCAGTCAGGAATTCAGTCACTGGCAGTGAATTCAGATGGAGATGGTGCTGTTAATTGCTGCTTTCTAATTGAAATGCGTGCCTGGGTATTTGACTTAAAACGGAAGTAAAGTTAAAGGGAAATTCTCATCTTGGCCATCTATCAAAATTGGCAAGTGACAATTAGGGATTATAAACTCTCAGCTGTTGCTGAAGTTTCTTGTAATTGAATATCAATAGATTGCTGTGACAGTGTGCTTCCACCAAAATCTGGTGGTTCAGTCTTAGCTACGAGTTCAGGCTCTGCTCTAAGTAATAGTGTAAATCTTGCTACAGTGATCAGTATGCTGGTGGCAGAGCTATCTAACGTTATTAGAACAGAGTAATAAAAAACCCAAGATAGATTAGACTAATTCATACCTCTTCTGTTTGGTAGTGTAGATTGCATAAAAAGTGGTAGGAATTCTTACTAAAATCTTTCTAGATAAGTTTTCCAAAACTAATATTCTCCATTAGTTTATATTCCCTTAACAGGGTTCAGTTCTGCTATACTTGTGCAGCTGTGGTCTGTGACTATTCTCCTAGGACTGGGGCTGGGTGGGCCTTTTCTTTCCAAATCTGGCTAGTGCTTTGAAGAAACTCCTTGTCGTTTAGTCAGCACATTTTTATACTAGCTTTTCTTTATAGTTTCTGAAAACTTAATGTTCAATAACTGAAAGGGATTATAATGATTTTTTTCCCTGTATAGAGAGGGGCTTTTTTTCTTTCCTGGACCCTTATGCAGTAGAGATTTTAAAGTCAGTAGTAACTAAACCATTCTCATTCTAGCATTGTCTAGCTTTCTATATACAGTTTCTATTCCTAATAGTAACAAGAGCTGGATCACGCTACAGAACATGACTTGTTCAAACTTCAAGTTTTCTTCTCAAGCCAAAGGGTGTTTTTGAAGTAATCTTCACTGAGAAGGCAGTAGCGCACCTCACCAAAAAATGACTAAATGTAACACAGTATGGAAAAGCAGATTCAGCTGATGTGGAGCTAAGCATGTCCATAAGTTCTGAAGCAGGGTCAGGAAGGAGTCTTGGAATTTAATTCTGATGCTGAACTGGGCTGTGGTTTCCTCAAGTGGAAGGCTGTCTTCCTGCTTATGTTGAAGGAGCTTGTGCTTCAGCTATTCAGCATCAGACCACAGAGAACATTTTAGTCCAGAAGCAGAATATAATGCCATCTGCAAGCTGACTGTTCCTAGATGCTAACTAGTTTTATTTTGGCAAGTCGTCTATTTGCTGTGTAGCAGTGGATGCAAAATAAAATTTATATAAAAATACTTATATATTAAATACATATAAAATACACATATACAGCTACATATATTAAAATAAGAAATGCAGAAACCTGAATAGTTTCTGATTATTATGTTCATTTGGTTTAATTTGGAAGGAATAGATACAATTTATATGGATGTGCATGTTGTGGACATCAGTGCTTTGAAATCAAAGGGTTGTGTTGGTCTACCCATATCCAGTCTTTTAAAGGGAATAATCCTCATATTAAAAACAGAATTTCCCAGTGATAGATTGGTGTGCATAAAGTTAATCTGAGCTTAACATAATTGATAGTTCTGCTTTCTGCATTTTGTTGAGCTCTCAGGACAATGAGAAGGTAAAGTAGAAGGTATCTGCATCTTTTTACATCTTTGTTATTTCATAGAGAAACAAAACACAATGAAAGAAATTACTGAGCCTACTAACAGCCATCCAAGTCAATGTCTATGTAGTGCTGCAGACCTGTAAAATACTTTTCATGTTTGTTCTGTGAGCAGAGATTTTGAACACTATTATTGAACCAGTCTTTAGTTACAGAAGAAAGAATCAGCAACAATTATAGGAAACAATTAAAGATGCTGCTTTTAATTAAAGCATTTAAATATATCCTCTGTTGCCTAGAAACAAGCATTCAAAATTATAAGTAACCAAGTAAGAAATAGTTGTGTTCAGATTTTTTGCAGTCCACTGGTAGATTCAGATAGGAGTGGACACATTTTGAAAATCATTAGCAGTCATAATAAATTATCACAGAATATTAAGTATGTAAGGGTGAGATGGCTAACAGAGTAAAGCTTTAAATTAGAGCTGTGAAAATTAGAGCAGAGATGAGATACTTGTGATATTGCTTGTCTTTTTAGTAAAAAAATCCTCTTAAGCTGAGAGAAGGAACCAGGAAATTTTACCAGTTTAAGGTATCAAAGAGGACTGCAAAATTAAGCCACCTGTACACACAACCATGGAAATAGATCTTAACAGTGGATTTCTTTTGCTAATAAGTGCTAATTCACTTAGACAATTTAAACTGAAAGCTAGGGATAAGTAATCACTCAATATAAACAGAAGTGTGTACTTCTTTGGAGTTATTTTCTATGCATTTTTTTTTAAGAGGTTGCCATCTTCTGTGCTGATCATTAATGTATCAAGGATCTCTAATATACAGTCATGGTATTAGCAAGAGGAATTAATTTCTTACTGAACCTCTTGGAATGTTTTCTGAACAGATCACTCGCTGAGAGTTTATACTCAAAGGTTTTTGCCTATGGATTGGCATTCAGTTTTATTTCTCATGACAGCTTTCTTCTGCATTAGTGCAGACAAGGCTAGTGTCAACAGTCAACCTGACATGTGTATTCTACAGTAAGTAATAGTCACTTAGCAGAAGAAAACATGTATTGTCATCAGAAAGTACCATAGAAGAGACTATGAAGAAACATTTCCCGGGAAGTCAGTGTGATCTTAACTGAGAGGGCAGCTGTAATGAGGAAGTGATGGAGCATGATACGAAACCTGAGGGCAATGAGTCATTTTGATTATCTGGCTCTCAATTGAGAGGAATCTGAAGGAACAAATGAGGGAAGTGACAGAGATCTACTAGACTGCAGAGTGACATCCCCACTACCTCTGAAGACCATGGCAAAAATCCCATTGATTTTAAAGGAGAAAAGCATTGAATCCAGAATGCCTAGACTTAAAAGCTACCATTATTATGGTACTGAACTTCAAAAAGTGGTCTTTATCAGAAATGTTTCTGTGTGTTTTGAGGATTAAATATTTTAAGTACTTTTTCTCTTCTGAACTGCATAGTTTTTCTTACTGGATTTTTATTACATTTTTATAATGGAATTTTTCATTTCCATGCACTTAGCAAGCTAGCATTTTCAGCATTACCCTCTTATCCAGCTGGTTGTCCTTAATTTTTTTTAAAATCTGCCATACCTTAAGGTGTTTAGCTTTGGGAAGAAACATAGTTTGACAAGAACCACAAAACCAGCCACAATTTTCTCCATTATTTTTATGTGACTGACTGATCTGCTTAGAAATCAAGTATCAAAGTACCTGTGTCCTCTCCAGAATCATTGCTGATTTTCTTTTGCAGCATTAAAAAAAAGTTGAAGTTTGGGTTCACTCATTAATTTCCAGCATTACTTTTACTTATGTGCCTTCGTCTGTTTGATGTGGCTACTAAGAAATATATGTGGAATGTGATTATTTTGCAAACCTTATATCCATCTTCTAGCACTGGTTGATGAGGCATTTATGAAATTTGACAGGAGGGGCTTGTATGCACATCCTGTTGTTTGACTATATTATTTGTTGTTTGACTGTTGTTTGTTTGAATCTGTGCAGGTCCCTACAAAAATACTTGTCTCTACATACCACACAACTTCATGAAACCTGTGCCTTAAAAAAACTTTGAATTGTCTTTTGTGTGGAAAATGCATTTCTTCGACTCACAGGTTCTACAAGTAAATATGTCTGAGTGAATAAATGACTGGGTGAAATAAATTAGTTTGTCTGGTTTCTAATTTTGTATTCCTAAAGGTGAGTCCTTCAGGGCCTAAAGGACCTTATCAGAACAGTAACAGAGAATGTTCCTTTCTGCTGTGCATACTCTCTGCATACCTCCAGGATTATGCTATCCTTGCTGTTCCCTGCTAAATATAGAAAAAAAAAAAAAAAAGAAATATTGGACTAGTAATTACTTCTTTTTTTCTTTTTCTTATTTTTTTTCCCCACTTCACAGCATTAATTTAACAGAAACTTTCTGTTTTATTCTTAGCTGTCAACACAGATGATGGTCCCAGAGCTCTTACATTGGAGGATTACTTGGATGGAAACTTCCAATATAAAACATTTTTTCCATATTGGGTGTCAGGTAAGCAAAACCTTTTCTCAGATGTACAAAAGCCTTTCTAGTATGTATTTCCAGACTGGTTAACGCAGGCTCAGAAATGTGTTTCTTTTCTAGCTTTACTGTGAATGAATGTTAACTATGAAATTAAACAATCTGCTAGTCAAAACTTATGGTTAAAATTTACTCTTCTGTCAGTCATTCTAGAAATTCCAGGTATTTGATGTTTCAACAGACATATTTGAGTCAAGTATAAACTATAATTTTACAGAGGTCTTCAGTGTTTTATTTCTTGTACTGTCACGTTCATTGCAGCAAGTGAAAGAAATATGTCAATGTGTCAGTCATTTCTTAAGCAATCTCCGTTTTTCTGTCACAGAACTTTTTCACTTACAGTTTGTAATAATTGAGATAGCTCATCTTAAAGGCCCCCTTCTTTGTTGTCAGTAGTACTTAGCTCTGCAGTGAGCCCAACTGTTCTTATCTCACTTAAGGAAGTGCTGACACTGCTGAAATTCCAAAGTTCCAATGAATTACATAGAAAATAAGGTTGAGTTTCTAAGCAAGTTCTTTAAGGTGGAAGATAAAGACATGAAGTTAGTTGCAGCTGATGTATGCCTGTATGTGGCTGAAACATTAGTCTTGTTATCACCGAATTGCAGCAGCAGCACCAAAAGGCTTGAGCTAGACTTCACTAAATTCTAGTCCCCACACTACCACCACTCCTGTCTATGCACTGCCTCAAGCAATTGCTATTCTCTGACTAGAGACAAGAAACATAATACCTTTCACATACATGAAGTCTTACCAAGCTAGTTTTCACCCGCAATTTTAGAACTGAATTGAAACCTTCCAGGACATTGCTAGCAGCAGTTAAAGTTTTATGCTTAACAATTTGAAGTATTTGAAGTATGTTGACATCACTTGTACAGTTTAAAAATTCAATCTCCATTTGTTGAAATTCTGCCTGAAGCACATAGGCAGCATATCACCTAAACCTGATACTCTCCTTCCCTCTTTATAGCCTTCTCACTTAGACTTACTTTTCCTTTTAACAGTCACAAAACTCACGCAAAAGTCATGACATAGATTCCATAGAAACTCATGCCTGTGACATTCTACATGCCTACTTTTCTGCTGATGCAAGGAGTTAAAGTTGAGTATCTCTTCCTAAGGCAACCTGAGATCACCACAAATTGTGTTATGCATATCGCAGCAGTGTGCTCAAAAGATGCACTGGTGATCTACTTTCCTAAAAATGAACACGTTATACAAAGTTTCAGGTTGCTTTTAAACTTTTAAAAGCCTCTCTCTGTCTTTAGCTATACCAAGTATGGAGTTCCTTCTCCTGCTTATAGCGGTAAAAATAATTATGTGAAACTAAAATTCTGATCTTTATTCTCTACCAAACTATGGCTCAAGTCTTGAGCACAGGTAGGGTTAAATTCCGTTCTCATTGAAGGCCATTTGCTCTGTAGGACCTGTGTGAGAACAGTATTATTTATGTAGTGTCAGTTACATGGTACTGCTGTTAGCTGCAGAATCTACAAATCAGAATCTAATGGAGAAATTACAAGCAAAGATCTTGAATGTTTTCTTTAAAACATTTACATTGTAATATTTACCTTCTAATGGGTATGTCCCTGGTATTCTTGATCAGACATTACAGACAATAAAATCTGGCATGTAATTATAAAGTAAGCTATCTGGTCTGCGTGCAGTGTGTAATCTTGAGAACAAACTTGGGAACCCTGAAGACTGGCGATAACTCTGTACCTTGGCATCATTAGAAGAAAAAAATTTTTATGTAGAAGCTAAAAGATACTTGCTCAAAATCTACTTACTGGCAGGAGTGTGAATATTTTGATAAACAGATCTGTTCTATCGTATCTTCTGCGTAAGGTAACAACCCTTTTATCTTGTCTATAAAGATAATGAATATCTTCATCAGTCTGCAGAAAATGATATTATTCTTTACAATGTTGAAATGAACTACCCGACTACCATCATGACTAACAGCACAATGGTATGTACCCTTTCAATTAATAAAAAGGCAGCAAAATGTGTTTGCATTTCAAGTACCAGTTTAAAAGTGAGTGGATTAAAACCTGACTCATCAAATCCTTACTTAAAGTGGTGTTTTTTTCTAAACAAATCTAATCTAAAATCTAATCTACTTAATCTTTCAGAAACAAGTTAATGCTTCAAATTATGTGTTGTCATCAGACAAATATTTCATAGCTCTGGAAAGCAATTATTCAAAGGTAATTATTTCAATATATTGCTGATGAAATGTTTGGTTTCGTTTAGGGTAAATGTATCTTGGTGCTTTCTTGAAAGGGGTAGGCTATGAAAAGGCAGCGATTATTTTTAATTAGATTATCTTTTTCAAAGTTAATAATATTATTTTCTTTATTAATTTTTGCAGCTGTGGAGATATTCTTATACAGCATCATACCACATTTATGATCTCATATATGGGTAAGGCCTGATATTTCTTACATAGACCTGTGGTGAATACTCTGTAGTGATGTGCTTGCAAGCATTTCTACTGAAAAACTCTATAGTAATGTGACCACCCCTTTGCTTGTGCCTGAATCTGTCAGGTTACTTGTTTGCTTGAAAAAAATGGCCTTTAAGAAATTCATATAGTCTTTTAATCTACTCATCCAGGTATCTGAGTTGGTTTGTATTTCATGCCCTAAAACTTTCACTGCTCAAGATTCTCATCATTTTTTCTTCTCTGCATCCTTTTCTCCCACCCTGTCTTTGCTGCTTGAGTTCACTTTAGTGATACCTCCACGCTCTTCTGTTGACTAATTCATCTGTTTTATGGTTGAACTAATCTTTAACTTTCCTCAAAAGTTTACAGCTTATCCCATGGCATTTGATTACTTTCCCAAGATCTTTCCCGAACCACTCCTCTTTCTACCCAAGTTTGAAGGAGGCCATCTGCCTCCCCGGTCACCTTTTTATGCCCTACGTAGCAGCATGACCAAATGCTTCTTAGTTCTGAGCAATAGGGACTGCACTGAGCTGCTCCATTCTTGGGAAACTGTTGGCTCAAGGTGACACGAAAAGATTGCTGCAAGCTAATGTGAGTAGATAGGTACTGCACGTGGGTCGTGGTCCTTAACAAATGTTGTAACTGCTGCTGTCACGCTTGCTGCCGCACGCTATATCCTGAGTTCACATTTCCCAGTGACTTGCTGAGATAGAGCAGATGACTGTAGATGCTTGTGCAATATGTAGAAGAGATAAAGGCTGGCTTCTTAGGTCATTGAACATGTTTTCAAAGGGTTGAGCTGCAAGATGCAGCACTGGTGCACAGCATCCCATTACTGCATGTCTTACTGCCTGCCTTAATTTTGCATGGCTCAAGAAACAACAAGCTGTTAAAAAACATAGCCCTTCATGAATTTTATATGACTGTAAAATTTAATGATCCATTTGCACTATGCACAAAAAGCCATCTCAACTTCTTTCCTTTTTTTAGTGGTTTTGTAACAGAAAATCAGCTTCCGCATAAAATTCAGTATATATCCTGGTCACCCGTTGGACACAAATTGGTCAGTAAAGTAATGAAGCACTAGAATGAATTTGCTTTGTGTGGCTAGAAGACATTTATTTGCCTTTGGTTATTTTCTTAGGCCATATTTTTCACAGGCCTGTGTGTATTAACCTAGGTTGTGAGGAAGAATGACAAAACCGTTTTAACTTGTTAAACTTTAACTTCTCTGTGTCTAAGTAGAAGAATCCATGTTCTTGGCTAGATTATGTTTCAGTTTACTAGCCAGTCTCTTATCAAGAATTGACCAACATACTTGCATATAGGATTAAATGTAGTTTCAAGGCATGAAAACCAATGTGTTTTCCTTTGACACTGTATAATACAGGAGTTTACTATGGAGATATAGAGATACAGAATTTAAAACATTTTTAAAAATTTTTACTCTAGGAAATGGCTGCCAGATTCTTACAACAACAACAAAAATATTACTTTCTTTTTTATTTAATAGCTACTTGATAGTTAAGTATGTATTTCTCAGTAATTACAATAGACGTGTTGCACAGAGTAACAAGTTTACAAACTTCGGTTTTATCTTCCTCTGCTGGTGGAAACAGAAGGAAAAGTCACAAAACACTTTATCTGAGCATCTCTTAAACACAACAACTTGAATAAGTTTCAAAGATTATTTTTTTCATTATTTTCCACACCAAGGCTAGCCATAGAATCCTCTGAAGTTTATTAAAATCATAGGAGTTGTTGAGGATTTATTCTGACATAGCTGAACATAGAATTTGGCCTGTAATGTATAATTTATTCACTGAAGTACCTACTCTCAAAGAATTTGCAAGGGCTTTTAGTGTAACTTTTATTTTCTGGTTTGCATTCATTATGTCATCTTGTTGGTATAAAGTAGGAGCATTGACTGCACAAGATCTTACTGTAACCTCTTATTGGTGCCTGTATACTCATAACAAATACTTTCTTGTCTTTAGGTATACGTATATCAGAATAATATCTATTTGAAACGAAGTCCAAGAGAGGCACCAATTAAAATAACTAGTGATGGAAAACAGAATGAGATATTTAATGGGGTTCCTGATTGGGTCTATGAAGGTAAGTAAATCTTGAAGGTAACAACTACCAGGTTAAGTGCATTGTTTGTATTACCTGTTTCTCACAATCCATTCTAAAATATCTGTGATTATATATTATTTTTAGATGGCCTAAGGATTTCTTCATTTCCATATTTTATTTGCCATACAATGACTTCATTTTGTATTCATAGTGTGTAACCAAAATCCTGAGTCTCTTGTTACTGCAACTATATCAGAACTTTACAAATTGAGCTTATTTGTGGTGCACGGGCAGTGGTTGGAAACAAAGCTTTAATGGAAGTTTTAATTTTGGTGAAAATTTGGCATTTCAGTGCATTAAAAAAAAATTAAAAATCCCACATGCACATATGAAAAACTCAAGCATGTTAAATAGGATGTGTGCCTCTTTGGAGAGTTCTTAAGAACTCTCAGGTCTTTCAGAATTTAGATGTATGGCAATATATTTGGTGTTATTTATTTAGTATAAATCTCTATATCTCTAGGTTGCTAAGAGTACAATGCTACAATAGATTAAAAGATAGATTACAATGATAAACTATTATGAATAATATTTTTTTCCTCAGAGGAAATGCTAGCAACAAAATATGCACTGTGGTGGTCTCCAAGTGGAAAATATTTAGCATTTGTACAATTTAACGATTCTGACATACCAGTTATTGAATATTCATATTTTGGTGAGGACCAGTATCCTAGGAAAATAATTATCCCATACCCAAAGGTATGTTTTCTCATTCTTTCTACTTAATTTCTGTTGAGAAATGAGTTATTACAGTGCTAGAATCAACTGTGTTTTAAAAAATGGTTGCATTACAGTGGTTAAATCCATTTGGCCTAAATTAACGAAAGAAAATGAACTTAGACCAAATTCTGAAAAGGTATAGACACATTCAGAAGTGTAGATATTTAATAATATCAGTTAAATAAATGGAATTACTCATGTAAGTAAAAAGCATGTGCAAAAGTGCATGCTTGCATGATCAAGCCTAGCTTTTTTTCAATTCAGTTTACTTATTGTGATGCATTAACTATGCAGTTGTTATTTTTCATTAAAGGAAATAATTATGAGACTTTTTTTTTTATTATTTTGAAAAGTAAAGGGTTCCATTTATTTGCAGACTTCATAGTGCTTTTTGATCTCAAGGGGCTTTGGATTTTAACTGCCTTCAAGTGCAAGATCTAAGGCAAGATGGTTTTGGGTTGACATTTCTTCAGCATGTATTAGAGAGCTCTCCTGTCTCTTGTCATGTTCGTATGATTGCAAGTGATTATGTTAATGCATCTTAAGAAGTTACTCACCTGTCAACTGGGTTACAGTTCTAAAGTAAAGCAGGATGGTTGAGACCACACATAGAGGAGAATTAAAAAACTAATAATGTATGCAATGAATAAGCAAGCATGAAATCAGTTTAAGCTAAACCGTTTTATTTCACAGCTGGGATGTCAAAGAGCACTTGTAATCATGTGAATATACTCCTGGAGTTTTATGCCAAAGTGTAGTGTGCACTGCAAAGATCCACACCGCAAATAGAACACTGGTTCCCATTAAGTATATTTTCTGTATAGAAAGGCACTAAATTTCACTGTTTAAAAGGTTTTATTCTTTATATATGAAGTGACGCAAAGTTTAGTAATGTCCTACTGCTGCAGTGTCGCTCTGAGATCTTGCAAGACGACATTTGCTCTATTATACTCAACTGAATACACATTTTGTAATCTGTCTCCTTTCCTGCAAAACACTTTGTGATTTTCCTTGGACTGAACTGTTCAGAGCCTGATTTGAATAACCTGATATGTTTTCTTTGAAGGCTGGGGCTAAAAATCCTACTGTTAAAGTGTTTATTGTCGATACTGTTTATGCTGAAGTATTTGGTCTGAAGGAGGTGCCAGTTCCTCCAGTCATAGCATCCAGGTAGTGTGCCCTCAAATGTCTTCTTTTTCTTAAAAGAAGTTTTTGTCTATTTTTTTAAAATGCTTAAACCTCTGAGTTGTTTTCTAACAGTGGAGTGCCATATTAAGAGAAGCTAACTAGAAATGTTTTATTTTGATTCTCTCTGTCCATATGATACATTGTTACAAAGGACAAAAAAAGCATCCCTAAGATGATGGAAGCTTTGTGGAAGTCTGCCACAGAGCAATATGGGGTATACAATCTGCAGCAATGCTTCTATGCTCTTCTTCTTTTATAACTACTATTTCTTTATTTTTCTTTTATTTTTAGTGATCACTATTTTACTTGGCTTACTTGGGTAACAGATAGTCGAATCTGTGTGCAATGGCTAAAGAGAATCCAGAACTTTTCAGTCTTAGCTATTTGTGACTTCAAAGAAAATTCAAATACTTGGGAATGTCCAGAGGTAATAAAGTTGGAAATATGAACTTAACATTGCTGAAATTAGCACTTTCTAATCCAATCTGCATACCTATTTTAACACCTATTGGTTATGTACAGGTTGCTCTGACTTACTTGTACAAATATGTTTAATCTTGCCGTGAATTCTTTTCAAAAATAATTTTGTACCTGTATTTTCCACTGTTTGATCACATTCATCTTTTAGCTTGTAGTGATACTTTTCCAATATTTTAATTGCTGGGGGAGGGATGAAAAAATTTTAATTGCACCAACAAGAAATAAAATCACCAAATTTTATTATTTTTTTTAATGAGCCTTAATTAATAATTAAAGCAACAAAAATAAGAAGAATCCTGCTGAGCAGTTTTCAGTACTGTTGTTTAGTTCCTTCTTGCTTCCTCATCTTCAAAGTGCAACCATAGAGGGTTTTTATTGCTTTGTAAAGAAAATTTTATTATACTGCATTGAAATTTCATACCAAGTCTGACTGAAAAATATCCTTTATGATTAATGTTAAATTAGTTGAATGAACATACAGATTAGAATGAAGCAGGTTTTCAGGAGGGAGAAATTCTTCTGTTTTATCAGATCATACAGTTGCAGAAAGCAGCCAAGTTTTGAGAAACACAATCCCTTTTTCAGGTCTGAAAAGAAAACTTCAGGCTAATTGCAACAGTAGCTCTACATTTTAAATATGTCATTCTATCATTAAGCCAGTTCAGAGGCAAAACCATGCTTCGTTAAGCAGAAGGATAGCTTAGATGGCTTAGCTATCTATACCTATATGAAGATAGTTATAAATCTTATGTACAGAAGCTTTTCTGAAAAAAATATTTCTCTAAAAGACCTTGTAAAACTTGAAGACAGTAGACACTGATATATTCGTATAGATCCCAATGGAAAGGATAACTCTGAATTTCAGTAACTGTAGTACAGAAGTCTCATTTATTATCTTTAATATTGATGTTGTTTGCATGTCTTGTTTTTAGAGTTTGTGACAGAGAACACCTGTAAAAACTAGCATTAGGCTGAAACCTTGAATCAATGGGAAATAAAACACATGAATACTTATAAAAGTGTTTTGTATAATTCATACATTTGTAAGTTCAGTTTATTGACACAGCCTTTCCAAGCTGAAAATAATTCTTATTCCTCTATGCTATGATAACTGTTGCAAATTAAAAGGAAGATCAGATCCTGTTCTTTCAAAAGCATTGTCATTGAAGTAACTTCCCACAGAGAAATATCTTAATTTATTAGGATAAAATACATATTTACTGCAGCATTTGATGTGTTTCCTAAGTAATTATTCCACTTTGTAAGTACATTAGCACTAAATCTCTGTCTTGCCTCAAAGTAACCTGCATTTTAATAACTAAATATTTTAATGTAGAAAAAAAAGAGTTCTAGGATTCTACCACAGTCCACCTAAGTACTTTAACACAAGCTTAACTTTAAGCATGTAAGCAGTTTTATTTATTTCAGTAGGTCTATTTATGTGTTTAAAGTTAAGCATTTGCTTAATTGCTTTGCTGGAATCAGACCAGAACAATTAACATCTTGTAGGACTGTGTTCATGATCCTTGTTTAATTGCATTTCTCCATGAAACCTTATTTATGGAGTCACTACTGACGCTTCTATAATTCTATATTTATACAGTGATACAATGCTTTTATCACATTAAATCTTGCACAAATGGCCAATTGAAGGAGTGTGAACAGATGGGAGTGCTGCATTAGCTCTATTTGCCATTAGAAAGTATATCTCTGTACGTTTCCATTGGCAAAAATAGTTCTCTTGTTGATTTCAGATTAAATTGAGACTCTAATGTACAATAAATGTGCTAGGCTTTATGTACTTGAAAATAATGACAAAATACAATCTACAAGATGTTCCTAAAGTGTCAATTCATCAAAAATGTTCATGTGTTTGAGTCTTGCTTATGCGAATAGACCACAGAAACCAATATGACTTCAGTGCAACTATTTATGTGAGTAAAAGCTAGGCATGCATTTGTGAAATTGGGATTTCCTATAAAGATGCCAGTTCTCTAATTAATTCTGTAAGTACTTTAATACACAGAAAATTCCCATAGAAGTCAATGGGACCACTCATATGAGAGAAGTTAAATATGTCCTTAATGTACTATGTCATCAAGATTTGAGCCTTAATTTGAGGAAAGGAATGCAGCTATAAAACAATACTTCCCATTTTTCTTATCTTGAAAGAAATAAAATCCATCCTCTGAGTTAATAGCTCAGTGGGGCACTTGCAAAGTACTGAACAGTCTTCTAAGGGGCAAATAGCTGCAATATTTTCTCAAATAAGTCACTTAGCAGGGACTAAGTTGAAAGGGAGAAGGCATGATTCTCAATGCTAATGAGATTACATTGAGAATGACAAATACAAACCATATTTGTTAGAAAATTTGTTGAATTTATTTCAAACTGTAAAGAAACACTCTATTAAATGAACAATATAAAGAAGTTTGCAAGATCAAAAAAGAAATACATTGACCGAATGCAGAATTGTTAAATGAAAAAGTCTAAGGAGAGTATTGAAAAAGCACTAGAAACTTTATAAGTAAAACATAAATAAAATGTAAAAGCATCTTTAGCTGCAGAAGATTCCGATCCATACTCAGTATAAGACTTTTTTAAAATCAGCTTTAAGAATGCTACAAGGCCTACTAAATTTATGTTCATCGTCTCAGGATATGATAATCTAGGTGATTTCTTTTGTCTAGATTATGTTTACAAATCCTTAATTCTTCTTTCTAAATAATGTTATTTGTGACACTTTTTTCAAGTGTTGAAAATGATGCCTTTTGAGCACCAAATATGTAGATCCTTGATTTCAATGTACTTTACTTGGTTGAAGTAGTTGGCTTGTATTTTTTAGGGTTTTTAAGATTTACATTTAAAGTTGTACCTAGTAGTCACATTATCCATTGTTATAAATCAATATCACAGCTTTGAAATGAAAGGAAATATGTTAAATGAACCAGCTGAGAATCTAACACAGATTTTTTAATATTATTCCTAAAATTATTTGATTTTGTCTTTTACCGAAAAATTCATGAGACTAAGTAGTTCTTTTTCAGTAAAAATGTTGCATACAGTTAAAACCAATACTTTAGATTTTATTTAGCTCTGATGACACCTGTTAAAAAATAATATTGTCATTAATGTAATGGTATTAATACAGTAATATTATTTACGTCAGACAACCTTCAAGTCTCTGCACTTTCATAGCAAATATTCTAAAATTCTCTTTTATAGGCAGCTACAGATTTTTTATTTGGGGACTTTGAATCTTCATAAGCTCATTCTTGCACTTCTTAAAGAGCGTACATTTGATTTTGTTTTTCAGAATCAACAGCACATTGAGGAGAGTCAAACAGGATGGGCAGGTGGAGTAGGTTTGCTTTTTGTACTCTATTTGGATTTAATGAAAAGCTGGAGCTTTCTGCACCTTCACAGCAATGTTTTGAAACATGAAGCACCTTTCTGAATCACACAACACTACTGCTTAAACCTCTTGCACTGTAGGATTGAGATTTTTAATGCTGTGTTAGGCATAGTACCTGGCTACCTGCTTTCTGAATTTAAAAAACCTTTTGGTGTCGTCTTTTGCAAATATTAGACCAATTGATTAGACGCTATATTGAAGGGAGGGAAGTAATGAAAAGAAGTAGATTCATACCACAGTGTAATTCTTAGAAGCATCCTGGAGGCAAATAATAGATGTATAATAAAACCTGTCCATTCAGAACACAGTTTTAGTGCCAAGTGCTGCATATCTTCTGCTAGGGAGGAACCTTCAAGGTAAGACAATGCCCTTAGAAGGGTAGTTGATCCTTGTCTGCAGTTACCCCTAAGCAAAAGAAATATTCTCTACCTGTAAACCTTTATCTTGGAAGAGACATAGTGCCTGTCTTTAGGAACTCACAGTAAAAACAAACCTGCAAGGCAATTTTAAGAGCATGAGATCAGTGTTTACAATCATATATTCTAACAGTGAGTATGTATTATCACTTATGTTTACTCCTCAGGAAGGTGAAGTTACCAGAATTCAACATGGGGAACTTTGTGCTGTGCCTGAATATCCTGCAATAGACTTAACTGAGAGTTTTGATTTTCAGTAAACTGTCTTCTAAATGACATGTTTTTATTTGAGGTGAAGATTACATTTTTACAAAGATTAGTTATCTTACTTGGTCCCTTCCTTTTTTCCTCACTTCTCTTGTGGTTGTGATGACAGGGTTTTATTAAAACTAAAGAAATTTCACACATACATAAATCCCTGCTTTAGCCTTTATAGAATTTCAAGAATTAGGAATATTAGAAGCAGGCTCCAGAACAATTTAGCTTGTGGTCACAGGTTCTAGTCAAGCTTGGCTTAATATTATTCAAAAGTCATACTCAGGAATGTTTGGTGCTATGTTTGAAGTGCTTTCCGGTCGTTCTTTTGTGGTCATATTTTGAAAATAAAACTCAGAGTTGCAGTAACTCATCCTTGACTGACAATTTTAGTAACAAGATAATGGTGAAAGGAAGCAACAGTTGAACGGCCTTATCTGAGATAATCTGTTCTTTAACATTAGTGGATAATATGGGAAACTTCAGGTATCCATTTACTTAGTGCTGTATTTGCTCAGTGAATCGGAGAAACTTGTAGGCCTACAGGATTTTCAGTATTGCACCATTCATGAACATTAGCTTTATTCAGAAACTTATTTTTAAAAAATCAACTCTGCCTGTTCTTAAATAGCTTATTCTTAATATTTATTCTTAAAAGGCCATTCAGAATATACAAACATATTATTCCACTTATAAGTAGAGAGCTTGTGGGGTACTTGAGGTATCCATATTACCAGCTGAAGAAATCTGACACGACAGGTTAGAAATTGTAATGTCTACTGACTGAGAGATTGAATATTACAGCTAAACACTTGTGCAAAGTACTTTGTCCCATCTGAACTGATTAAATAGTCTTACTACTTTTAGTATGTGTACTATAATCTGCAAAACAGGTTGGACACTTTTATGTCTCATCTACCATTTTTCTTCCATTGTTTCAGTTCTTTGTTTCTGCACCGTATTTTACATCAGACAGCAGTTCATACTACAAAATTTTTAGTGACAAAAATGGTTATAAGCATATTCATTACATCAATGGCTCTGTGGTAAGTCAAGCAAAGTGTTTTATGTGATATACTGTAAGATCATGAAATAATTCTACAATATTCAGTAATATACATGTCTTGCTTCACAGGAGAATGCAATCCAGATTACAAGTGGAGAATGGGAGGCAATATACATTTTCAGAGTAACAAATGATGCAATGTAAGTATCATAAAGGAGAGAACAGATTGTGAGTGTTGTCAGGAAAAGCAGCACTTAATCATTGGAACACCATTTGTTAACTCATCAAGTTATAGCTAGGTATAATTTGTTTTGTATCTGAATGCATCCATACAATAAATTTGTATGCAAAGGTACAGCACAGGTTTGCAAACTTCGTTTACTTATGGAAGATTCTTTGCAAATTTCCCTCATTTTTCTACTTATTTTCAATCACCCATCTTAGAGGTATTTAGAAATACGTAATATAGTCTCTCATATAATCTGCAGTTACCTCAATCGTCTCTCTTTTTATGGCCTCTCATTCAGGTACTATACAGATAGATATATCTTACACAGTTGGGCTGATTAGCTCATGAGAATTAAGATAAAACTTCTATTTATATGGTTTATTTGTCATCTAATCAGAGTTTGAGCAAAGATTTATTAAGATGAAAGGTATGTAAGCTTAATTTACTCTTCCATCACATGCAGAAATCTCAAAAAGTCTAAGTTAACTTCCAAGACGGCTTTTCATCTTGATGCTGGTTCATAGGTCATCACTTTATGGATTATTTATTAACATATAAATGAATTTACAGTTTCTATTCAAGCAATGAATTTGAAGGCTATCCAGGAAGAAGGAATATTTACAAGTAAGTGTTATCAACATTATCTTAATGATACTAGGTTGCTAGAAGATAGGTCTGGATTTTTCAATAAAATAATTTAGTTTTAAGATGTTTAAAGTGTAATTTCACAAGCTGTTTTAACTAAATCTTGACCTCTGATTATATCTGAGAATTGAGGAGAAATAGCATTTATAGTTGGGGAAAATAGCATATACTCTTGGGGAAAAGGTTGATAAAAAGGGAAAACATTTATTTTTAAATTGAACCATTCTGAAAGTACAGTACCTATGTTCTAGAAAGTAAGTTAGACACATGTGAAGTTAGTTGGAGCAAAATAAATATTGTTTCATTTTATTTTTCTCCTAGAATCAGTATTGGAAGTAACCCTATCAGAAAACAATGCATTACTTGCAATTTAAGGAAAGAGAGATGCCAATATTATACAGCAAGGTTCAGTGAACGTTCTAAGTATTACGCCTTGATCTGTTATGGTATGTATCGCCTGGAGGCAAACATATCATCAGTTGTACTTTGAAATTTATCAGAGGTGTAAATAATACAGATTATCCCAAACAATAGCTAGATGAATCATAGAAATGTCACATTAACCAGGAGAGGTTTCCAGAAAGAAACCTTTCCATGTCCAAAAACCTTGGGAAGATGTTTCACAAAACACAAATGTTTTTACTCTTTTTTATTTATTTATTTTTGAACAAAAATCTTGGGGTTTTTAGAATTAAGAACAAATTTGTGAAAGTCCTTCATGGCACAAAACAGATTCTAACCTGGCTTGTCAAAGTTGTGATTTTCCTTGCAGCAGCAAGAGCAGGATTTAGAAACATACTGATTTCCAATTCATATAATCAAAGTTAGCTATGAGAAAATACTGCAATATGCTTCCCAATTGAAATTATTAAAACCTGTGTTAGTAAATATCCAACATTTTGTTGCTACCTGAGAACATTTTTAATAACTGAACTAAGAAAAATCCAATTCATCAAAATGTATGTTCATAGAAACCACTTGTAACACAGAAGTATTAGATGAAGGCTCTGTTGAAATGAGTTGATTTCAATGATCTGAGGTTTCATCCATTGATGTAATCACAGAACAGTGAAGTCATAATCTAGGAAAAGGAAAGAACAATATCCAAGGTTCTCCTTTTGCGTATTTCCTATAAAGTTTACTATTCTGATTCTGCACTGACTGATCAGCTGAAGAGTTCCTTAGAATTTTCATTGAGCAGAGAAGCAAATGTAGCAAATAATAACACCTTTCAATCATTCTTGCACAAAACAGTCAGTAGGGTCGTCACCATATAAAAGCCAGTCACCTTCACAAATCTGATGTGACATGTTCTCAGAAGAATGTTTCACATTGTTACTTCTGCATTCACCTTATGTAATCACATCTCAGGTATTAACTAGATGTCACTTCATCGCTAGGGAGGAAGAGTTTGTTAGTAGATTTAAAGTTCCTTCTATTATGTTTGCTAAGCAATGCCTATATGTATACGAGTCTATGTACACACAGTACCTTATGTATTTCATGCATCAGGGACAAGTGGGTTGTATGGCAAAGACTCAGATTTGTGTATCAACTTTAAGCTCTTTTACACCGTCTACCAATGTTAATGTTCCAGCTTCAAACTAAAAACTGCCTTCTTACCATTCTAATGACAGGTCCTGGGATTCCCATATCTACTCTTTTTGAGAACCGTGGTGATAGAGGTACTGCAAATATCCTGTCTTATTTCTGAGCAATTGCTTTTCTCATTGATCTTCACTATGCAGATCCTCTAATACAATATTTAGGATTGTGATCAAGAAGCCTTTCATCTTGTTTGTTACTAAAATATCTAGCATCTTTCTAGATTTCTTAATTTGTTAAATCCAGATATCAGTGAACGCACTGATTCCTTTATTTTCATTCCTGAGTTCAGCATTTTTATAGCATCCTGATTTTCCTGTTTACACACTATAGATGCAATGACCATCAGCAGCTCTTTGTCTACCAAATATTGAATCAAACTTTGTAGAAGACATTATTGTGATTTTCAAACTATTCCTCTTCACATTTGGAGGAACACAAGACTTTCTGAGTTTTTTCATGAAGTAAGGTGGCCAGTGGTCTCCTGAGTGCATTCAAAAGAGCATGGTCAAGGAAGGTCATCCTCTTCCTCTACTCTGCCCTGGTGAGGCTGCATCTGGCGTCCAGTTTTGGGGCCCCTAGTTCAAGGACAGGGAGCTACTGGAAAGAGTCCAGTGGAGGGCTAAAAAGATGATCAGGGGAATGGAGCACCTCTCTCATGAGGCAAGGCTGAGAGACTTGAGTATGTTTAGCCTGGAGAAGAGAAGACTGAGATGGAATCTTATCAGTGCTTACAAATATGTAAAGGGTGGGTGTCAAGAGGATGGGTTCAGGCTCTTCTCAGTGGTGCCTGGTGACAGGACAAGGGGCAATGGATGCAAGCTGGAACACAGGAAGTTCCATCTGAACATGTGGATAAACTTCTTTACTGGAACAGGCTGCCCGGAGAGTTTGTGGAGTCTCCTTCTCTGGAGGTGCTCAAAATCCGCCTGGATGCGTTCCTGTCTAGCCTGCACTAGATGGACCTGCTTTGGCAGGGGAGTTGAACTAGATAATCACCAAAGGTTCCTTCCAGCCCCTGCTATTCTGTGATTCTGTGAGTGTCGTCTGAACAGAAGACACATAAAAAAGCATGAGGAAGACAAATGTTGCAATATTGTTGACCTGAATTAATCAGTGGTATTTCATGAAGTTAACGAATTGCAACATAAGATTATTTTGACTCAAATAGGAGTTGTTACATCTTAGTTTTTAACCAGTCAAAAATGTTTGCAGATGGAAAAGATTGATCAATGCATCTGTTGCATTTGTGCTATTAAAACACTATGTTCTGTTATTTCTTTTGCAGAAGGTTTAAATACAGCTATGCATGGATTTTTTTTTTATATATTTAATCCATTGTCATAGCTCTCTCGTTTCCAGGATTTATTATTTACTTTGCGTATCAAGGGCCCCTACTATTTCCTTATCAAATTATTAGTTGCAAGAAATGCAGCTAAGTGCCCAACTACAAGTATGTGTTTCTTAACCTCTCTGCAGGAGAGGACAGCTTCATTTAATGGATCTTCACCACTGGTTTCATGATGCCTTACTCTGCTGTGCTATTATTCTTCAGAAACAAAAGCAAATTCATGCTTCTCTTTGACTTTTTCATGACCTATTTTGGATTAATTTTCCTTAAGTCTCTTGCTTTCATAATCTCTTCTGTGGTGCAAAACTATTTTTAGTAGATCCATTTTCATTGCAGTTGGCAGAATTCTGAAAATAGATCACCCATGAATTTTAGTAGGAGGCATGCAGTTAAACTAAGATACACCAGTTTGGAAGCTCCTTCCAGCATGCCTACAATTCATTTGTGATAATGTGCAAGTTTCAGGAGTTTTGAGGGGAAGTATGGAAAGCGTTCAACTGAGTTTGGGTAAGTATCCAAACTCAGGATGATCTTTCAGCCATAAAACCCCACTTAAATCTGCAAAACTTGTCAAGAGTATTTTGAAAGAACAAATTCCAGGGTTATATTTGTGGCATGTCTTGAGCACTATCTAGGTCGAGACATGCTGAGAGAAGTACTTCTTATATTTTTCGTGCAGTTCTAGAAACAGGAAGTGGTTGCCATTTAAAAAAAAAGGTAAACTAACAAAGAAAAGACTCCTGTAGTTTCTTTTGTTTTGAAAGTGAAGCTAAAAGTCACAGATTTCCATTATGTACAGTATTTTTCATCCTTTATTACTCATGGGAAAACAAATAAACAATTCCCAGTGGATTCATAATATATAGTTCTGCACTCTATGCTGGAAATTAACTAAAGTTTAAATAGTATTTTTAAAATTATATAACTGTAAATTGGGTCTAGAAAGATACTGTAGAGTGGTTAAGCAAGGGTTTGCCACAACTTTTAAGAAACTGGATTTCCTGTTTGCCCATAATCAACATATTTCCAAACATCTATATGTTTAACCACACTGCCCAAGGGTCTCGCAGCTTAAACTGATGTTACTGTGGTAAGCAAGAGAGGAGATACAGGACTGTGTTTTGCATGATGGGATGAATTTTGCATTTCCAGCTCCTGCCATTTTACAAAACTGGGACGAGGGCTCTGCAAGAGAAAGGAGTTTCTTCATAACATCCAGGACTCTAACACTTAGAGGCAACATGCAAATGTTTGCATTGAAAAATATACATCCTGTAAAAATCTAACCAGTATTTGTGCATTATAATATCAGTGCCTTGTTTTTATTTAGCTATGTGATGAAGCCCAATTGGAAGCATCTGAGTTGATTTCATTACTCTGCTTGTAAAATTTCACAGATTTCCTTTCTGTTCTAATAACACAAAGTAAAGGAATCAAAATTAATGAAGAGGAATTAACAATAAACTACTTAATAATTCAGGCATTTCTTTTACTTAGAGCTCAGAGTACTGGAAGACAATGGGGAACTGCAGTCTGCTTTGCAAGAGATCAAACTTCCAAAAGAAGAAATTAATAAACTTGAAGTGGATGGTATAAGTAAGAATTACATATCTTTATTATACTTTTTATTCCTAACATTTTAATGTTTTGCCTTCATTCTGTTATAGTGAGCATTGTCTTTCTGTAGAACAAACTTGTTAGCCTGTCAGGTTAGGAGGAAGAGCCCTGGTTCTGTCCGGTTTGACAACAACAAATTTGTCTGTGCTTCAGGGTACCTCTCAGTAAAACAGTAGTTAAAATACATCCCTGCTTCACAAAGCATTTTTTTTTTCAATCATTAATAATATTGGTAAAGTGTTTAAATGTTATGTAAAAACATTATAGTATGGAGGTAATAAAATGTGAAATGTAAATTGCTGTTCATGTGTTACATATTGTATTGACTTGCATACACTGTTGTTTTCACTAGTGACTTTACAAGCAATAATCCATTCTATTGAATCAGTGTGACATTTCAAAAGCTCATTTCTCATAATCTTAACAACAATTATATTCCTAGTTGTGTTTTTCTAGGTACCTGAAAAACTGAAAACCTGGAAAACAGTTATATGAAATAATAATTTTATGCATGGTTAAATTAAAATAAAAGCGGGCACTTTGTTTCTTCAAAGTTTTCTTCAACAGCACAATATAAACAGTTACTTGTATCAGTTCTGTGATTCAGTTTGTGCATTGTGTAGTTTGTGCTGATTCATTTTCATATATTGTGACACCAAACTGTGGATTATGCTTGAAGGAATCATTTTAACCATTAACAATACAATTCTTTTCTAGCTTTGTGGTACAAAATGCTTCTACCTCCACAGTTTGATAGATCCAAGAAGTACCCTCTGCTCGTTCAGGTGTATGTAACACTTCCTTTCTTTGAATGTTGTTATGTCAAAAAATATACTTCTTATAATTTAACAAAATCTAGGACATTTGCAACATTTTATGAAGCGCAAGCAAACCCACTTAGTTCCGTTTTGTTTGTTGTGATGGATTTTTTAATATATTTCTGGAATAGAAAATCAACCCAATGAAAATCAATGAGATTTTTAATAATAATCTTAGCATGGCAAAGATCAGTTCCTCAGAGAAAGAAAAGGGACAAAAACATGAGCTATTGCTTAGAGTTCTTAGTTCTGTTGCTGCTACTGTTTATTATAAGGCAGTCTGAAATTACTGATTTCAGCTTCGCTAATATGATAAATCCAAGAGCATTCTTTGTTAAGAAAAAAAAACCAGACACCCCTAAACCATGTGGGCTGCCTTCTTTGATCAAATGTTCCTTCTAAAGAGCATTTGACATGAGTTTTATTTATTGCAGGCAGGAAAGACAACAAAAATTGTAGTGGTGCAAAAAAAAAAGGGAAAGCAGAAAGGACTGCTGAGTGGGTGTAATAAACCTTACATCATTTTGTATTAACCAGGGATGATCCAATGGTCCACGAATGTTAAGAGTAATTTAGTTTAGAGTAGAAGATTAAGTCAGTCATGTCCTTGAGGTCAAATGTGTAATTCATATTAGGCCATTCTCGTGAGGAGTGTCTCTCTCTACTACTCAGCTATGTGGGGTGTGTTCTACCCACAGCTCCAATAGCACATGGTATTCCCTACTGAAACAAATAAGGTCTGGGTTTCTCCTGTTTTCTTTGTCATTGCTGTGACTGCACGTGGACATCAAATGCAGAAAAGCACCCCAAAAGGGCTTTTACACCTGAGCAGTTTGGAGAGAGGAAAGCATTGAGTCTCTGAGGATAAGCCTTCTAAGGATTCCCCTTAAGACAGGTACCTGGTGCTGCACCCGTTACTCTGCACTAAAACTAATGATTTGCCTTAGGCATGAGACCTAAAGGATTAAAATGGATTTTTGACAGAAAAAATCACACAAATATATGAAAATGGTAGTTATACTGTTTGTCTACCGAGCTTTTTCAACAACAGCCATATAGCAAAATACTTGTTGAGAAAGTGCAAGTACCTATAGCTCTAGTCCAGTATCCAGCAAATGTATAAATATGAGTTGAAAAAGTGTGGATTTTTATCCTCAGGTATGGAGGACCTTGCAGCCAGAATGTAAAGGAAACATTTAGCATTAGCTGGATAACCTATCTTGCAAGCAAAGAGGGAATTATTGTTGCTCTAGTGGATGGCAGAGGGACAGCTTATCAAGGTGACAAGATTTTGCATGCAGTATATCGAAGACTAGGAGTCTATGAAGTTGAGGACCAAATCTCAGCAGTGAAGTAAGTAGAATATCTCCTCATATAACTATTGTATTTATATTCCAACAAGAAGTAATGTGAAAAAAATCCTAAATATACTTCTCAGCCTTTCTGAGAAGAGCTTTCTGAAGAGCTGACTTCTCCAGGAAATAAGACATGATGACTTGTAGAAAGAAAATACTATTAAGATGCTTGATGTCAGTGAGGTTTTGTGTGGTATATCACGTCCATGTACTATTATGTCCACATTTGTATCTCACCACTTCCACTTCATAAGAGCATCATCAGAGGCTTCAATCATAGGCCTAAAGAAATACAAGCATCCGTGGTGAGAAGTAAGCCAATGTATTGTCTATTATTCTGAAGTTTTCCCTGTAGGGGAAACCTTTCTCAGTGACCATAGCAATTAGACAAAGATTCATAGTGATGTACCACAGTGATTAGCTAAAGGTCAAATACAAAGTTTGTACCAAAACTGAATCCTGACAGAAGCCTTTGGAAGTTGGTTAGTCATAAACTTGTCTTTCATGCTATTTTAGGATAGTTATGAAGCTGCAGCAGGGGAGGTTTAGATTAGATATTAGGAAGAATTACTTTACTGAAAGAGTGGTCAGGCACTGGA
>JAOQGH010000077.1:18919239-19028671 GCA_025769975.1 Gallinago jamesoni | reverse complement strand
TTGTTTTTGTTTTTTTTTAATGTGGTTGGACTTGATGATCTCAAAGGTCCCTTCCAACCACTAAGATTCTGTGATTCTGTAACAGAAAGTGCCTGAGATCCTCTGGTAGCTGTGCCCCAACAGTTGTTCCTTTGCATCAAAACACTTAAAGTGTTTTGCAAGGGAAAATAGTTCCCTAAGCAGAAGTTTTGGAAGGGAGAGAAATGCTGCCTGTTAAACTTACAGATGCAGTAGCACTGCAAAAGTGAGCATTTAAAGAAGCATTAGTTTGAACCCCACAGACATGAGTGCAAGGCAGGAATGAGGAGTTTAGTCTAGCCTTTGGTCTGGAATTTGGCCCATCAGAGCATGCACTGGAAAGAGTAAATACACTCTTTCCCCCAGAATTAGACCGACTCTGAGAAGTTGAGCTAGAAATTGGATGTAGCAGTGCAGGTTTCCACAGCTTTCCCTACTTGTTTGAGAACACTGCGTGTATTTACAAGTGTGTGTGAGGAGGGTGTCTGTTCCTTCCTCTTTCTGCTTTGTGATAATTCATTTGCTCCTCAATGATATAAGCACACTATTATCCTTTTCAGTGATAAAAGAAACAGAATAGCTGTATATCATGTCAGGCTTTTCTATTAATATATTATTTGATTTTCTATCTTGAAACTTTTAGCAGCAATGGCATACTTTAAAATATCGCAGGAGAGAGAATGTTTTTTCGTCACTCAGACCTAAAATGTCAGAGACAGAGGGAACCTAAACTGATTCTGCAGTTGCAAAATCTGCTGAGACAGGCTGTGAAGAAATGACCTCAGACTTCACACTTCCCAGCTTTCTGTCAGCACCTAGACTAAATTTTTATTCAGTTAAATGTATTGCATTCCATCTTCCTGATCTAACACATGGCTTAAGATGCATGATTTTTAGAGAGGATCCTATACTCTCGTGGGATCTTGGAGGGGCTTTTAGTAGGAATGCCAGGGATTAAAACAACAATATAACAAAGCTGAATCATTTTTTGGCCTTTTTAACTTTGTCCCACCCAGATAGTATCCCACATTTTGGCTGTTATCAGTGCCTTATGCTTGTTCTAGTAAAATAAGGCTGACGTGTCCTCAGAGTTCTTTTACAAAAACAAAACCTATTTTGTTTATCTGTCACTCTCAAACCTTTGCAGTCATTTGCATTATCTCCTTTCTTTTACTGTTGCTAATGCATCTCTGGAAATAATATTTAGACTTCGATGTAGGATTTTTGTAGGAGACCTAGTATTTGTGATTCTCTTTGACCTGTTTTGCTACTGAGTGCATAAGCAAGGTGCACCTTTCATCTATCGCAAACTCATTACCTACTTGAAGCATTAGGAGGTGTTTTCCTTGCTATTTTTTTATTATAGTAGCAGTATGTGCTCTGCACTTTTCAGGCACATAAAAGAGAAACCTTACTGCTCCAGGGAATCCTTAATCTCAGAAGTTGATACTGTGCCTCTTGAGAGACCAGAGAGATCATAAGATGAGTATGTTGAGCATCTTGCAGGATAAGGTTTGAATGGTAGTCCAGCATCTTTGGCATTAAAACAATGAAAACAATAATAGCCTGTGGGAAGGTAGAGCTATGGGAAATGAAATGCGGTTATTAGTAGGAGTACACATTTTTTAACTTTTTTCTCTGTATGTGTGTGAGTGTATGTCTGCACATATGCACATGTATATATATGCATATGTTCAACATGAGTATAATATATGATGTTTAATCTAGTCTGGACTAAATATCCGGGTGGTTTCTAACTATAAGAAAAAAGAAGGTTTTTTGCTGAGAATCCAGTTGGGCAGAGCCCTCATATACATTGGAACAAAAATTATCATGAAGAAATTATTAATTTCAGCATTTTTTTGTTCTTTCAAGAAAATGTCTTCCTTTTCCTCTAAAATATCTATTAATTAATTAGTGCTTTGTAGTAATCAGGCATGCTATGGTGATTGTCAGTTTGCTCAAATTGTGTGAAAAAAGTGAAAGAAAAAAAATTTTTTGCTAATTTGTTATAGGAGTAGCAATCTTTTTTAATAATGCATTAATGTCTGTGACTTTCTTTTCCATAGGAAATTTATAGAAATGGGTTTTATTGATGAGAAACGAATAGCAATATGGGGCTGGGTAAGTGGTTGCAGTTTTTGTATCTACCTTTAAATAATCCTGCAGTATAATTTTTTTAATTCTTCCTTATTCTGTCCTAAATCCGTATAAAGTTTCTTGTACCAGTGTTTGATAGTATTGCCAAAGGGACTAATTCCTGTTGGTGCCTATGTACGTGCAATTGCAACAGTGCAAGCCCCCAGAAAGGGATCTTTGACAGCTCAAGAGGGAATTTTGGAAAGCATATGTCTAATACATTGTTTGGACTTGAAGTTAAGCAAAATGGAGATTTTTAATTGGCTTTACCTTTAACTTAGGGATGTACTGGCATGGTGTCAAAATTCAAGTATTGTCCTTTCAGATCTGAGATTAAAATGATGAGAAAAGTCCTATGAATATCTCTCATCAAAAATGTGACCCTTGCATGATACAGAATCACTGTATGATGGCTTTGAAATGGTCAGCAGGGATGAATGTAGGTCTGAGGGGAGCACAACATTGACAGCTTCGCCAAGAAGTGGAAGAATTCAGTATAGGAGTCATTCCAAATCATTAGCCAGTCTATTTTTCATCTTTGATTTTTTACATGTACTTTGCTTTGTAACACTCCAGAACCTTTCATAGCCAGATGTATCGCAAGTCTTTAGTATTAAATGGCCAGATTCCAATTCATAGAATGCATAGACAGAACTGACTCCCTGTCTCCCCAGCTTCAGCACAACAGAATTATACTATGCAGCAGAACGAGCAGGTAAGCAACACCTGAGGATCTCATGGGTTAGGAGCAGTACTATAAGAAATGCTAAAAGGGGGTGGAGGCCAGACCTATGTTAGACACACACACTCCTCTGAATAAATCAGGACCAGCTATCCAGCAGTAACAGGCAGCACTGATTTTAAAAATGTACAGAATAAACTGGTATGTTAGCCACTCATTAACATTTTGCACTATTTTTCTCTTTATACATGTTCACTTTTCTCTGATTATCATTCAGAAAGACCTTTTATTTCATTCTGTTTAATGGCCTGTCTTTATGGGGAGAATTCTTCGGATCTGATACTGTTTGTTTTGTTTAATTTTTTGCTGTTTATTGTTGTTTGTTTGTTTTCATTGGCCCAGTTTTGTTCTAAGAGTCTTGCCCAGAAACACACTAGAGGATGGGTCTTACAAGATTCAGTTCAGCTGTAACTATAGAATTTGCCTGATCTTAGATACCACGTGAGCAGGGTTGCTAAAATATGAAGCTTTTACCAGCTAATATTTAAACTACTTCAGGCAGACACTGCTATAACATCAAGATAAAATGGGGTACCATATGGTGAAATTAAGTGACACAAGTGAGTACTTCCAAAGTGACATTAAGTAAGTTAAGGCCAAATAGAAATATTTTATTTTTTTAATCATGTTCTATTTTATTTCACCACAGTGTTTCCAGAACCGATTAAGAGATTTCACACATCTAAAGTATTGTATTCCAGTAGCAGATGTAATATTCAAGTAACAGCACTGTTGCCAAACCTGTCAGTCTTTTTTTCCTTTTTTTTTTCTATTTACTATACCATTTCCTGGTCTATAACATTTGCAAGGACTTGAAAGGTGTCTCCTTATTTATAGCCTACAGCGTGGCAGGTACACGTGAACTATGCAGCTCTTTGTACTTTCAGACTTGCCAAACACTTCTAGATGGCAAAAGCTCTTAAATGACCACTAAAGCAATTCAGGTTTGAACTCTATCTCTCTGCCTGTTGCAGTGCATAGATTTACCTGCCTGATCCTAATCCTTTACTTTTTAGCTTTGTGGACTGATTTTTTTTAAAAGATCAAATAAGTCAATCAAATGAGCTGGAAAAAATTGTACAAATTAGCATATCCCTCACTGTCATTTCAAGCTGGAATGACAAGAGGAAGGAGGGACTAACTTACTCTTGTACCAAAAAATATTTAATAGTTTTGCTTGTTTCCCTTAGTCTTTCATACACTACTGATGAGGTTGAGAGTCTTCAGAATTCCTCATGACACACCCCATATTTTTATCCCTCCCTCACTTCTAAAGTAAACAGTAACCTATTATTTCCCAAAGAGCTTATACAAGTATTTTCCAACACCAGTTCCACATCCTATGTCCAGCCAAACCAAATGTGTTTTATCTTCCTGTCTCAGCAACTAGCCCCGCACAGTTGCACTGTGCAGATATCAGATGTATTCTGATATCCAGGCTTACTTACTGCTTCACCTAACTTCCAGCTATGAACTTATTCTTCCTTGCTGGGTCCCAGTTTGAGGAATCAGGCCAGAAAATAACAGAACAGTGGCAGGCAGAAGGGAGGATTTGCTCCAACCTCAAATTCTCAAGTAACAGAGCCTGCTGGTACTGATGATGGGGCAGGTTCAATATGCCAGGCATTAGCAAAAGCTAGGTAGTTTGTTAAGGGAGGGGAAAAAACCCTATAACTCTTCTTGGAGGTGCACACTGCAAGGATGAGAGGTAATGAATACAAGTTGCCATAAGGGAAGTTTTGTTTAGGTGTTAGGAAAAAAAAATTATGACAACAGTAATAAACATTGAAACAGATTGAGTAGGGAGGCTGTGTAATGTGACTCTGATAAACCTCATTTAAATCTGAATTTATCTCTGTTTTGAGACGGAGATTGTGCTAGATTACCTTGAAGGACCCTACTAACTTAAATTTTTCTACAATTCTAAGTGGTAATAAGAGCAATATCCTGTGATAAGTGTTGAAGAAGTAGCAAAAAAGAAGTCTTCCAATAAAATTGTCCAATCTGTCTCACAAGAAATCACATCAGATCCATTTGAAATAAATTAATTTAATAAAAAAATTTAAAGCTTTTGTTGCTCTGTCCTCCATTCATTCAAGGTAAAATATTTACTTTGGAATTAATTCGTATGAGTTTGATTCAGAAAACAAAATGATATTTCACCTATAATTTTAAACTATCTGTGATTTCTTCCTAGTCCTATGGTGGGTACGTAACTTCTTTGGCACTTGGATCTGGCAGTGGAATATTTAAATGCGGAATGGCTGTGGCTCCTGTTTCCAGCTGGGAATATTACGGTATGGAAACTTGTCATAAATCCTGACTTGGAAAGCAAAATGTAGCATTTCATGACTTTCTAAATGAAATCATTGCAGGAGACTGGCAATATGAAACTTGGAGACATTGCAATTACTTAGACATAAAACTCTGAAGCTTAATGTTTTCCTTGCTGAAAATAACTGACTGCAGCTGGCAGTCTGGAAGAGACTTTGACACATACCTTTTTCAGGTATGCCCAGATGATTCCATATGCATATCTGTAACATTAAGTATGTAAAGCCCTCTTGATAATCGACTATACGCAGGAGTAATCTCCCTAAAAATCCTCTTAAAACAGTATCACTGAATTCAGAAACAGCTGAAAAGACTTTTCTGCCAGTAAATGGAATTACAATGCAGTTCAACTTCAGATACTGCAGATGATCCCTGTCAGGAATCAGTATCTCTGATGATTGCGAAGTTATTTCCCAAAAGCAGTAGAATAGAGAGGGACTCAGAGTGTCTGATATGATTTTTTTTTTAATTAAGTATTTTTCCTTTTAGATGTTTCTCAGACACACCTCCCGTGTGGTTGTGTTACAAGACATATTTTTATTTATGTTTATTGACTTAGGCTCCAAACTGTTCAGCAGAAACAACTCTAAGAGTATACCCCTAGGGCCTTAGAGTGTGAATAAAGCAGGCACATGCTCATACTTAGTTGTAGACCTATTAAGCTTTTGGCGTGGTGTAAAGGAACCTTAGTGTAAAAAAGAATCATGGCATGCATGTTTGCAGTGAGCAAAATGTAGCACTTTGAACACATTTACTTAGCATATGGTCGTTTGCTAAGAAGTCTTGGTTATGAGAAAATTTTTTGGTTAAATGGGAAAGATTCCTTCCCTGACTGCTAGCACAGACATTCCTTGTATTTATGGTGTTTTGCAAACAAAGGGGAAAACATTTGTATGACACAGGAAGCATAGTCTTCATGTTTTCCCTGGCATCAAGATTTTTTAGAGACATTTTCACTCATGATTGCAAAATTATTTCCCGAATGCAGGCATAAAGCACTAATTTTACAAAAGTCTTTCAGTAAAATAAGAGGTATAAACTTTTTTCCAAGCATTGAAAACTAAATTAAGTTTTTAAGTTAAAGTAGATTAGAGCTGCGCTAGTGAATTTTTACTTTAGCTGAATTTTCACTTTAGCTGAATTTTCACGAGGGAGTTAAAGAGTCTTGCTAAGAACACACTGTAAAATCCAAACAGGCAAATGTACCTCCACTAAGGAAGGAAGGAAGGAAGCAAGGAAGTCGTGAGTCATAGGTTTTGGCAAACAGATCATGTTAACATTAGGGTGAACTATGTTAAGGGCAAAACTACAGGATGCTACATATTTGAGTACCTAAGAAGTATCAGTATGTCAGAGGATGTATTGGCCCCTAGAGTTCTAAATTCTTTCCCACCCTCTTTTAATGCACATATTAGACTCTGGACTGTAATCTTGTCTCTGAAATCCTCCCACTCACCTCCATTTTGTGTCAGAGTTAATAATAGCTGAACAGTTATAAAATGGCAAGGGAAAATTGCATTTGGGGACAATGTATCATTAAAAGCATTAGATCTGTGATTGTTTTATTAAAATTTGCAATTTATCTCCTTTTTCTTCCTCAGTAATTGACAAGCCGAATCTTCCACTTAGTCATTATAATGTAATTCTGCTGACCTCTGTGGACTTGTTGTAGCTATACTGGTAGAAGAGAGTGGAGAATTTGGCTCAGAATACTGTAGAAATGCCAGCCATTCAGAAAGAGTCTATTTTATTGAAAACTTAAGCCCAATATGGTTGGTTGACACTGTGTTGACAACAGATATTGCACATTTTCTGTTTTCATTGAATGATAAAGGATTTTGATAAAAGATAGTCTGCTTAGATTTTTTTGGTACTTAGTTTATTACAAGTGATCTTCAGGAGCCTTACTTGGCTGATCTGGGAGACACAGTACAAATCTTTAGCACTCAATGGTAACATATGTAAAGGGTACATAATAAACCATGGAACATAAGTGTATTGAGTCATTTTCATTTCCTGGAAGGATTCTTATTTCTGCTTTTTAACAAAATTATTCTAATGAAGTGTACCAAACTGGAAAACAAGGTAGACAATCCCAATTTCTTACCGATTACAATGGCCATCACCTCTCTTATAAGAGGGAAAGATGCCAGCTCTTCTTTGTCAGAAAGCCCTGACTCTGTTAGATAAATAAAATTCTTGTAATACTGCAGCTTGACTGCTCAATATGTGTCAGTTACTCTTTCAAGGCAAGGTCATAAAGAAAGTAATGTTCTGGTAGTGACAGCTGCTGTGTCAGTTTTCCACAAATTTTTCTAACAGCTCTAAGTTAAATTACAAATACCCAGGCAGATCAAAGATAGCTGTTCCTACTGATTTCTTGGTGATAGATACTGTTCATTATTCATATTTGTTTTGTCAAATCTGTTAACGTTCTTTGTTGTAGTTATGAAAAGGAATTGAACAGAGACCTGAACAGCAATTGCACCACTTTTTCACTGCAAGTCTGTATCGTTTCCTGTTCTCCTAATTGCTGCATATATACATTCAATAGGAAAAGGTCAACATATATATCCATGTTTACTGTATATATATACATACACATCCCAGGCTGGAATTCTGCTCAGCTTCTCTAAAAAGAGAGTTCTCTAAAAAAGGAGTCAAAATAGTCTGTGTCATCTTTCCACCATGCACTTTTGTTAGCTCATTGGTTCATTCAACTGACTTCTGGAGTGCAACCCAAAAGCATAAAGCAGTATAAATTACCTTTATAAATTACCTTTATCCACAAAACCTCTGTTGGTTCCACAGATGAGTATCAAACCACTATTTCTGCAAGGACAGTTTGGAGGATACTTATTAATTAACCTTCATAGTTAATTTTTAAAAATATGTTTAAATTTGGTATATTATGAGGAAACCAAGCAGAACAGATACAGTTAAAATAAATAACATTTAATTTGCTGTGTGTCACTGGAGGCATGAAAATATCTGTACATTCTTTATCTGTACCTTTTTTCTTTAATATTGCAGCGTCTATCTACACAGAACGATTTATGGGTCTTCCTGTAGAGTCCGATAATCTTGAGCACTACAAGGTGAGAATTCTCTTTCTGTGTTGATCTGCCTTAAACTTGAATCACACTTCCATGAACAAGTAAAACTGTGAAGAAAGAAAATGACCTGTTGGCTCCCATAGTGGCAGCTGAGCTAAGCTACTGCTGTGAAATTCATATCTCCATAGTTACTTGTGGGTTTGTATTTATCAACCCTAAATAAGCTAAATTGAAGGATCTTTATTTTCTCCCTTGGACAAGTCAGTTCTGCCAGTGCAAACCATTAGCCTAGGAAAGAACTCGCGTGAGAGGTTAAAATGTTGATGTTTGTAATGTTTTGGTTGGTGCTGTTAGCTGTGGTACGCAAACTGCTTCATGCAGATTTAGCTCTCTGATAATACCATCATAAGCATCCTAAATGGTCAGAACAGCTTTCTCTACCTGGAACAGGTTGCCTTTCTTCTTTTTTTCCTTATTGATAGGAAGTCTTTAGCTTCCTCTAGCAGCACACATCCCAGTTCTGAATACAGAGAGGCCTGAATTAACATCCAAAGAAGTTAGTGGAAAGACTCCTATTAAAGACTTTGGATCACATTCTCAGTATGTATTCTCCACACCAACTGAAAGAACAGAAACGCTCAATACCAAAGTGCCCTTGTAATGCTGTTTGGGTAGCCAGGAACTACAGTGTTCAGGGAATGACACATGGCAAGTGCTGTGCATTTTGTGAACTAGCCTTTAGAAAAAAAGGCACTAAATATATATGGCTTCTGTTATAATCTCAGATTGATATGAAGTCACTGCTGTCATTATTATGCCAGTCCAATTGTTTGATTGTTGTTCTACTAGGTAATGAAAGCCTTTCAGCTCTGTGACTGAGTGGTTTAAATTGAAACTGCTGAACTGTTCATTTTTCCTCTTAACAGAATTCAACTGTGATGGCAAGAGCAAAGAATTTCCAAAACGTAGAGTATCTTCTCATCCATGGAACAGCAGATGGTGAGGTTTGCAAATGGCAGTACAAATACAGAGCCAGAATCACTTTGTTTGAAAAACATTAAGCATCTTTCTAGGCCTTTGATTAGGGTCAGTACTTAGATCTTTGGTAGATTTCCATATGACATATTATAAGATACTTACTCATTCTTAGTAATGTCAACTGTATCACTTGATAATTAGTGGACACAACTTAATGCACTATAACTTTATGCTTTCTCGTATTTACACATTTCAACAGCTAATCTCTTTTTTTTCCTTTTTCAGATAATGTGCATTTTCAGAACTCAGCACAAATCGCAAAAGCTCTGGTTAATGCACAGGTGGATTTCCAGGCAATGGTAAGTAACAGACTATTTTTCATTTTGAACAGTGGCTTATGGCTTTATCAATAAACTTATTTGACGTTTGGCAATGTTTTTAAGAACTCAGTTCAACTGAACATGCTTCAAAGTTTGGCAATTGTGAGTGCATTTGTTACTCCTCATAAGAAATTTCTTCCTCAGAGGATTTGTCTGCTTCCCCCCCCTACCCCCCCACCACCACTCCTTCTTGCCCTTTGGATGCTAGTGGGATTTCTTTCTTGTCAAAAATAACTTAGAGGTTTTTAAAATGAGCCAGGGAGAAGAAGAATCCAGCCTCCTTATGAAAGTTGCTGATAGCTAGTAAAAGAGAGAAAAGATGAAGGAGCTGGCTTCTGGGGCCAAAATAATCACTGGTTCTGATGGAACTGGACATACCTGCCACAGGCACAAGGTGAAACAAGCAAAAAGGATAAAAGGTATCCAAGTAGTATATTCAGGATCAGAAAAAAAAAAAAAACAACAAGTTCTCTGCAAAACTTTCCTGGGGTAGCAGGTGCAAGCAAAGAGAGAAACACGTAGGCAAAGGGTTAGAGGATATAGATGAGAAACGAACAGGGGAAAAGTAGTTCTGAATTACGTGCTAAGCTCTGCTTCTGCAGCTTTTTTGTGGGGGCTAATGACCAAAGTATTTGTCTGCTATTGAACATACTGGCCTTCTGCCTGACCCCACTTTCCCAGGGCCATGAACTCCCCAAAAAAGGATGACACAGGGATCCCCTTGTACTTGGGGCTGCCCCTTCACTGATGTTTAGCAAAACCGGGTTATTTCTCAAGTATCTGGAATACTGTATGCAGTTGTAGTCATTCTAGTTCATCTACAGGGGAATGTAATTTATTTCTAAGCGTTCGCATAATTCATTTTTGTATTTTATTTGCAGTACAGCATTCATAATGTTCATGACCCTGCTGTAATCGAATTCCACAACATTTAGCTGCTTAGAGCCCAGTGTTCCTAAGCAAAACTGTAACCCCTATTGCCAAGGCCACGCAGCAGGTCAAGGGCATTTCATCCCTAAGAACATCTCAAACTCTTTTGCCTGGCTTGATAGAACCAACTTGTCAGTACTGAGGCAGTAATGCTTACTCCTAGATTCAAGGTTTAGAAATTTTTCAGTAAGAATATGAATATACTGGAAACTGATGAAAAAAGATTAGCAAGTCATAGAATAATAGAATCATTTAAGTCAGAAAAGACCTTTAAAGATCGAGTCCAACCATTAACCTAGCACTGCTAAGTCCACTACTAAACCATGTCCCTAAGCACCACATCTACACCCCTTTTAAATACCTCCAGGGATGGTGACTCAACCACTTCCCTGGGCATCTGCTCCAATGTTTGATAACCCTTTGGGTGAAGAAATTTTTCCTAATATCCAATCTAAACCTCCCTCAGTGCAACTTGAGGCTGTTTCATCTTGTCCTGTCACTTGCTACTTGTGAGAAGAGACTAACACCCACCTCACTACAATCTCCTTTCAGGTAGTTGTAGAGAGCGATATGGTCTCCTTTCAGCCTCCTTTTCTGCAGGCTAAACAACCCCAGTTCCCTCAGCTGCTCCTCATAAGACTTGTACGCTAGACCCTTCACCAGTTTCGTTGCCTTTCTCTGGACACCCTCCAGCACCTCAATGTCCGTCTTGTAGTGAGGGGCCCAAACTGAAGACAGTATTCAGTGCCAACTACACGGGGACAATCGCCTTCCTAGTCCTGCTGACCACACTATTTCTGATACAGGCAAGGATGCTGTTGGCCTTCTTGGCCACCTAGGCAGACTTGCTGGCTCACATTCAGCTGGCTATTGCCCAAGTCCCTCTGTTTTTTTTGAGGCATCCACTTTCTTCTATATGGTAGTAAAATAAAGTCCTTCTATTGTTTTAACTATTGCAGAATTGAAAACCTAACATAGAGGGTTTATGGCTTCTTTTTTTTTTTTCTTTTTCAGTGGTATACTGACCAGAACCATGGAATTCCTGGCCTTTCCAGCAAACATCTCTACACACATATGACCCACTTCCTCAAAAAATGTTTTTCTTTGTCAGAATAAGTAGGCTATTCAGAGCATGCTATTGCATCTGATTGATACATCTCTGGGAGAATGCAATGGTAACAGTGCCCAGGTTATATAGTTTTCAGGTGAACTAAGAACAGGAAATTTGAAATTTTAAACTTGATGTTTACATCCACTTTTGAAACTGTATATTAGCAAATGTTATGCTAATACATGTTTTGGCACATTTAGTACCTGTTTGATAGAAAAAATAAAATCAGACTATAAAATGCCATGTGCATTATTGCCATCTTGCTTAAACTTACATTCCACAATTCAAAGATAGGTGGTCCATTGCACAGGCACACTGCCAGATGAATATGCTTGCATTTGTTAACTACAACTGTAAAATGGGAAAGGACAAAGAAAGCAGTGCAAGTACCTAATTAGCATCCTAACAAGAACCAGCTTCTCAAAATTTATTTCCAATTTTTTGGAAAGAATCCAAGTAGGGATAGGAACACGCAATATTTAAAGCTGAAGTTTGGATAATTATCAAGAATATTGAATGCTGTGTTGAAATTTTATTCAACTCTTACTCAAAACCATGATTCTGAAAAGCCCCGAGTGTTCAGGTTTAAATATGAAAGCAGGACATTCATGATAGCTATTTTATCTCAGTGTTTTTTCTCCCTGTATTCAGAATATGTGAGACATATTAGCCTGTTTTTAATCGCTAATCATCACCTCAGCATTCAAATTAATCTCGATGTCATTCATCCCAGACTGGAGAGGAAGGATCAAAGGATTATACAGGCTTTCTTTGCTTTGTTTCCAGTGACACTATTTAGGGAGTCTTTTAAAAATGCTAGAGACTAATAATGATTGGAATACTTGTATTATTTTGATTAGTAATTAAATCAGTCCTGTCATAATATAAGAATATGAACAAGATAATTGGCAAGAAATCCATTGTCAATGAAATTACTCTCTGGTCACGTGTTTAAAAAATTCTGAGTTAGCCTACTGCATAAGAACCAAGGTCTGTCTAACGTAGTCTCTCATCTCTGCTATTAGCCAGTAAGAGTCCAAAAACAACCTGAAAAAGATTGTGGAGTGGTATTCCCACAAACAAGCTGCTTCCTAACTCTCAGTCAGAGATCAGTTGCTGCTTCTTTGTGGAAAAGCAAGGGGTTTCATTTGACCCTTTTGACAAAAACATGGGGTTTAGCCAAAATCATTAAAATGTGGAACTGATTTGCTATGTAACAGCTTCCTTCATTTTGTTAATGGCAATATCAAATCTGATTTTCCACACATGAGAACATTCCTCAGACACATCTTTATGTAAATGTAGTTGCCAAGCTGTTTGTAATGGTTAAATTATACTTTGATGGGAACTCTTTAGAAAATACTCAATTAGTTCAGGTTTTTTTGGAAATGCTGCCAATTACATGACGTTAATGAGCTTTTTGTTGGTAATGTAATTAAAATTCCACTGCTATAATGGTTAAAGGAAAAAATTATATCTCTAAGAAAGTTAACATTAAGCAAATATAACTTGAAGTGGGGCTAATTAGATGTTGATTATATGGTCCTATGTGCATTTACTGCACAAAACAGTAGTCTCAGTAATGTGGTTATTTTACAAATAAGGAATACAATTCAGCTGAATTTACTGAGATTCAAGTCTCAGTTTCTTATATTGATACAACACCACAGAAACCATTGCAAAATTGTGGTAAAAGAGAGAAAAATCAAGCCCTTATCCCAGACTTTTAAAGGCTTTAGATACCTGAATATTTAAATGGAAGCCTAGAGCAATTTTCAAAAAAAAAACATAGTATCAATCTCACATAAATATCAGTATATTAAGTTCTTTTTAAATTTCTGCACATTTACTTTTACTTATACTTTTGAAAATCCTATAAGCTCTGAACATTTGGCGAGATAAAATGGCCCTTTGTGGATACTATAAAGTGAAGCAATGTGTTGTTCACACCTACCCACAGGTCTGTAGTTAGAAGCTTCTGGAAGCATTTGGAACAAGAGACATTTCAGGAAAACATGTCAAATAAAATAACAGAAGGTACCTCTTTCCCAAGGGGTGCATTAGGTGTTTCATTATTAATCTGCTTTTATGTTTGTCTCCTAAGGCAATCAGAGTACACATCTTCCAGAGTAAAAATCTTCCATTTACCTTGGCTTGGAGGAAGCAGTTGTGGGGATAGAACATGGAAAAAATAAGTGCATCATGCTGCTGTCAGTTTTGCTTCATTGTTTTTTGTAGTGTTAATTTATTTGTCTTACACAATGTTCTTGCCAAAGAATGGGAATATGTCTTCAGCACAGTGTGACATTTACACTGAGTTGCTGGAATAACGTCTAACCTGAAAGCTTTATAACTGAGCAACCATGTATTTTGATGACCTGGGGGAAAATGTCCTAGGATGATGTGTCAAAAAAACCCTCTTAAAAACATACAGAACATCAAATTGCTGGCCTGTGCTAATAAGAGGTAACACTGCAGTCATTTATTAGAAAGGGTGCAGAGCACTTCAGGCCTCCCATCGCAGTATCATGGAATCACAGAATGGTTGCGTTTGGAAGGGAACTTTGGAAATCATCTTGTCCCACCTCCCTCCCTGTTCAGGCAGGGTCACCTACAGCTGGTCGCCCGGGACCATGTCCAGGTGGCTTCTGAGTATCTAAAAGGAGGGAGACTCCACAACCTGTCTGGGCTGCCTCTGCTAGTGCTCAGTCACCCTCATAGTAAAAAAGTATTGCCTTAAGTTCAGACAGAAACTTTTATGTTTCAGTTTGTTGCCTCTTGTTCCGTCACTGGGCACCACTGAAAAGAGCCTGGCTCCATCTTCTTTACACCATCTCTTCAGATATTTATATACAATGATAAGATCCTCACAAGCCTTTTTTTCCATTCTGCATTGCTGCCTACAATCACAGTTCATGTTACAAGCCTCACCACAGACATTCACTAGACAGTTATTTGCTCCATTCCTTTCTAAATCTAGTCTACAGTATAGGTTCTTCTGTAACAGAGCTTCAACAGCATTCAAGGTGAAAGGGCTTGTCCCAAGGAATCAAGCTGAAACTAACAAAAATCTGCTGAAGGGTTGGCCTTTATATATCAATAAAAAGTATATATGTCTATACTGCAGACATAGAATATGGAATGTAAGAGCCAACAATGGGACACAGCTTATTACAAAACTAAGAAATGATAGCTTTTATGGCAAGATTTTCTAAGCTGATAAATGAATATCCTCAAAGTTTTGCTTCCCACCAGCAGATGTATTAGAGGACCCAGTTTTCAGAAAATGCTGAGCACTTTCTGCCCTCCTTTTCCCTTTCAAATAAGAACCTCACACTTCAGATACCAAAAAATACCACTTCAGCCAACGAAACTTGGTCTTCAAATATCTCATATATATACGGGAGACTCTGAAGATGGTTTTTCTGAATTAAGTTGACAAGTCCGTGGCAAGCAGCTATGCATACAGTTGTTTACAAGTCAGCTTCCGCTATGAATCTGGTTTAGCTTTTAAAAAATAGACCTGCGAAGCGAAAACTGCTTCACTCTAGGAACATAAATACTAGCAAAATCACTGGTTCCACTCCAAACCATTCATTCCCCAACACCTATTTTCATTGTCTACCTTATTCATGCCATGTGAATTGTACGTATCAATGAACGTGCAGTTCTCATACCTCAAACATGGAGCTACATGCTTTGCTTTATATAGGATTCCTGCAGCTGCAAAGAAGAAAAGGCCTGCAGAGAAAACAGCATTAGTAGAAAACCAAGTATAAACCCAACCAGGCTCCAGAATGTGGTTACTGTGATACTCATTTTACTCAGATATCAAGTCAAATTCAGACTACATTCAATACTTTCCAGTTTGCCAGTCAGTTCCAATTACAAGGCACAGCTGTTTAGTACATTTTATAGAGTCATTTGAAGGCTCTATATTTAATCTGAATAATTCATAGTATTTGCTAAGAGCATTTGGTATTACTTTCAATTATGAACATTGTCTTCTCAGAATGTAAAGTAACTAGTACATACTTGGCCAGCTCTTCTGCTTGCGCAAATTGATGCAGCTCCATTGATTTCAAATGGAGCGATTCCAATTTATGTGAGCAGACAGTGTGGGCTACACCACGGTTACAATAGCTCTCTTCCCCGAGGTACAAACCCATCAGTTTCCACAGCACTGAGCGTGGAGTTTCATACTGTGGAAAGGCTGAGAGACCCTAAATTAATCCTCCCTTTCGGAAAGCAATTTTTGCTCACCTAAGTGGAGCCATATACATGCATATGCACACATTTGTGTGCATTAAGTGTATGTACACATGCATGTATTTAACATGATGCATATGTTTTATGTATGTGCATGTTTACACATATGTTCTTCCGATATACGTTGCACTGATTCCCAGAAGGGGAATGCAGGGCTGATTATCATATAGGAAGGGTAGGAAAATAAAAGGGGCTGCCCAGCCTCTGAACTCATGGTTGACGAGGTCACTGAGGGAATGCTTTCCGTGCAACGTAACACAAAAAGGGGTGTGGGCCTGTAGTCATACCCCAAGATACATCCTCCTCCCTCCCATAGATATGTAATGGATAATAACACATAACAATAAATACCTAATGAAGAAATACAAAGAAAAATGTGGGGATTTCACTTTCTGAAAGCATTTGTTGGGGATTATTTTTTTTTTACTTTTGAAAGTCAGCAACTTCCTAATTCATTAAAACGTTCAAATCTTGACAATTTAAAAATTTTTAATTATTTTTTTTTCTTGTACTAACAGTTAAAGAGTTGAGAGAAACAGCCTGGAAAATGATGATAGTCAGAGTATGCTAGCCAGTTATAACAAATGCATTGGTCCTCTTTTCTGAAAAAAGTCATGCCAACTGGAATTGTCACTGCTAGAGCATGACATTCAGCATGCAGCTGGTAAGAATTCTACTTCACATTTTACCTCTTCTATAACTTTCCCCATAGATTTTTTTTCCAGTGAGTGCAGAGCCCTGTCTTTAATGGCAGGCATTACCTGCTGCTGAGATGATGGTCCAGGATACTTTGATCTCAAACTCCAAATACAGTGAACCCAAGATACAGATTTTTTAATGACTCTAAGTGAATCATGAAAAGCACTAAGATGAAACTTTCCTGAAGGCAGGTCACCTTCAGGTTCTGTCTCTTGGTCTGACTCAGCTGAAGTACTGTCTCATATGTGAACTATAATATAGAGGAGAGAGAGTTTGCCCTTGACTTTCACCAAAAGGTGTTGTATTTTACAATGTGAAAGGAAAAATCTGAGTGCATACGCATGTTTCATATACTCGTTAAAATGTTCTACTTCTGTTTGGTAACTCTTGTTTGCTGTGCTCTTGAAATACATGTTACTATAGATTCAGTTATGGCAACTGAAGGTTGCACGGCTCTTAATGACAGTTCACTTCTTCCTGTAAGTTTTATTGTCCATGTATCACTTGAAAACCAAATAATCAGTCACCTTCTAGATGCTAGATGACCTGCTAGATGATATAGCCTGTGTAACAACCTGCCCAAACAGGTGCACTAGTTGCTCTGTCTCATATATTTTTTTCTGAAATCATCCTACTGTAAACAAGGAACTTTATCTGACACAAGAAAATAAACAGAGCTAAACAAAAAGAAAAGAACTGCCTGTTTCCTGGAGGAGGTGATGTTGTCTTACATTCTGTGTTGCCTGCTTAGAAAGCTATGTATCTTTAACTCAACATGGACTGGGATAACTGTCTGGAGGAAATCATTTCAAGTGTGTATGTGTCATGCTGGTGTAAAAAAAGGTCTAAACGTCCCTTTGATCACCATCTGCTGTCCTGTCGGGGTACTGCAGGGCTGGGCACCCCACCTTCTCCTGCAGGAGCCATCAAGCTGAGCAACTCCATGGAGAGACAAAGCCTTCCAATACTTTGTGCTGAACTTATATTTAAACTGTGATTTTGCATCCTCTGTATAATGCTTATAATTTTAAAATAGAAAGTAGATTAAAGAATAATTGTGAGATAAAGATGACAAAATATTTCAGTGAATATTTCATCTAATGAAAATAAGCAGATTTGGGGTATAAGTTTGTTTACCGGCTTATTTTTGCTCCTTTGGCACCATTTTACACAGTTGTTTGCCTACGAAAAGTTGGTATATGGAGATGGTAATTCGGGACATTTCAAACAAAAAAGTCTGAAAAGCCAAGTTTGATAAATGCGAGTTTGTATATCCTATGCCAATCAATGATTGGGAATCCATGACTGAATGGATGTGAAAATTACAATTAGGAGCAGTAAGAAAGAGGACATGTGGAAGAGAACATGTGGAAAAGAGAAGCAAAGAAGTAATAATTAAAGAGGAGTGCAACAAAAAGGGAAAATAAGGCACTGAATGGTATGGAATGACTGAAGGTACAAACAGAAGGCAATAATGAGAGGAACAGCAGCTGTGTGCTCTTAAGTTTTCAGCAGCATTAGTGGACACTTGCATCGTAGCTAGAAATGACCAAAAAAGAATTTCAGTTAGATGAATCCAAAAGCAGAGAAAAACTATACTAAGAACAAAAAGTATTATTTAAAAATGATTATGTGGACTGTGTAGTAAGACTTAACGTTTCCCTAAACCCATACTGTGGTACCACAACAAGGTATTTAGGATAGAGCTCTAGGGAGGATCCATTAAATTTTGTTTTCCAATCTCACACTTGGGTTATTAATTTTATACACTGCCTCAATTGTATCGTATGGGCTATCCCAATCTGGCTGCTGTCAGCCAGCAGAGAACTGCCTCACTGAGGAGGATTCTTTGCTGGCTTCATGAAGCAGTGGTAGGGGAAATAAGAGGGTTTGCTGTAATATTTGTATTTTATGCCACAGATTAGACCATGGGCCACTCCAGACTGGAGAACAGGCTGTCATTTATGTTCGGTGAGATATCCACTGGGATTCCAGACCCTTCCCTCTACTGAGCAGAACTGAAACTCAAGGTACAGTCCTTCATATTTAATGTCTCTTCTGGACTGCCTGGCACCTTATGTATGTAATAAATATTCAATTTTTGGTGCCCTACTGCATATTACAAAAGGTTGTCATGATGTATGAAAAAGTCTGTAAAGGAAAACTTCTCCAGTAATTTCTTGGAGATATCTCACTTGGTGCTTTATAGAGAGGATAAAAGACCCGTATTCCCAACTGGCAGGTTTTTTCGGCTGCCAGGGCCAGTGATGAGCTTTGTGTCAATCTCTCCTACCTGTGGTCACCACATGGATGAAGGTTTTGGTGATCCTGCCCCACCACATGTATGATGTTACCCCTATTACTGAATGGTTCAGGACCTTGACAACAGTTGCATAGAATACTAACAGTATTAAAGCTCACCTCTTTTAATTTAGGAGAGGGGGGTTCCCTTGTAGAGGACGGATACACAAGCAAAAGGCTTATCTTGCATAAATCTGTAAACTGTAGTGTGAAACTCAATTTATAATGACTGTGTTTGGCATACAGTTCTTGAGTATGAATTTTCCTATGGTAGAATTTATAAAGTTGGCATTTTACATCTACGGATAATCAAATCTTTTTGTTAAATGTGACCTGTGCTAGGCTTTTGTCCTGGTTTGAGGTAAAACAGAACATGTGATGGCATAGTGGGTAGCCATCCATGCAGTACTTCATATCTCTTCACTTTCAGTATACCGGCACAAGATTACTTGAAGTATCATTCCAGGGCTTTGGGGGAGTTGTGCTGGTTATTGTTAACAGTAAATTAAATTTATAAACCTTCATTTAAAATTGATAAGTGAAGTTGACGCTATTGATGTCAACAGAACCAGGGTTTTGCACAATACTAAATGTTAAATGTGGCACGTCAGAATCTGGAGAAATTGCTGCCTTGATCTCGGGCACCTTTAGCCCACTGTTTGTCATCCTAATGCCCTTCTGTTTGATATTTACTTCTTTGGACATTGCTACCTCACTCCTTTTGCAAATCCATGTTAGCATTGATGTCATAAAGTAAGCAGAATGAATGTGTGAAATTGCTTGTAAAATTATCAAATGAAATGAATAGCAAATATGATGACTTTTTTTTTTTTTAAGTTGAACAAGGAAACTGTCAGCAATGATGCACTCTCGTAATGCTTACTAGAGCTGAACAGTATATATATAAGTCTGTGCAAAAGAGGCAGCTAGGCAGATCTCAGGATCCTCAAGGCTTGCCATAGTTCCAGAAGAGAGAGTAGCAGCTCTTTCTGCAACTGCTACGTATCACTTCAAAGTATAAAAAGGTAAGATTTCTATGAACTACCAGTACGATTTGTTTGAGAAAGCTGAGTGCATTGTCTGAACTGTGTTGCCCAAAGTTTGCAATAGAAGTGCAGGATCTTTCAGCAAATTGGTGTTTTCTTCTGTGGTTATACTCATTGATGGTTGGAGTTAATGACATCATCATTTAAATCTTTTAATGTATTGAATTAGTTCAACAGAGAATGATCCAAAAAAGGGAAATCAACAGTTTGGGTTGCAGAAGCAATTGAAAGCAGGAAGAGTAACCTTGAGAACATAGAAGACATGCATTGTAGTAAGAACTTAAATGTGAGATGGATAATTATTGATGCTTATATTTTTATCTCCTATAGTATCTTCTTTAGAGATATGTAATGAGCATAAGTTTAAAAACACTCACTCCTTATAGATACTACCTAAATATGAATCAACGGGGATTAAATTAGCAGAATGCAGAAAAATTAAGTGGGTTTATATAGACACTGATTTAAAAATGTCTGAGACAGATTGTCACTCCATAACCCTACAGATTGCCACTCCCTACTTTTAGAGCAGCTTGTCTCAATAACTATTATTTTCATATCAGTGTAAGCTCTGAAACTGAAATTTTATAGCACAAAAGTAAAAATTTTAGTCTTTCAATAGTAATTGTGATTATTGTATAAAATTTAATTTAGTCATCCATTCCTTTGACTAGAACCGTTATGTTTACAGAACTTTCCACAAGGCATTATAGCATGGTAGGTAAATTAGATGTAAAGTTTATCTCCCTGAAAAAGTATTTTATTTTTAATTAGAAATAATTGCTATTTGCAAACAGTTTCATGTCAACAGAAATCTATTTTATTCATTCATACATTTTCTTATGAAAATATTCCCTTTTTTACTACTGTAACTCTGTAATTTGTATTTTTAAACTGGAAATAGATAAAAATCTGACTTCTGAAAGATTATTTTTTGAAAACTCAATGAAATTAAGCTAGTTAAAATTGTACTTTGGGTACAAAAGGCATCTGCAGTAAAATATATCGGAAAAGCTAGCAAATCAGGTTGAAGATATAATCAGGTTGAAGAAATAATATTCAAATAGGTTTCTGACCAAGATTGAGAGATGTATTTGTTACGTACTTCTCAGTGATTCAAATTGAGATATGTCAAGTTTTTCATCTCCAATCAGAAAGAAATTATAACATTTCTATTAATCTATTATCCATAGGAACAAAAATCTTCTGTGTAAGATTAGCCTTACTTTTCCTGCACCTTGACAATAAAATTGCATGGGTTTTAGCAGTACCTACTGGTGAGCTAAATAATGTAGAGCAATAAAACCTTCCTTCTGATTGGGAAATGAATTTATGAGCAATCTTTAAACTAAGGATATTATTTTGTCTATCATCTCTTTTTCCTTGCAAATCATGTTTGTATTCCCCCACAAAAAATAGCATTTTTTCTTTAAAAACTGTAGCTTCTTTAATTTGTGAAAAACTGCTGTTGCTAGTTTGGGCTACAAATAGCAAGTACTAAACGTTGGACAAACAAAACTGATTCTAAATTTTCAAAAGAACATATTTGACAGAAGCCTAATAGCTTTTGAAAATGTTTATTTTATTAATAAGGGTTCTCTTACTTGAACATTGTATTAATTTTTTAAAACTGCATTTATACACTTTCTTTTTAGTAATCTCCCCAGATTTTGATTTGGAAAAATTTAGAAAGCAGTGAAACATGCATTTAAGTTTAAACACATTCTTAAGGCATAAATTAAGGATTGTTCACATCTGAAAGCTCTATAGGACTGAGGCATAATTTTTAGATCCAAGATATACTGAAATAACTGAAAATCTATTTACTGAATGCAGTGGGCATTAAAATTTCTAATTTTTTTAATAAGTTTTATATAAAATAATGGCTGTTGGTCTCTGATATTACTATTAGGAGGCTGGATTAACTAGACTATTTCTTTCATTCCACCTCAGTGAGTTAGTTTTATGTCTAATCTGAATCATGGTTTAACAAAGTTACAGGCAGCTAAAATATGTTTTTCTTTAATTTTCCAGGCTACATAAAAGTATATCAAACTGCTAGCCTGCCATTAAGCAGAGCCAATTTACTTATGTATGGTGCAGCAGCCAGATATGATTTAGTGTCTAAGTTAACTCATTTACAGCTATATCAGCTAGCACAGGGGTCACTACATTACAATCAACCCATCTTTGTGACCACAGCAGAGTTGTCTGCCAAAGAATAGGGAGAGCTTTTGTTCCGTTGTTGGAAGCCTATGAAACGTGAAATTATGCATTCTTTGGGATAAACAGTGGATGTCAGTGTTGTACCACCAAAGTACAGCTCCATCTGAAACGCTGAGTTCAGTACTACAGCTAGGGTTACAATTGGACCGACTTCATGGCCACTATGGTATTTGTTGCTACCACAGCGGGATATCTGCAAGTTTAGGCATCAAATCTCACATATCAGGACTTTACAGAAGGCAGAACAGAGTGTCCATACACACTGATGAAAAAATGAGCAACACTGGCAGTCGCTTCTGGCAGGGAGAGGGAAATCGACTCCATTGCTTAATAATAAAATCCACCAGGAAATCTTGTATTCAACAATTTGTTTTCCTGGGGTTGATTAAGAATTTCATCGAATTAAACATTTTGATACTGACACTGAGATATTTTAGTAAAATATTTATATTATTCATTAATTCTCTTAAGAATTAAGCCTCACAAAGTACCAGAAGCAGTACATTCTTCCTAACCATAGATAAAATGCCAGCCAACATTCAAGCTTTGTATCTCCAATGATAAATTATTTTATAATAGATGAAAGAAAGAGATTTCATTTAAAAATCTGCTGGGCAGACTACTGAGGTAGAATGGAAGTCCTACAGCACTAAGGTTTTCAATGCAGGAGCTTACTTTTTCAGAGAAGTTTATATAGGCCCCCATTTGCACTGCTCAGTGCAAAGCCGACTCTAAATCTCAAGACAAAGTAATCATCTGCACTTTCTCCACCTCTCATTCCTCTGAGTTATGAAGAAAGTTCTTAAGTTAACCTGGCTTTCTCCAGGCTGCCTTATTTTATAAATAATTGAATTTCAATAAATAACTCCTCCAGTGGAGCTGGAGGAGTTCAGTGCAGATTACATTTAGTGGGGAGGGCGTATTTTGCCACCTACCACTTTATTTCAATGCAGTCATCTTTCCCATCTTCCTTTGTTTTTCAGTGTAACATAAACTTCCATAGGAAAGTGTCTCCAATGGCAGAAGGGCTCTTTCAGATACACAAGTATCAATCCAAGTACATGATGAAATTATTTCCAGGGACATTTTGCTGATGTGAATTCATCGCAACTTGTGTTGCTTTACAGCAGATTAATATTGTGATCTGTACTGATTTTAAAGTTGGGATGAATGAGCACTTAGCCACTGAATGAATGGCATATTCAATTTCTTTGTCAAGGTTAAAAGCATCTAACCAAATTTTAAATTAATTGCCTTTCCTATGCATTCATTCCATAAATTTAAGTTATCCAAAATAATTAAAAATAAACAATATATACTAGTTGATTTCGTAAGTAGATTCCTCTCGTTTCCTCTTTACGTGAAGCACTTTTGAGTCTATCAGCCATTAGCTGCTCAATGTCCCTTTTGCACAGGGTTTTGTGAGCTTAAAATGAATAGCATTTCTTTGTTCAACAGAGTTTGTCCTATAGGGGACATGTGTCAACAGACTAATAATACTACATGGAATAATGAAAATTATAGCACATATAATTAGGGAATTAGAGAATGCCTTATTCCCATTGGTGACTATTCTCTAGAAGTTGTAACTGTACTACTTGCATGAGTAAAACAGTGACTAATGCAAGTAAGGGACTCACATCTTGGCTGTGGATCACCAAAGCATTTGCACAGACTTTAATACTCTAGTTTACACTGAATAATCTTACATTAAAGACACTGGGACTAGCCAAGCTACTACAGTGCACATGAGGAAGAAACATATAATAATGTATCCATTTCTGTTACATAGTTGAAGCCAACAGATGACCTGTAACAGTAAGAATTACATCTGGGAGACAATATTTTCTGCTTTGGTTTATTACCATTAATATGAGGTATATGTCCCGTATCTTGTATATCCCATATAGCCCTAAAATGGAAGCCAATAAATAATAAAATATTAAGAAATAAAGTATTATGTCAATAGTGCAACAAGCAAAACTTGATATTTCACATCATGAATTGAACACAAGCCAGTGTGTGATTTGGTGGTTGTTTATTTCTAAGGAATTTCTAAGGAGTCACACCTATTAATAACTCATTATTTAAGTCCAGAGACCTAGTGCTGCAATATCTGTTATTTTAAATTTAAAAAAAAAAAGAAAAAAAACCACAAAGAAACCCAACAAACCCACAACTTTTAAAAGGAGATAGAGGGCCAGAATTAAAGAATGGGGAGCTGCTAATGTGACGGTATTCCTGACAGAGATTTTCTTTGTTTTTTCTCTAGTGAATGAGCTGGGGGGAAACAAACAAACAAACAAAAAGCAACAACAAACAAAAAATCAAAAACCAAAAAAAGCAAATCAACACACCAATACCCTAGTTTTGCAATAAAGCAATATTATAGAAAGAGATCTAATGCTTTCCAACAGCAGAACACAGAACAAAGGAGATACAGACCTTGACCTTCATATTACAAAAGAACGTGAGGATGCAGTTGCTCTCAGCTCACATTGCATTCTACAACAGAGACTGCGCCTTTTGAATGCCTACCCAAGGCACTACAGCCTCTATCTCCTGGTCATGGACCTCATCCTCACGGGGTCTCAATACCTTCAAGTTTAGATCAGCATTAAGGATGTCTCTTTTTGATGTAATTGATTCAGACATACGTAAAGACGGTTCCATTTTTCTCTGGTGCCTTATTTCTGTTTTTCACAGGCAATGAAAATGAAAAGTGTCTATTTTGTTGCTGGGCTCCTTTTAATGACAGTTCAAGGCAGCTGGCAAAATCCTCTTCAGGATACAGAGGAAAAATCAAGGTAAATTCTTTGGATCAAACTTCTAGAAACACTTGGCCTGAACCTTTTTTTCTTACAGTTTGAAGCAAAATTTATTATGACTTAAAGATGGGGGGGGGGGTATATACCATTACACAGTACTTAATGTACCATTGGAATTGGCAAAAGTTTTTAATATTGAAAAACATAGCAGAAAAGTTTTTGGAATTACAAATAGGTGTCTTAGTTATCCAAGAAGACCTTGTAATTGTGCAGTATCCAGTCTGTTATATTGATTCATTTTACTAGCCACATATTGATCAATATGCCACCTGCTTTTACTTTGTGAGAGTATAAAATAATATTTTTTAAAGAAAAGTAAACACACCTGTAGAATGTACTTTAACCACTGCCAATTAACAAGTTCTACACTTTTCACAGATCATTCAAAGCTTCCCAGTCTGAACCGTTAGATGAATCTAGACAGCTGAATGAAGTTAAACGTCACTCACAGGGCACATTCACCAGTGATTACAGCAAGTACTTGGACACTAGACGAGCTCAGGACTTTGTGCAATGGTTAATGAGCACTAAAAGAAATGGGTAAGCTTGTTGCTCACATTGCTATAGATATCCATAAACAGCCAAAAATCTAGAAAATTCAGTTTCTTGATTTCAGCTTCCCATCACAGACTGTGTATAATTCTCAAATAGGTAAAGTACTTAAGGAACATTAATATACAATGTTAATATGTTATTAGAAATGAGGAATCAGTCAACAGGATTTGGATAAATTGAGTGTAGTATGAATATATTACCCGATATGCCATCTAAAAAGACTAACTCAGCCTCTTTAGTACAGATTGTTTCAGTAAATTAATTAAGTTCAATAGGAATAAGATACGTAAATATAATTTAAAGGTCTAGATCGTCAGGCCTTAATAAAAGTCTCCTATCTATCAGTACTCTAATCCTAATGTTTCATTTGTGAAAAGGGAGTTAAGGTTTAAGTTTTCTTCACCACTGGATACTTTACCAGTATCACCAATATACTGTTAAGGCATGAGTCGGCATGTTTTCTGAAAACATACTTTGATTAAACACAAGCTACCAAGCTGACAGCGAAAGTAATATAAAAGTGTGTAAGTCTATGCTCTGAGCTCTAGAGAAGATCTGTCCACAGAATAAAAAAATCTATTGTATTAATGCTTTTAAATCCCTGTGGAACTCTTTAAAGTGTAAAGTAACAATTTCTAGATATTGTATTAATTTAAATTCTTACACCTGAAATTATTTATAATATTCATCTATCAGTCGTGGTTGTTTATCATAATACATAAGTAATAATCAATAAAATCTTATCAGCTTATGCATGCTCTGCAATGTACTGGTAGTAATGATCTAATGATTGTGGAATTCCACTACAGCCAACAAGGACAGGAGGACAAAGAAAGTGACAAATTCCCGGACCAGCTCTCAAGGTATTCTAGTTGTCACAACTTGTCACTCTAAACCAGCTCAAGCTCATTTTCTGTTAAACAAGAAAGAAAACAACTGATATTCTTTAAAATGTTACCATAATCCAAGAAATACCTATCAAAAGAAATTATCTTGCACCTGCTTTTTATAAGGAAAGAGGAAACATCTTGATGTTATCTATTCATTCCTGCACCTGTGTTCTATTGCTATGTGCAATGGCTTCAAGTAATGCAACAGCATGAGAACATGAGATTCCAGAAAGGACATTTCAAGTGTTAAAGGAGAGTAGAGTATAAGATAAAAAGAAAAACTTGGTATAGAAAAGTGCTGAAGCAAAAAAAAAAAAAAAAACATTATGTTGAGGAAAAGTAAACCAGAGAGGAGGTTAATGAAAGGGAAATGACCAGGCACCAATTTGCAGAGAGCTGATAAAACACAATACAATGCTCAGCCCTCAGTCCCATGTTATATAAACCACTCATTACAGGAAGGAAGAATACAAGACCTGCCAGAGGCCAGAATTTTGTTTCTTAACAATGTTTTGGGGGGATATTGGGAGGGGTTGGAAATTTGAAACAAATAAAACAAAACCCCAGTAAGTGTTACTGCAAAACAGATGGAAATACCTATATTCATTCTTTCTTTTGTCAGAAATTCCAAAGAGGCCAGCCCAGATCACAAAGATCCTTCTCACCAAAACACTGTCAATATCAGTAACAAATCTGTAATAATGTTTCAGCTTCAATGAAACAGCATATCTGAAACAACAAAATTAATGTTTCATTAAAAATGTTCCAAACAACTCCAGTTAGCATGCTGATGAAAAGTGCAGATGGTACTAAACTAGGAGGAATGGTGAAATCTGAAGAAGATAAAAAATAATAGTAAGAGCTAGAGGCCCTGAAAATTGGGCAGAAATTAGCAAATTCTGAAATAGAAATGCTAGAGATCTTATTAATGGAAAATATTCCATAATATGTCTACTACTCAGTACAGCTTGCCTTCTTAAGGGCTGGTGTAACATAATTTTGTGCTACATCAGAGAAAGAAGCACAATGAGGTTTAGAAAGGGCAAAGGCAACTGTCTTTTTCTATTAAACCGCAGGTGATCAGTCTTGAAATTGTTCCAAGATTATCAGTTAGTCAGAATGACAATTAAAAGGGCATTCATAAAACAATTCAAAATGTAAATTCAAAAGGAAATGAGTCTGAATAGTTTGGCAAAGAAATAATGAGGATGAAGATAGAAGGAGTGGCTAAATGGAAATTTTTAGGTTAACACAAGAGGTAACAAAAATACGTCTGTAGAATACAATACAGTTTGTTGACCATAGCTAATTAATCTATCAGAAGACCATTCCAATGGAGCTATATTGGCTTTCAGCATCTGATTTGATTTGTTCAAAACTAGTTCAGGCATCTCTGCACAAAATTGTATTGTATAGTACAGACAATGCCTTCAGAACTGAAAGGTATCAAGAAAAAAAAAAATGCCAAGAGTAATTTGAGAAGCAAAAAAAAAATCCTCTCCCTAAAAAGAGATGCTAGCCTGGTGGGTGGGAAATATAAATCAATAAAGGTTAAAAAAAAAATAAGTCCTTATGCAGTCTGCTCCTAGAAGTATTGCTCTTCTTTCAGCAATGCGATCTCCAAGCGTCATGCTGAATTCGAGAGACATGCTGAAGGCACCTACACCAGTGATATCACCTCTTATTTGGAAGGTCAAGCTGCCAAAGAGTTCATTGCTTGGTTAGTGAATGGACGAGGAAGAAGAGAGTAAGAATCCATCCATTCCTATTATTGAATTTTGCCTTGCTTTTGGAGTTAGAAATCAAGTCTGATGAAATGCCTTGATGTGTTTTTGATCATTCTTGCTGTACTTCAGGTTTTTCTTTTGTAATAGAAGACATTCTGTGGGTGTTAGATTACCACTTTAAATTATTACATTCAAATACAGATTAAAACAAACCTGTTCAATGTGCTGTTACACTCTAAAAGGTCAAGTTATAGTTAAGGTCAACATATCTGAAACTAAATCAGATCCTCCTCTAACTACTACCTTTCTCCCTTCCCATAACATTGCTTACAGTCTCCTTAACTATCATGGAGATGATTCAAGTCTGTGTCATCTTAAATTACTTTCTCTTTTTTCCCCTTCCACAGTCAATCTTTTCCTCTGCAATCTTTCCAAGATTACGTTTTTACCATTGTCATCAGCTGTACTCCATGCGCTGGTGATCATTCCCAGCAGTAACTGATGACTTCTTTACTTCTTTCCCTATTCCTATGCTCCACAAAGTCTCCTCAAGTTGCTACTGTCAAAATAACTACAACTATGACTTAGATTCCTTTTTAAGACACCTCTACTTTTTTTGCAATGGTTCACAGTTTGCTGGATTTATTTCTTTACTGTCTTGTTCTCCACATACTCATTGCAGATTTCTCAAGCCTGTTGACTTCATCTACTCACTCACGACTTCACATCTTTTTTCATGATAGTCTTGCACTTAAAATGGCCTTACCTTACCTCCTGCAGGCACCTTCTGTCTCATCATATTTCTAACTCTGCATGGTTAGGAGACACCCCACCTTTCAATCGTTCTGTACTCATTTGTGCCTTTTGACTGTAAGCTCTTCGGGGCAGGGATTTCAGAGCACCCTCTGATTATATATTCTACCAGCTGTAAAGTACTATGTAAGTCTCTTGCGCTATATAAATATAATAAATAACAATAAAATGTAATATGTAAGACAAGATTGTGTGTTGTAGTCAAGGAAGACTTAAAAGTAAATTTTTTAAATAATTACCATTTCCTGAAAAAACAGTAAAAACAATGAGGTCAGCAAAGGAGGGAAAGGCTGGTGCCACCTCATAGCGATGTTCAGACTTGCAGTTGTTTTTCTGTCATGTTTTTTATTTTCATGAGCAGAAATAGGGTATCTCAGTATTTGTAAGACAGAAAGATTACAACTAGCTGTGATGAACTGAGATTGGAAACCTAGGTGGACAATTAAATGTAGACCACCATTCTGCTTCCCAATATTTAGTATTATTTGTGGTTAAACTTGTATATAGCCTTCCCTGAAATTATTGCATGAAAAGAGCCGGTCTCCCTGTCATTGGTCCCAGAACACAGTGTGCTTCAGCATCAGCCCACCTTAATGGAACCCATTAAAATCTTCCTGTATTTGATGAGATGAAACAAGAAAGGACAGTTTTCTAAATCAGGCCCTTAGCATAATGGTTTTCCAGCAGTCAAAAAATGATAGAGCAAGAATCAGGATCTGATTCCAAATATACAATGTACAGCGAACAAGCACATAGATTTTATACAGGTGTTGTAGTTGAGTTATTTTAACACACCCACCCACCCCAAAGTTGCTGCTCTTAGTATCTAAATACTTATGCTATATATATATATAAGTGTAAGTTATACGTTATAAGTGTATAACTATGACTTAAGTCCAATTAAAGTCGAAAAAAAGTATGAAGATGTGACTATGATGTTTTAGTAGCAATATTTCTTAAATATTGATTCTTGGTAAATCTACTGTGTGTTTTATTAATGCCTAGGCTACTTGGCATAGGCACTGCAGACTGAGATATGTTTTTGCATGCATAGCTTTTCCAAAAAACGCTAGAGAGGAATTTAGAGTCACCTGAAGGAACAGTCCTCATCTGGCAAAGGGAAACTTCCATGCTTTATTCTGTTGCTGAAATAATGCCTCTAAAGATATTCTGATATCTTGCTGTACTGAGCCATAACATCAGGCTCAACTCTTAACTCCTTAAAATCAGAGGAAATGTGTAGTATATTAGAATCCTGTAATGAGGCCCTTTAAATAGTTTGGTTTTGATCTGCAAATTGTTTGATAATTTCTTCCCTTTGAAGTTTCCCAGAAAAAGCTCTTATGGCCGAAGAAATGGGCCGAAGACATGCAGATGGCACTTTCACGAGTGATATCAACAAAGTCCTTGATGACATGGCTGCCAAAGAGTTCCTAAAATGGCTGATTAACACCAAAGTTACCCAAAGGTGCCTGAATTTTGATTGTCTTATTCTTAATATACTGGGGCTTTAAACGTATTTGTCATAATACAGAAAATACTGCTTATTTTTCTCTTAACTATTGAGTTATCTGTAGCTGTATTTCAACCTTTATTACAGACAGTGCTGATCAAGGATAAGACACTAACCAGAACTCATTTTGCATCAGTGATGAAACTATTTAATGGTTTCCTATTTAACTTGATGGGGGGTTCACCACTGAATGTTACCAGAACTGAGGTCGTATTGAATTACTGAAAAATAAAACTCTCATTTGCATGGGCATTATAAAATCAGAAATATTTGTTGGTAAAATTACACCAAACTGATTATTCTTTAAAGACCATGATATAAAACACTGCCTTAAATTGTGGCTTGTCATTAGGTAGTAGGGTACTGTGATCTGAGCTCCTGAAAGCTAACTATTTAAGAACCTTGCTTTAGTTTGCCTGTATATAGGCAAATGCTGTTGGAAAAGCAACATTTTCTATCTGAACTCTGCGAATAGGTTAATATTGAAGAATTATTTGTTAACATTACAAAGTATTTAAAAAATAATAAAATGCCAACTCAAGACACATGAGTGGCTAGATATTTTAAAATGTTGAATGTCCACTCTGTAAAAATTAATTCCTTTTAGTCTCCTCACTACTGAAGCACCCAAAACTGACTGGTTGATCTTGGAAATCTGAAACAACCAATATTGTCTCAAAAGATTTAGAAGTTATAGTTAAAATACAGTTTTTATTAACATTTTAATATTTTTGTGTTTCTTTGCAGTTCAGCATTGAAACAAACAATTTAGGAAAATTATCTATTAGAAACTATTCAAAAACTTTTCCTTTAGGAATACTTGTTTTCAAGTTGTTATTAGAGAAAGGCATTGAGGGCTCTCTGGAACTAACATCTGCTAACTCTTAAACTGGAAAAATATGTTCCACGCATATTTCATACACCTTGGGAGATTTATAATATGTCCTAATTTCTGCTGTTTTTTTTTTTCCAGGGACCTTTTGGAGGAATACCAGTAAAAACACAGAATAAAAATGGGATAAATGAAGATCTTCATTGCATCAACTGCCAGTTATTAAGAGATTCTGAAATCTGTATTCTGTCATTTACATTGGATGTAACAAAGCTATGTCACCTTGCATGCCAGGAAGTAATTGTACTATAGTTTAGTGTTGCCAGAGGTTTATAAATGGAAAACCTATTGTCTAAGGGATGGTTATCTTAACAGCTTTAAGACTATGAAAGTTCCATATCTTCATAGTTTCCATTTATTAGGACTGGAGTAACTCCATTTATATTTAATGATAAAATTATTTTTCTAAAAAGTTGACTTCTATACACAAAGGATTCAATCACTAATTGTATGTGTTCTTTGTAAGGGGCTGGCAGTTACAAATGCCTGAGAAGTGAATATCCCTCTTAAAACCTTTGTTATAAAAAGGCTAAGCTTTAAGGATATTAAATGATAGCCTTAAATAAATTTTTTCAAGCTTCTTCTCTGTTGACCTTTCATGTGTATACCCCTTGTGCCTCTTTGCACTCCATTTTATTTTATTCTAATATTTCAGTGTCACTGAGATCATTGAAGTGGTTTGTTTGGAATGATAAACAACATTTTGTTTTGTCCCATTTTCTCCATAATAATTCTCAGAAAACAGCTGTGTGAACTTTGAATTATCTTTGGTTGGAAAAGAAATCAAGTAAGATGAAGCTAGAGAGGGAAAAAAGAACAGACAAATGTTCTTTGTTAGCAAAATTCTTGTCTCTCAGCAAAAGCAGGAGGACAACTTTGAAAAATACTAAGTACAACATACTCCACTAGTAGTGGAAACTGCCACATAATTCCTTCAAATTTTATAAGATTGCCAAGTAAAGCCAACGTAAATGGCCCTGGGGGTCACTCATCTGTGTTGTGTTCTTTTCTTCCTTCTTCCTCTGAGAACCACCTTGCATTTAGCAACATCGTACTGTAACTTACAAGCACAACTGTCACGTCAGTACCCTCTGCCTTCTCACTTTGCTCGCAGATCACAGTGTTTCTAGCAATCCAAACTGATATAGTCTCAGCTGGCCAGGGCATGCTTTTTGTAGGTATGGTATTAGCTGCAACTCTCAAATAGCTTCAGGTGCTGTTATGCACCTCTTTCTTCTGATGACTCCCCAAACCCCCTTTCCTCCCTTGCTATAATAGCAATATGCCAGGTATCTATATTAAAATGTCTTTAAAGGGCAAGTGGTTTAAGACAAAGACAACAGGCTTAGCAAATATCTAGCAGATATTTGTGTGAAGCAGAAGCATTGTTCAATCAGAATTAGTACCTATAACTTTTGCTAGGAATAATTTCTATTGTTTTGTGTCTCATTTTTTAGAGACATCTGAAACTTTCACTGTCTAGAATTTCTGGAAAAATAAGATTAGATTGTCCTCCCAAAGTGCTACAGGAAACAATATTCTGTAATTTCAAATCAGGGCTGACCATACCCAACTTGGCATCTAGAAAAGCTTCTTGACAGCAACAGAGCTTTTCTAACATCCCAACTTTAAACAATTTGAACTCAATAGAATCTTGCACTAAAAAAAAAATCCATTGTGGCATCCAAAATACCACTGGGGATTAAAAAAAGGGGGTGGGAGGAAGGAATGTATACATATTTGTTGATTATTTAATCCCATTTGTACACAGGGGTTTGGTTCCAAGCGTTTTTGGAACTGAAAAGGATTCAGTTATGCACAGTTGGATCCACAGGGTCCAGGCTGAAATGGAAAAAACAGTTAACTCTTCTGAGTTTTTCCATAGACTGACCAATTGTCTTTAAAATGTTTTGTTCCACTATGCACACTATTTAATGCTCTGCAGGACAGGATTCCTCAGTTATAAATCCATTCTCCTGTGGTGTCTGCCAGCACTGTATTTGATAGCTTTGTCAGCTATGAAAATACTGTTTTCCCACACTTTTACAAATTGTATGCTTTTAGGAACAGAGGTATAAATTATTTTCTCAAAGTTATGCAGCTTTTCTGAAACACAGCAAAAATATTTAACCTCCAATTTTTTGAGTCCCAATCTAGATCATGACTCAAAAGACACCCTTGTGTCAGAAGTGAGCATGTTCCAGAAGTTCCAAACACATGTTTTAGCTCAACAGGACTAAGACTTATATATCCTGAAATCACAGAGCAAGTCCATATGGGATCAAAAATGAGGTATGTGCTGGGTATTTCTTATACACACGAGATGGAATTCAGTGAATGGTACGAACATAGGGAGAAATAAGCTGCAGTCACCTCTTTAAAAGTGTCTTTACTAGCCAATAGCTCCCCATGTCTGCAGGCTGAGAGAGGGCAGAATAGCTGCAGCATCCAAGCCTAGAGAGAACTCCTGTTTATGTTTTAGTCTTAATTTTGTACTCTAGTAAGGGAGAGAGATAATTCTAGGCCTTACATGCTGTGAGCGGTGCATTGCCAGAGAAATTTAGGACGAGAGTGGCCTGAAGATTTCTCTTAACTAATAGACGGCTTTCAAAGTCTTCAGGCATTGGAGCAACATCTATCAGTTATTATGTTGATTGTATTTCCTGGGTGCTGCTGTTTGTATGAGGGGGGCTTCAATTTGCTCTCAGCAATTAAAGGAAGGGAAGTGGGACTGCTTAAGGGAATCATGCTCAGGACCATGTTCCAGCATTACCTACAGGGCTACACCCTCATCCACTCTCATCAACATTCATCTTCCTTTGAGTCAAGAACCCAAACTGTGTTCAGGCTTATTGTATGTGTATGGGGGGTCTTGACTGGCATGCTATAGAAGATGGCACAGTCACGATGTCCCTCTGGACCTAGTGTGAGTTTTAAGTCTACAAAACAGTTAGCGTATGAGTCCCATTTTATTTGAAATACATTGAAAATGTATCATAGATGCAGTTTATGGTGCATAAACTTACCTATTTTTTTGTTTCCATTCACTCCCTGCTGACTTCACTCTACCAGAAAACTGAACCTTATACCTTCTTTAAGTTGTATGAAATCAGCACCACTGGCCCTGATGTTTTTACTGTATAGTGTATGTGCACCTTCTACGATTCCATATTCTGTGAACTCACATGTGTATCTAGAGTCCTCTGTGTGTCTGCACATGTGCTGCTTAGAACTTCCAGGTGGCCTTATATTAAAACGTGTTCCCAATATCATCTCCTTCTTTAACTGTCCTTTATATGCTGGGTGTGCCTCCCTCTTCCACCCTATTTCCTAAGTATCTGTAAAAATAACCATATTGAAGCAAAAAAAGGCAAGTCATTGGAATTAATAAAATAAAAATTAACAGAAACCTGAGATACTTTAACCATTCAACTGTGCTCTGAGAACATGTGGCAAGAATCTTACATTGCCAGGAAGTTAATTTTATAAAGAAAAATACATAAGCTTGAAAGAACTGAATGACAGCCAGTACTAGTCACACTGAAATGGTTGTCCCGATGACATAACCCCAGAAAACAAGGGGTTTTTTTCTCATTTGTTTTCCTGATTTACTGTTAATATTCTTTTCACAATCCTCTCAAATAGAATCAGTGTAAAGATGAATTACAAAACCGTCCTTATGCCATTTCAACCTCAAAATACAAAGAAAGAGAAGATTTTTGTGAAAAAAACAGACATTTTTAATATATTTAGTATCAAAAGACACATTTACTCAAGCAGAACTTGAACACTCCTCAGTTCTAATAGCACTTTTGCCTTCTATTCCTCACAGCACATTTGAAGGGAGCCACTAAATCAGTATAAAACTTTCTCCAGCACATATTTTGTCTCCCATAGCCACACATTGAGACATCTGAAACTCATTATTGCACCTGTAAAGTAGACTGTATACATTTTAGTTGCAAACAGTATTATTTCTTTTGTCCTGCAGGGAGAGCTTATGTTTTTCGTATTTCCTGTTTGACTTATCCAAATATTTCTAGAGGAAAGACTCAAATATATAAACAGACTTTTAACAAAGTCTCAAGTTTCACTGAGGCTAATAGTCTGAAGGAGACAGCACATCTGGCAGGCCCACCAACTGGCAGCCTTGTTGTGTTTTGGTTCTTTCTAGTAAGTAGCTTTTCTTCATTTTACAACTACTTTATGAGTACTTTTGTGTTCAGCATACAATATGATGAACAGCTATGGCTTCTTCAACTTTATAGTGTAGCAGTCACTGCTGGATATTCATTTATTTAATCTCTTGGTATCACATTAATACATATCTGATTGCAAAACATGGTAATGTGAAATATTTAGCTGGAGCAACTTTTTAAGTCTCAGGCTATCACAAAACACAATCTGACAGAGCACCAGGAGCACAAGCATTACAATCTTTTTTGGGACCATGGGTATTTTGATCAGACAGGAGGAATCTGAGATTTTTCAGATGTGTACAGAATCACTGCTAGGAACCATCACAACTAAATGGAAAACATAGTCTGCTATATTGACTCTTACTGGATCCTTCAGGTGGTTCTGAGTACAGCAGCAGGTCCCATAAGCCTCTCTGGCATGACCAGAGTCAGAGCACTGTACATTATTAGACATTTTGGTCTAGATACAAGAATCCAAATTTCCAAAGGTACTTAAAATTCAGCGTTATCCACTGAAACTAGCAGAAGCTGGGCATACACTTTGTCAACGTAGGTCTTTTTTTTGTTGTAGAATTAACCACTGAGAACCATTAAAACCTTCTAGATAACCTCTCAAAACATTAAGATGCAACTTGGCTATGAAGAGCTTGGTAATCTTCAGGTGCATTTTATCACAGCCCTGAGATTATAATTTGACTGTACTATACTTTGAGGCACAGTGATGATCACTACTTAAAATGTTTGGAAAAGAAAGAACTGATGGGCTGTATGTTGTGATTCCTACTCAGTGGGAAAAGGAAAATTCACCCCAAGGATGGGGGCTTTTGGGATTTTTTTGTTGTTGTTGGTTAGATGAGCAAGTGCGCAGTTAGAACTGGAGCTGTAAGACATTCTGAAACTGTGGTCATGCATCTCCCTGCATATATAGACTACTACTTTGAAAAGTAATGTAAGAGACTGCCATTTCACTGGGATTTTACTTTATAAAAGTGGACTTATCTGTACACAGAAATTAGTGTTAATCTAGCTCTTCTTTATGCACATTCATCCCTCTTTTATGCCAAGATCCAGTAGGAAAGAAACATATCTATGCCCTTCTTGCAATTTTCTGTCTTTCCATGACTTGATTGCCAGAGAGGTAAGTTCAAAGAGCAGAAACTTTACACTAACTGCGTGTGTTATCAAAGCCTGAGGAGCTCTGCCATTCACGTTTGAAGGCATTTAACTGCTGGGGCCTCTGCGTGGCCCTTATCTGATTTCCTACAGAAACCCTTTGAGTGTCAAAGGTCCCTCCCCTTTAACGTACACCCAATGTCGCCGCGCTCCGAGGGTCTGCACTGAAGGAGAAACCGCAGCTCAAAAGAAAAAAGAAAAAAAAAAATTAAAAAAACCCACAACCAAAAAAAAACCCAAAACAAAACACCAAAACCCACCGCCAAACACCAGGCGAAGCTGCAGAGGCAGCAGGAAACCTCTCGACCTTGCACAAACTCCCGCTGCCTGGCGGGACCGGCTTCCTGCGAGCGGCTGCCGCCCCCGGCCTGCCCCCCTTCCCCCCTTCCCCCTTCCCCCTTCCCCCCCCCCCCGCGACGGGAAATCCCCCGAGGGCAGCGGCAGCGCTGCGGTGCGGTGCGGTGCGGTGCCCTACCCCGGCCTCCTCCCTCCCTGCCCCCCTCCCTCCCGCAGCTCCGCTCCTGCGCCCCGGGCAGCGGCACCGCCCGGCACCGCCCTCCGCACCGCACCGCACCGCACCGCTGCACCGCGCCATGAAGGTGGGTTAGGGACCGAGGGGGGTTTGTTGGGTGGAGGGGCAGCTGACGGGGGAGGCTGGCGCCTGACGGCACTTCTCCTTGCAGACCTTCGTGAAGTGGCTGTTGGGGATCCTGGGGGTCGCCGTCGTCGTCACGGTCATCGCCGTGCCCGTGGCTCTGCTCACCGGCGGTAAGTCCCCGGTGGGGGGGGAGAGGGGGAGAGGGGGGCCCCGGGAGGCTTCCCGCGGCCGTCGGGGTTCGGGGGATCCCCCGCCACGACCCCCGCTGCCCCCGCGGGGGGTAAAGTTTTGGGGAAAGTTTGTGCTTTGGGGAACAGTGTTGATAGAGCTGGAGCTCCTGGGGAACGGGGAGGTACTTCGTCAAGGTGTCTCACCTGGAAGTTAAAAAGTCCCCTGAGTCCCATGTGAGCTGTATAAGCATTTATCGTTTTCAGCATTCTCCTTTCCTTTCCTTTAGGACCCCCAGTAAAATGCCACTTAACCAATTTTCTAGCGTGTATTGAAGACATAAGATTCTTTTCCCTCTGATTTGCTTTGTTTGTACAACTTTTGTTAGTGTTACTGAGTGAAATCACATACACAGCACAATTACAAGGGTCAGAAGAGTAGGAAAAGACTCTGAGTGCATTTTTGGACTCTGATCAGATTGTGCCTTCCAGTTTGTCATTGTAGCGCGGGATGTTAATGTGAAACGGCATTAAATCCTCATCAGGCAATACATTGCCTCCAGCTGGTAGGACAGAGCTGCAGCTTAATCTCTTCGTTTGTGTTCTTACGATTAACAGCTGAGCAGCTGGGAGATGTAGGATTCAGCACTGCAAAACCTAAGGAAACAAAGTGCTTTCTAGACTAGGCCTTTGGTGGTCTTCCATTCGTGAGGTGCACCCCAAAAGTGTGAAGATGTGTATGTTGATCTTCACAGTGTGTTAAGAAATGAGCACAGCGATTGTGTATGTGCACAGAAACGTCTGGGATTTTTTTATATGTCAATTAAAGAGGTGGTGCTTGTGGCACTAATGCTCATAAGACATAATTTATATTAAACTTTTTTTGCAATTCAGCTCTGTCATTAATATCACAGTCATTAAAAACTAGATTTTTCACTAATTAATAACTAGATTTTTCAATGTCCAGGTATCTGCATTACATACCTTCTGGGCTAAAACTTGGATCAGTGGATGCTGACTCTCTTTTCTGTTATTTTTGGGCAGCTTTTTGCCACTTACCTCAAAAAAGCAGATTTTTGAGGTGATAGAAAATACTCTTAGTTTCAGACACTGGGAAGAGCAAGAGAAAGGGTCTTTATAGCAAATCAGATGAACATGCGCAGACGCAACAGCTAGTGAATGAATTCAGTATCTAGGCCTGAGCTCTGCTGAAGGGTTGGTGCTTTTCTACCTTAATACCAGTCCTATGTCTTAATTAAAATCTAATATTTTTTTTCTTTCATAAATTGTAGCATAGGAATTCTTTTGCTGTAGAGATGGCTGCAATTTAGAATCAGTCATTGAGTATATAGTAAATAGATTTTACTTTAAAGAAATGCTTCTGTTGGATGACATACAGAATATGCCTTGGCTTGCATCATTGTGCTTGTAAAAGAGCAGGGCAATGTGTCAGGTTTTTTTTTTCTATTGCCTCAAATTAATGTGTGAGAAATTACCTAGCACAGCTGGGTAGTTCACTAGGTCCCTCTGTGTAAAATAAGGACTGAGATGGAGAGGTCTCAGTTTAAAAACTTGCATTCCTGACTCTTCCCAAATCACGCCGGCATAACATCTGAATAACAACTGCGACCATTATAGTTCAGGAACTGCAGGGTGCTTTTGAATTTTGGACTGAAGGGTGCTAAACAACTGTTTTCTGTTGGCTGAGAGTGTACAGGTGGTGCACTTATAATTACCCCTATATAGATTAGAGCATTTAATCACTGACAATTTGATTATATGGCTTTTATGAATGACTTCAGGGCATGTGAGTCAGCTCACTCGTGGGGATGCCTCCTGGGACAGTACAGGTGCTGAAGTGAGTACAAAATGAAAGGTGGCAAAATTGAAGGGTGGTGGGGAGGAGGAGCAGACCACGTGACTGTGACTATGTGAAATCAAAGTCTGTTATGATAAAAGGCACTGTAATGGCAAGCAAGTCTTTATTTCATCCGGGTGGTACAAGCATTGTGCAGGGAGAGAAAACAATGATTTTTAATGTACGTACATAATTTTGAGTTTGGTTTTCTTACCTTCACCCTACTGCTCTTCTCTTTTGTTTCATAAGCAATCACACACCTATTGATAAATGGGTTCCGGTGTTGTGAAAGGTTGTGAAATTTTCCCACTCCAGAGATCTTGCAATTTGTTGGCTGAGCTGTAGGCCTGGCAAGTAGAACTTCTGCTTTTTCCCTTGCAGCCATTTAGAATGGGGAAATACTGCAGACTTAAATTTGCAAAAGGGTTCCCTAAGTTTGGGTGCAGCCCTTCAGTATTTACCTTGAGGGTCTTTGGCCAGGACTGTGTACAAAATTCTATACTGTTTATTTATACCCACTACTTATTTTGCCACCTTATTACATATTTAATAACCACATGGTGCTCCTTGCATCAGTTTAATCTCAAAACAGCCTTGGGGTTTGTATTTGAAGTCTGTTGATGAAAGCATTATTATGCTTTGAGGAGCTATTCAAGAGGTGAATACACTAGCAAGCGGTTACCTGTAAAGCATGAGTGTTTTCGAAAAAAATGTGCTTTGCTCCTAATTCACTTACCCATTTATTTGTGCTTCTCCCATATTTTTTTTTTCTCATGTAACTTTCCATGCAAAAGGCAAATTGAAACATCCAGCGGCCATACACCATTACCTCCTCTCTAACAGCAGCTCTTGTTGGGGCCAGCTGGGCAGGAAGTCCAGGAGTGAGAGGAAGAGCAGTCAATGCTGAGAGCAGAAAGGAGACAGTGCAATATCCAGTACCATTCTGCTGCCATGAGCAAGTCATAAACAGCCTTAAAGTGGGGGGGTCCTATACAACTGTCTGGTCATAAACCAGGTTCATTCACCCAGAGGTCTAATTCTCCAATGGTGAGAGATGCACTAAATATGAAGGCTCATCACTGTCACAATTAGATGATACTGTGTGTGGGCTTCTGTGGTCTTTCGATAGAAATCTGCCTAGAAGAGGTTAGAAAAGTGCATCAGGTGCTGGGAAAGTTAATGACCTTAAGGTGCCTGAGGGTGCTCTGTGAGTCTGGTGCCTAACTGATGTGTTGGGTATTACTAGTGGCTGGTAAAAGCTACCATAAATAGAGATAAGAGTTACTGGCAGTATTATGTTCGTGTCATCCTGGATTTGAAGTTGGGACTGCTGAGACAGCTGTGTGCTTCAAGGACAAAAGAGAGGTGAGGTTGCAGATTTTCCTTACAGCTATGTTAATTTATCACTGAAAAGTCTCCAAATGGCTTTTACCATTGTTCTGTTTGGGATGGTTGTTATCTACAGTCTCCTCCTTTTTATCCTATCTGCATTCTGTCCTGAACTAAGCAATTTTGTGACTGGGTGGTGTGGGGGAGTACCTATTACAAATGTCAACACCCTGCTTGCAACTGAACAGTCTGTTTGAAATACAGAGGGACTTCTGGTTGATATACAACACTTATATTTGGAGACCTGTGCTACAAGGTGAATGAATCTGGCAGCTGTGATTTGTCACGCTTTTCTTGGGAATAAGGGACCCTGTATTATTCCAGTTTCTGAAAGGCATTACATTTAAGGGTGTTCAGGGAGAAAGCTAGAAAATCTGCAAGGGAATTTAAAGCTATGAATGAGAAATTGGTCTTTGAAAGAGGATCAGAATCTAGTTGAATCTAGATTCAATAAGTAAGGTTTAGATGAATCTTGACTCTGTGTGGGTTTTTTGGAGAACAATTACATAAATGTCGAGCAGTAGTTAGTTCCAGTAACCTATCTTCAAAGGACTTCAATCAAAGTCATGGCTGAAATTCTCTCCGAAGTCGTAGGGGAGATGCAGCAGGTTAATCACCATATTGTGAGTGTGCTGTAGACTTGCCTGTTCAAACAGTCTTTTTGCTTGAATCTGACTCTTCTAACTGTTACCTTCTCCCCATGCATTTATGCATCTTGCTCTGCATTACAGGATCTTTGTAGTCTTTGTGTTGTGAGGATGTATTACTTTTATAGATAAAGAAGGAAAAGGTGGAGAATAGAAATGTTTTCCTGTTATATGTCCTTGACTTCTGTAACTGTCATGTAACTTGGTTATCTACCTAAATTCAAATGTTGAGTAATGTAATAATAAAAAAATATTACCAGCGGTGGATTGCTATCTGTAGAACACTTTTTTATGTCCGTGCTTGGCGTGAGATGGGACAAATTGGAGAGGAACTCCAGAGCTATTGATTACAAAGTTAATGATTACTTTCAGCTGGGGAAGTCTCTGCAGGCCCCAAAAGTGCCACCTGGGTGAACTGCCTCGGGAGGCCTCACAGCGCTCACCCACTGGTTGTGGTCTCTCCTGGATATCCAGTATCAGCTGCTGGGAATCGGATGGGATTCTCGCTTAAGCAAACCTTTGGCCTCACCCAACAGAGTCATTTTTACTTTCTTCTTTGCTGGAAGTCCATTTCTGTGCTCTAATTATCACACGTCTCAGGGAGTTACTGGGGGCTTGAGTGTAGGGGGGAAAGTTTTTGAGTGCTTTTCTGCACACATTGGAAGAGGAATGGGGAAGAAGGAAGGTTTGGAAAAAATAGCCTGAAATGTCACTTTTCTCTGACTAACTACTGAATCAGTCAGGTTTTCCTTCTTGCTTCTCTCCTGCTGCTCCTGAATTACATTCTTAGATTGCAGATCATTCTCACTCTTGTTCTGCTGGCACTTAAAAATGGCAATACTCATTCACCTTTTCTGATTTTAATAGTCTCTCTATCCCTTTCTTTCCCATTATTGCTGAGCATCGTGGTTATACTTGTCTTTCCCTTGTTCCAGTCTCTCTTGTTAGTAGTGAACATGCAGTACAGCTTCCCTTGTTGCTGGTTTTACAGTTTTCCATCTCTTTTAAGTTGGTTATATAAATTCTTGCTCTTTTTAATTACATATGGAAATTCGTAAAATGTGCCTTGACACTGTGGAATAAACAATACACATACCAAAAGTAATTTGTCAACAATTTTAGATTTAGGTATGGTGATGTGTCATATGATAAACCTTACACAATGGTGAACTTCTTGTTTACTTTACGCCTTACACCTACAGAAACAGACTCAATTTTTCTCTTCAGAAAGGGTGACATATTAAAAAAAAAAATCCAAAATTGAAACAAAACTGTTTATCAACTTCATGTGAGTACTACTTACATAAAAGGTTAAGCACCTTATTCCCAGAAGGACATAGTTAAGTTTTTGCTGTTATAATAGGGGTATTATGATGTAAATATTTCCAGTATATTGTTATGACAGTGGAAATATGTGTGTGCTGTTAGGGGTAGAGATGAAGAGCTAGTCATTTGGACTTTAGAAAAATAAGTCAGTATCTGAAATAGTCCAAAAGAAAATAGCAGAAAATTCAGCCTTCACAGCCTCTCTGAGGAACCTACGAGTGAAAGAAGCTGTTTTGCTGAAATACGAACATATGTTGACCTGTATTCAATCTTCAAAGCCAATTAAATGCTCTTAATGCCAACTGCTTTAATTTGTCAAATTAAACTTCTCTGACACTTTTTTTCAAATGGGCTCTAAACAAGAGCCAAAACGCAGAATTCAATGTATGTTTGGTCAGAGGCATGATGTGGATAAGTAAGAATATACTGGTCATGGCCTATCTCACAAAGAAAATACTTCAACTAGAACTTTTATGACTGTACCCTTACAGCTTGGCGTATGTTTTCATATTCAGTTACCATGTGGAAGGTGTTGACAGAAAATGAAATTTTAATTTTATACACAGCCAACAAATCTTAATAGTGGCCTGATTTTTAGTAATGAGACCTCAGCAAAATCTGTATGTCACCAGGGGGAAAAACATTCATCAGTTTGGAAAAATCCCTAAACCTGTTCATCAGCCACCTGTCTTAAATTGCTCCTCCTTTTCCAAGATATAATTTTGTTGCTTTCTGAAGCCCCTCTAATTGAAAATGACACTTCCTCAGTTAGGAAGGAGAGAAGTGATATTCCCAACTAGACAACTGTGCATGAATATCAAATGCACATGTGTTCGTAATCCATCAAATTAAATATGCAGTTAATATAGAATAATTAACCTGAGAAATTAATATTCCGCAGAAGTTTTTGAGCAAGAAATCTAGACTAGTAATTTTTTAGAACATTCAAATTTCAGATGGAATTGAGCAAGCAATTTTTTTAACCTTTGCTGAGCATCTTAGGCTAAAATCATTGTTTGCTATGGCTCTTGACTTTTTTTATGGCAATGGCTGTAGAGTCTGTGCTGTACATAAGCAGCATGCTTATTGTTTGGAAATAAGAGTAAAACCGTAATAGCTAATATAAATATCTTCCTGTAGTGCTCTAGATGTCACATGCATTCAACCTGCAGAAAGATAACATGCACAAATGATTGTGAGGTGCTTTTCTGTGTGTGTCCCTCCAAGAGTATTTCAAATACTGGCTGTCTCAGAATTTATATGGGCAGGTTGGTATCTTGGTTGACCAGTCACCATATCTGTACTTGAGTGTTTTTTATCAACGGTTTTTATTCTAAGTCTTTTGATTTGTACTGATGGTAAGAAAAAAGGAACGATTTAGCCAGTTGATATAAAAATTGTTTCCCTTCTGGACTGTGTGGATTTGTAGGTTTCCATTAAAAAAAAAAAAAAAAAAAAAGAAGGCATGGGAGGAAGCAGGGAGAGAAGAGAGAATTACACACCTGAATTTAAAAATTGTTGTTGTTCTTTTCAGCAGAAAAAGATCACAAAGACTCCCAAACTGATTGTTTATTATTAGTAGTAGTAGTAGTTGAACCTTTCAGGCTTTGGAAAGAGTGGCTTGTGCACTACAGCCGGTAAGAAAGAAGTATTTTTCAGCAAAGTTGACTGTGGTGTACTAGAGCTGATGACCAAACTCATTAGCTTAACTGGGTTCAAAGTTTTATTTAGTAACTGGGTTACTACAAAAAGACTTAGCTTTAATTTTGCAGTCAAAATTAAAATACCTTGGTGAAAAACACACCAAGAGAGGGATAAATATTTAACCATTTATTTTATCATAAGCTTATCACTAAGCATTTCTGATTTTTAAATTAGACCTTCCCTGAAAATTTTACTGCTCTCCAGATTTGTTGTCCGAGTCCTTTCTGAAATTTGAGTTTAATGTTAAGCAGATGATCTGCAATTGAACAGGAGCAACAATATTACAGCATATGTGATAAAGTACAGCAGCTGCTTTAATTTTAGGCTATCCTTTAAGGTCTGTACATCTACTCACGTGAATGCCACATTTCATTCATCTGGCCAGCCTTGCCCATCCACCACTCTCAAACACAAGCACGTGTGTCTCTGCTTTCCATGATCCACCCCACAATTGATGTCTCGTGCAAATTTAGCAGTCAGGGTTCTGCAGTGAATTTCCCAGAGTGATCATAGGGGGGAAAGGCACTAAAATCACTTATTTTCAGTTTTTGAGGAATACAAGTATGCCTTTCCTGAGATAAGAGGGCTAGAGGTCTTCTGTTTGTTCTTGTCACTGTCAAAAAGATTTTTTCATTTACTTGGAAGGTAACAGCTCTTGTGTAACTTAACGCAAAATACCAGCAGAGAAAAAGCATCTGTAATTTTTACATGAGTTTGTTGAGTGATCTCACTGATACTCCTTTATTTTATGCTTGCTGAATTTATCTTGTAGTAAAGCTTTAGTGCCTTCTCGCCGCTACTCCTTTAGAGCTGGTTAGCTAAACCACATCAATAACAGGAAACAAAGCCCCACTTATTTTGGTAGTCCAATGAAGTCCAATAAAGAAGCTGGAACAATTTGCAGTAACATCAAAATCTCTCTTCTTTCTCTTTCTTTCAGGAAGTACCTCTGAGCCTGACCCACGAAAAACATATACTCTACAGAATTACTTAAACAATGACTATAAGTATAAAACATACAATTTGCAGTGGATTTCAGGTAATTCATTTCTACATACAGCACAAATGTCAAGAGTAAATATATATCTTCATACTGAGATGACTACTGTATCCTGAAAAAAAAAAAAAAAGTTAAATTATTTATTGTTGCCATTATAGAAGGGTGCATAACTCAGAGTTGTGATTTATTTTTTTTCCCCCCTTAGATGCACGTTTGCATTCATGGCCAGCTGTATTCTCCTGCTGCTAAAAGGGCATACTTCTATGCTTTATTTGTAGATGCATGTTATACTCTGAAGCTCGTCAGCTTCTTGTACATCAGGCTATCAGGAAACAGGAGGATACGGGGTGCTTTTCTTTTTGAATGGGCCTGGTGCCCCAAGAGAAGGAGATGCCAGAAGGTGGAGGTTGTGAGCCCCAGGACCCCATTTTGTGAATGTTCTTGTGCTACAAACATCCTTTCATTACAGAAGTGGGAAACGCAACATTAACCAGATTTTTGAATTTTATTTCCTGCTTAAAAACGTATGGGGAAAAGAGCATTTTACTTACTGTTTATTAGCAGTTCTCTTGTTCTTCTAGGAAATCAGTATCTTCACAAAGCAGCTGATGGGAACATCCTACGTATTGATGCTGAAACCGGAACATCCTCATTAGTCTTGGCAAATACAACATTAGTACGTTGACTTTATATATAATACATGCAGATGTTGGGAAAGGTATTGAATTTAATATTTTGTTCTGAACGTTTCTTTGGAATCAGTGCTTTATGTGGGTTTTTTTTGCCCTTCATTGACAGGATAAATACAAGGCTACTACAGTTATATTGTCTCCTGACCAAAAGTTTGCTCTTCTGCAGTACAGCTATACAAAGGTACACATGCACTTTACTTCTCTGAGGATGAAGCTGGGAAATAATGATTTGGGAACAACTGAGTGAGAAGGTGGTCTTGTAAGTAGGGATATCAGAGGCTGAGAGAATGTGAGGGAAATGCAGGAGGATGGAGTGATGGGATGGATGAGATGGATGTCTGCAGGGGAACAGTGACGTTGAGCAGGCAGGAGGGGAGAGGCTGGTGTGTTGTCTGTGAGCTTGGCAGAAGAGATAGGACTGCCTGAGAGAAGAAGCTGGGTAAAACGTGGATGGAGAGAGATCACAAGGAGAGTGAGGCTGGATGGTTCATCTGGGGAGACAAGCTAGAAGAGCAGATAGGCATGAGTGTCTAAGGAGTTGTGTGGGTAAGAAGTGATGGGTAGATATGCTTGTATGCATATGCTTGGGTGTATATATATATATATATGTATATGGTGGTTACATTCTGGTGTTAGGACATAAGAATTTAAAACAGAAGTGAATGAAAAGCAGTCTGTGCTTACAAGAAAAGGCTGTCCTCTTGCCCTTGGAGTGGACTTGGGTGTCCTTGTTCCCTGCTGTCAGCAAGCACGCATGAAAATCCTCCAGTGCAGTGCCCCATCCTGGCTTGGTGCTGAACCATGCAACAAAGGTCAACCCACGTTTATGCCAGCTGGCATGAAAGCCTGGCTCTGTGTGCCTCTTGAGGACAGTTACAGAAACCTAATGGAGGTGATAATTTGCCCTACAGTGCGTGCACTAAGAAGCCAGTAACTTTGTTGTTCCCTTTTTTTTCTTTTTTTTTTTTTTTCCTAGAGAGCTAGCTGCCTGGTTTGTTTGTAAAAAGCTCAGAGCTGACTGGTGTGGCGTAGAGACACTGGAGCGCTGTGACACTGAGCTCTGTCTACGTGTTCTGGCTGTGCAGTCCAGGAGTGCCTCGCACGCCGCGCCAGCCACAATCCATGCACTCAGTCATCACTGTTTTTGCAGTTTTAGCTTTCTTGCTAGGTACTGCTAAGCCAGTTACCTTTTGTCCTTCTGAATTCTTCAGAATATTCAGACTTTTCATTGACTGCGTCATTAGTGGCCACAAAATGCCTTATATTTTCCCAGCCACCCTATGCGTCCCCCCTGTTCGTGATTTATTGCTCTATAGTATTTTATTTGTTGCAGTCATACGAGATAATTTTATTTTAATGATGAAGCATGATCTTTTAACCTTTATATAATAGTGTGATTGAAAGTTATGTTATTATTAATCTTTATTGCAAGAAAACAGAGTAACAAAATGAATCATGAGGATGTAGACACTTCTTATGTAATAGCCATCTGGTTGTGTAGTACTAAATTATTGTTTTGTATCTTCATACCAAGATGAAGATACCATCATAGATACCAGGTAGCATTATTGTAGCACGTCAACACCATGGGCTAAATCAAACCCCTGTCAGCCCCACGTAGTGAACGCATTTAAATGTGTCTGCATCATCATCATCATCATCATCATCATCTCTCTCTCTGTAAGTGCCCACAGAGTGATACTGACATTCAGAGAGAAAGGGTTTATTTCTGTGACAATGGGAATGGGTCACCCTGGAACTGGAGGAACTGCTGCACAAATACTGCTGGGACTTGTAAGGACTACCGAAGAGTGAATGCCAAGTTAAATAATACAGCATGGAGAATGAGACAGGAAACAGCAAGTGTGCCAGTAAGGCAGAAGGAGGAGAATTAACTGTGCATAGCTATGATAGTCAGGCATGTAGCTACCAGGATTTCTGAAAATCTGCAGCATCTCTGGCCTCTGTATCTCTGTCCTGAATCAGTCAGTGGCCTCTGTCATAATACTTAAGTGATGACCCCAGAGGGATGGTGATTCTTTAGTGTTTTCTTAAACCTTGGAGAGATTTGTGACCTTGTACGTTCATTGTGTTCTGTCACACAAAAGTGTGAGGAGGGTTTCAGAGGTAATCCGGACTGTAAGAGACATGAATCCTGGCGAAACGTATTTTGTTAATGTAATTCTTTTGCAGTTGTGGAGGCATTCCTATACAGCTTCATATCACATCTATGATTTCAGTAGCAGGTCAGTAGTTTTTGCACACAAGACTTTATTTTATCATTATTTTGCAATAAAATGGCATTTCAGTGATTTATCTTAGCTGCATTTTGGTTTTGTTTTTTCCAGTTCTATCTTAGATGGTGGACCACTACCTAATGATACACAATATATATCCTGGTCACCTGTTGGTCACAAACTGGTTAGTAAAAATAAGTGAAACTTATATAAAGAGTCGTCTTTGTACACATGGCATGTAAGATCACATTGTATGTACCCTTGAGGTTTTGGGACTTTCCTACTGCTAGATAAGAACCTGAATTAATTTCCAAATTGGCTGCTGTTGCTGGAATGGCTTCAAAATCCCTCTGCATGTTTTGTTTTGTTCTTTAGTGAAAAGGCATTCCTGAAAGTAGTAATGGCCCCACTAGTCGTATAATGCACAAATGCACAGGAACTTCGTGTTTGTACAAGTTGCAGACAGTAGTTTATACGTTTCAAAGGCAACAGTATTATAATTGTCTACTCACTTATCACTGTGATTTTCTCTGTGATCTCCTAATTACACCATAAGCAATGAAATGTTGGTGGATGTGTGTAACGGGGATTAGAGCATCAAAATCTCTCTTGTATTCTTTCCCACTGTCCGTTTCTCCCTCCTCTCCTCTCGAGTCTCTGGCAATCATGACAGCCACTGTGCTTGCAAGGCTTGTGTATTCCCTGTGGTGACTGTTGAATCTGACTAAAGATCTGTCACAGGAGAAGGTGGTGTTTATTTATTATAGGAATTATAGAGCCCAACCACAGAAACAAAGGATGTTGAAAGGAGCTTTCTGCATCGCAGAGTGAAGCTCTGGAATAAAACCGAGTTGTTCGGTTATTGGAGAGGGAAAGCAAGGGTGATTAGAGAGGCAGGCCAAAAACTAGAGGAGTTCTGAGCACTACTGAAGAAATGCACCTTCTTTGCAGATCTATTAGCAATGTTGAGACCCCCATCTCTGTTTTACCAAAGTACTGATAATTTTTTTTGAAAGAAAGATTATGAAAAAACAACTCCTCATGAAGGAAAATAAGCTTGTATCTCAACAGAAGATGAATAGCGAGGTTCTCAAAACTTGATAAAGTGATTATGTCATTTATCATTGTTGATTGTTTTCTGCATCTAGGCCTGAAGTTAGGTGGCTGCACATGATTTGTATTAGTAATTCAAGTTTGTTAAGTATCAATGATGCTTGGCGAAATGCAACTTTCAAAGACAGTTTTTGTGATTTGATGTAAATTTCCCACTAGATGTGAAAAAGGAAGGAAGTAGAATTTCCTCTTAACAGTAATTGTAATCACAACAATGTTTTGCAGGCATTTGTTTGGAATAATAATGTTTATATAAAAGCTTCACCAACAGCACAATCCGTGCAAATCACTAGAAATGGAGAAGAAAATAAAATTTTCAATGGAATACCAGATTGGGTTTATGAAGGTAACTATATCAAGCATATTTTACATTGCATGATGATGTAAAAACTCTGGTTTATTGTAGTTATTTTATTATACGTTTCCTGTTACTGAAAAGTGCAAAATAATCTGTCTGGATTTTAACAGAAGCATGCATGCTTACCTAAGCTTAATACCTGGCTAGTGTGAGGATCTAAGAGCAGAAATGAGTTTGCCTAGCTCGCAGCTCATCATTGGCAATCACAGAATGTGAATTAGCTTCTTATGAGAGATTATTAGCATTGATTGAATGTCTCATTTCAGAACCCTCAAAAATAATCTGGACTTTGGTGTTTGAACTTCAATTAAAAAAGAAAAAAAAAACCAACAAACTATTAAAACCTAATGAGAACAGTACCTAGGACAGAAGAGCCAGCTTATCAATTATAACTTAAATGCGTTTGCATCTCTTTCAGAGGAAATGTTTGGCACCCATTCTGCTCTCTGGTGGTCTCCAAATGGCGATTTTGTGGCATACGCAACATTTAATGATACACAAGTTCCTGTTATAGAGTATTCCTTTTATTCTGAGGACACCTTGCAGTATCCAAAAACCATTAGAATCCCATATCCCAAGGTTTGTGTTATTTATTAAACATGGTTGTTCTGCAGTTTCATTAAGAGAGTAGTCTCATTTAATCAGTTTCTGCTAATGAAAATATTGTCTGTCTCTCCTCAACAGCTTGCTGTGATTACTGTTTCTGAAGTCAACAGCATCTGGCAATGTTAAAGTATTTCATTATCTCCAGGGGAAAGCAAATAGGAAAAAAAAAAAAAGTATGGTTTAAGGCTTTGTTTCACCAAAAGATTTAGAGGTAGCAAGATAAAAAAGCTTTTAGGAAATTGAAGTTGGTACAAAGCATTTGGCAGATGTACATTGTGATAGGATTGTACGTGGTATGGATATTGGAATCTTCTTCAACTAATGTAGCATTTTTAGTTGTTGGATGCTTACTGTGTTGGGATGAAGGTGAGGAATCTGCTGATGGAGTTTCTTTGCCCGTTCCTGAAGCTCTTTCAGTTTTAGCTGTGAGAGTGGAGCCTTCAGTGCATGCAGCTTCTTCTCCTGCTCCTTCCTTTCCATGTGACTTTGTGCCCACTGCTTGTGGCACAGTTGGCACTGGACTAAGTGATGTGAGAGTCAGAGGCCAGTGCACTCCAGACAGGTTCTTTCAGGTACTCCACATGCGGAGGGTTTAATGTTTAATACAAGATTTACCTGTGTGAAGTTACTTGACATCACACAGGATTTTGATTTAGCAGAGAGATGCAGCAATGCACTTAAGACACAATACAAGTACAAATTAGCCTTGGAGTACAACTACTGCATTGTACGAACATACATAGTTGTCATTGCTGGTCTCCATGACGTGCTCACCACCACGATGCTGGGCATCCCCATTGCTGGGTCGAAAGCATCCCAAGCACCTCGCTTTCTTTTTGTTCATTGTCTGTTTTTTATACTCTGTGTTGGGCTGAGGCACCTATATGTCCCCCCATGCTAATCTGGCCAGCTCAGGAAGATACTTTCACTCTTTTGGTGAAAGAGTTAACTGGGGCAGAGCAGCCAATACAGCCAGCTGGTCACTCAACTGAGACAGCTGTTTGTCTGCTGTAAAAGCCACTCTCTGGTCCTCTTGGTACCAAGTTCAGCTTCCTCTGCAGCAGCCATGGTCAGTCACTCCCTGCCTTTCCCAGAGCTTCAGGAGCATGTGGCCTTTGCCTGTCTCCTTGGAGCCTCTCCCAGAGGGTCACTGATGCTTATGGTGAGCTGTTAGGCTCACTGATGGCTACAGGGACACTGTCCCAAGCCTGGCACCTGTGAAAAGATGTAGGTGTGGAACGAAATGCCAGTTTTAATTGTACCTTTTATTGCAAACCACTTTTGTTTGGAATATTCCTGACTTCTGGAGGTCGGTTGACTGCAACTACCTAACCATTACAATGAGGGCTTGGCTAGTTAACTTCTAGAAAAGCAGCCCTTACTGACACAGTTACATTGCTGTCAATATCAACAGCACTACATTAAAAGTAGTGGGGTACATGCTGCAGTCACAGCTTTGATTATGGTAGAGGCAGCTATTACCATGGAATCATAGAATGGTTGAGTTTGGAAGGGACCTTAAAGATCATCGAGTTCCAACCCCCCTGCCCTTGGCAGGGACACCTCCCACTAGAGCAGGTTGCTCAAAGCCCCATCCAGCCTGGCCTTGAACACCTCCAGGGATGGGGCATTCACAGCTTCCCTGGGCAACCTGTTCCAGTGTCTCACCACCCTCACAGTAAAGAATTTCTTCCTGATACCTAACCTAAACCTCCCCTCTTTCAGTTTAAAACTGTTAACCCTCATCCTATTATGTGACCACTTAAGGTAAGGTGTCACTTTCAATGAAGTGCTTTTCTGTCTGTTAGCAATGGATTTCATTCACTGTTAAGATACTGAATGTGGGACAAGATATGGTCAAAAGCAGCTTTGAGTAAAGCAAGCCCTATGTAGTTACGAATGTTTCTAAATGCAGTAGTCTTTCTTATCTAGAAATGCATGACTAACACTTTCATATAAAAAAAACCCACAAAGGATAATTTATGTATCAATCTTAAGAACTGCATTTAGGAGCTTGTTTTTTGACATGTTTGAAGTTGGCTGCTTCTAAGACCTGACTCTAGTAATTTCTTCATCTATAGTTTCAAACAATTCACGAGGAATATTCTCTCTTCAAAAGTACAATGAAAATTTTTATTTTTAGGCAGGAGCTACAAATCCAACTGTGCAGCTCTTTATTGTGGATACCAGATCACTTCCTGCTTTCTCCTCTGCTGAAATTTCTCCACCTGCAGTACTACAATCAGAGTAAGAAATTTTGCTTAAATATTTGCTCGTTTCTTTTGGTGGGAAAGGAGGAGCTTGAATTGTGGCCACCTTATAATCAGTGTATATGGCAGTTTTTCCCAGTCATGCAGCTCTGGTAGCAACAAGATTTACCAGAGAAAATCTGCACAGAGATTATCCTCCTAGTGATTATATATAGATGGCATATTCCATGTATGTTATATTCAGAATGTGACAAGTTCTTGGCTCATCACATTCAGTGGAGTCTAACTATGGTGAAGTCATTTCACAGTACAACTTTAATATGAGCAAGTTTTGGTATAATCAAATTATAATATATGTATTCCAATTCGCTGGGGGAAAAAAAAAAAAACAAAACAAAACCTTAATGGTAAGTGAAAATTTTATTTCATTGGAAGCAGACTCCTTGCTAAGGCAAGGTATCATGGTTGTCTTCAGATTTATATTTAAAATGTTTGTTTTCTTTGGAAACGTGGTGAAAACCAGCACCTCTCACAGTAAATGGAAAATTGTATTTCTCGAAATGCCACTGGAAAAGCACAACATGATATAAATGTATTTTGTAAAGAGCAGCTAAATTGATTTAAAATGCATGCACACAGAATTTGGTATCCCAGATCTTGGGGGTTGTTTTTTCTTTTTAACAGTATTGTGGAAATTTTGTAGAGGTTTGCACTTACAAACATGATGGGTATGGAAGCACAGGTTATGCTGATAAACTTCAGGGGAAAAAAAAAAAAAAAAAAGATCTGTTTAGCTGGTGCATAAAACCAGCATTTTGTACATGGTGGCCAAAAATCTGTAACTGGAATGTCAGTGCTGTTCCCTTTCAGTCCTCACTGCAGTGTAACTAACATCTCTGTGTTAACCAAGATATGCAAGTTTTTATGAATATATTGTTTGTTTATCCTTTCTCTATAGTAACACTGCATTAGCTAGATGTTATATAGCTGTCGTGCGCTGGTTTTTCTCCAGAATTTCAGTGCCTCAGAATGATGAGCCATTTATGTTTTGGTCAGTTCTGATTAAGAGCTCTGCTAAGATCTCTGCTGTCTCAAGAGTTAACGTTCTACCTTTTGTTAATACCTCCTGAAAGCTAAACAATGTTTCTGTGTGACCTGGGGAGAAAAACCATCATCTCCCTTCCAGCATCTGGCTAACACGGGCCTCAGTTACACGAAACTAATACATTTTTAAATAAATGTAACACTCTGCAAATCAGGATTAATACTAAGATAAATCAGGTCTTGAATGATGAGTGCAAGGATCAAAACTTAGCCTTTCTCCTAAAGGCTGATCCAAGTAATGGTTAAGCCTCAACATGTGTGTCCTGCAGAAGTTGGCCAGACCAAATCTTGGGGAATTTTGCAAGAGCAAAAGTACATGAGGAGCAAAAGGCAAGTGATGTGCAGTTTTGCTCGAGTAGTTTTGCTCCTGGAAGGACAATGTAATGAATATTTGCACAGTATGTATATTTATACCACTGTATGACAGGAAAGGTTCATTTCTGTGGTGGAAAATTCTATTTTTGCTTCCTTGGAGCTAAATTCTGAGTAAAACTAAGTTTGAATTGGAGGCGTACTTCACCCCATTGACCCGGGTGTTGATTTCAAGGGGCAGTGCCCTGGTTGCCTGTTGCAGCACTATCCAGAGCTTCTTGTATGCTCAGCAGTTGTACCCCAACGTTTGAAGGGGGAACAGTGCATTTCAGTTTCAGAGGGAAACTTCCTCTTACTTGTCGAGAAAAGCTGCCAAAACGTGGCATGGCAGTGCTTTGCCACGTAAGATGGTAGATGAAACCTGCCTCTTTTTTGCATGAATGACCAGCTTGAAATCCATACAGTGTTTAAACCCCACTTTCAGCATCATGGGTACAGGGGTCTCCTGTTGGCTAACAGGAGGATGAAAGCAGTGGATGCTTCTTGTCTGAAATGATCTGTCCTAAAAATAGGTCATCTTCAGAGTAGAGAGCTCCTGACAGCGATTGCAGGAATATCCGTTCTCAGCAGCAAATGAGGAAGGGCAATGCAAAACTACTGTACTCTAGACTTGAGTTAATTGCAGCTTAGTTAATATTTCATAGGTTGTTGAAAACTGAAGCTGCGTTCATAGTCTTTGTAATAACCATAAAGTATTTACCGTAATAAATAACCTTTCTTTTTGTTTTTTCTTTTTTTTTTTTTTTTGTTCTGTCCATCTTGTCTTATGGATGATTTATAGTCTCCAGAATTGTTAACTTCTCTCACTTTGAAGGAACAAAAACTTTTTTACAAAACAGGAGAAATTATTGTTATAGGTACATGAAGAATGGCAGTTTCGTTTTTTTTTATAAACAAGCTCCTACAGGGTGCTTTTATAAGTTGGTTTCTTTTTTTGTTATTGGTCTGAAATACACTGTTTGAAGCCAGCTGTTTGAAGCCAATTGAAGTAGCAATTAAATGACCTATCAACTTCCTAGTCAAATATGAATGTGAAAATAGACCTTTTTAAAACATTTTTAAACTGTAATCTAGAAATAAACCTGAAAGTGGTCAGTAAGCAGTTGGCATATATTTTTCATCCATCCACAGTAATTGTAGTTTGTTTTTTTTCTCTCCCCCCCCTCCCCTTCCCCTTTTCCCCTCTGATCATGAAGATGTTCACTCTTATCACAAAACTTCCCACACATTTTTGTTAACTAACTTTGGGGAAAAGGGGAACATGAACTTGGAACTAAGTCAAATGTGCAAATTCTGGTTAAAAATGTATACTTGCCTTGGAGGGGAGGTTTGTTTTATTTTAGTTCATAAGGCTTCTAGGAGATAGGAGAAATCTAAAATAAGAAAAGATGAGTACATCTAACAGATCATAATGATAAATCCAAATTTTATGTGGTGCCTTTTTAAAATTAATATACAGGAATATTCATGAAAATGATATATTTTTTTCAGATACTCCTAGTCTTCATGTTAACTAGTTGGTATTCTGAAGGTGAAAGTAAAATATTCAAATAGTAATTCTTGTTCTTGGTACGATCTCTCCCTCCATTCTAACTAATGGAAATAAATACTAAATACTCAAAGATATGTTTTAATCAGAAAGTGCTTACAAGCAACCAAGTTCATATGGCTAAGGATAAAACTCCAAAATCTAAGGTCCATACAACTTGATATTCAGAAGAATTTCTTCTACATGCACATAGTACAGGATTTATGAACAGTCTGGAGTAGCTATTATTTTATGCATTAGAGGATAGTGATCTGGCTGTTAGAATTTAATTGCAATCTTTCTGGAAGCGGGTACGTACAAACTATCTAATTCTTTATTCTATGAATGAAAATAACCAAGGCATCTACTAGCAACAGAAACAATTGGCAACAAAACACTGCAATTAGGTTTGTATCATTGTTTATTGTTGAAGAGTAGATTGAAATGAAAATAGCCAGATGAGACTCATTCAGTGAATTGCTGAATGCTATTGTATAGGATGCTATTACAGAGAGGATTTAAAATGTCTAATGCTTTTTTCAGGGATCATTATTTGAGTGTTGTAACATGGGTGACAGATGAAAGGATCTGTCTGCAATGGCTCAGAAGAATTCAGAATTTTTCAGTCCTTACAGTCTGTGACTTTGAAAATGCTACGGGAAATTGGGCATGTCCACAGGTAAGAAAAATGAGATGGGAGAGTTGCAATGCTTGGGAAATGAGACTAGAAAGGAGTAGAGTATCTCTGTACGTTTACCATACATAGCCTGATGTAAAATAAACATAATTGTTGTGGGATTGTTTGTTTTTTCTTTCTTAGGAAAAACAGTTTACAGAGGAAAGTAGAACTGGCTGGATTGGCAGAGTGAGTATTCAATTTCTAGAGCTGCCACATGCTAAATAATACTGATAATTAAGGAAATCTCATGGGAGCCTCTTGCTGGTTGCAATGACTCTCATGCCCAGGTCTGATCCATTCACTTGTTGCAATACACACATATGTATGAAAAAATGGTCTCAGGTGGAGCTGCCGTGCCATCCCGCTCCCAGTTTTAAGCTTTTGTGGGAATGGGGTTCTGAACTCCCTGGCTGGGCTGACGGTGTGGCTTGGGCTGGGGCTATAACTGCATCTTCTGTGACCTGTGCATCGTGTTCAGCCTGCAAAAAACCACAATGCTCCTTCCAGGCTCCTTTCTTAATTCTGACCTACTGCTTTTATAGCAATAGGTGGGGGAGTGCAGGAGCCAGGATTCAGAATTCCCTTTGTTCTGGGGGAGTTGTCAGCTATGCTGGTTTGGCTGCTCTCCAGCCGTCTTGCCACCTCCAGCATGATCTAGGGGATAAAATGTATTGAGCAGTGTGTCCTATAACCTGTGAATTGTGTTGGAGGAAAGGCACAGAGGACAAAAGTAATTTTTAGCATTTCGTATTACAGCAAACCATTCCGCGTTCTCCTTGGGTTTTTTACTTATTTATTTATTTTACCCTCCTCCCCAAAATATCTGTTGGAGAGAACTAGGGACTGGATGCGTATAACTGACCAGATTAAAATTTTCATACGCTTCTGCCAAACCAGTCGCTGCTGTCTGGATGATGCTTTCCAAGCTGCCTCTCAGTCCTTTTGTACATGGTAGAGAGTAGGCACCTAATGAACTACACAGAAGATCTGGGGGAAGTGAAGCAGAGATGCAAAAGTTCAGACTTGGAGGGAGAAATGAGTTTCAGAGTTTTTGATGAGAACACAGAGTACACTTTCCACTCCCGCATTTTCCACACACTGATTATGCTTTAGTCACTAATTCACTTTTGAAGTCAAAAATGAAAGTTTAAAGAAATGCAAAGAGGGAGGCAACAGCAGGGATGAAATCATCCGCGGTATGAAGATGAGAGATCAACCCACCTGCTGTCAAATTTGATATGGAAAGGAAGGCCTTAACGCTGACACATTTTGCTTCTCTGCAGCAAAGGCTTCACAATTAGACAATGTGATGATCAAGCTGCAGACTTTGTAAACAGTTGTGCAAAATGAGAGGGCAAAATGCGAGTCTGTGCCATTAAACTAGGTTGTTGGTTTTTTTGTTTCTTTTAAAGAGACAACCCACATCTTGGGAGCTGTTGGAAGAAAGAGATAATCTCGCTGTATGATTCTTGGATTTGAGAAGGGAGTAGAAAGTAGGGAGGATTGAAGAGGGGATAGGAAAAGTATATTTTTTCCTTTCTTATCTACTTAGGGAAGATAAAATGACGCTTGACTGATAAGGGATATTTTCGTATATATACATATATGTATATACAATTCATGTAAGTGTATATACAAACCTAAGTAAATTACATGTATGTGTGTAAAATATAGACTTATTCTTTTCTCTTTGTATATAACTATACATGTATTCCCTTTTTCAAAAATAGAGATGAAATTATACTTAATCTAAGAATGCTCAGAACAGCCTGTGTTACTGTGTAAGGCTTCCAGGTCATGAGCTAAGTTAGAGTTTGCCAGTTGAGTTGAAAGAAAGTCACACTTTGAAAAAGCAAGACTGTGATAAAGGAGGAACTAGCAAAATATTTGCCAGGGTATTTTTTTGCAAAAATACTGCTAGGGAAGAAGGAGAGGTTATGTGGAGCACATGGGTTAGGAAGACTCAAGTTCTGTCATTGCTTACTGAGTGACCTGAGTTGAGTCACTTTGTCTTTCTGTTTCATATACCACTTCAAAAATGGGTATTACATCTCAGAGTAATTGCATAGTGTCAGTTGGCTAATTAACGTTTAGGCGTTTTGGACACTCTTCGCAGATATAACTCTTATTTCATCCGGCTCAATTTCATTCCTTTATTTTTCTCTCTACTCTGTGGAGCACATCCAAATGACAGTCAGTAGAAGGAATCCATTTATTTGTCACTCAGAATTGATAAATGGATACTTCCTTCATGAAATTATTGTTCCAGTTTGGGTTCTCTGGCATTCTGTAATCACCTCCTTACTACCAAAATTTTCTCCTGCAAAGCAGCTTATTTTCTTTGAACAAAGGGGGGATATTTTTCACTCTCAAGCTAAAAAAAAAAAATAATAGTTAAGAGTTCAAAAATTTTTTTCAAAAATACGTGTTTTGAGAGAAGTTTGTGGAAAACCTGTATTTGGAATATTTACATTGCTGTACATTACAGCTGCGTGTTGGCATTGGACACGATAAAACAATGAATGTAGAAGTAGATGCACATATTGTTTCCTAAGATGGTAGGAAACTAGGAACACCGGTCAGACTTCAAATTCAAGGGGGATAGGAGGGGACATTGTTCGTTACCAGAGCTAATACTCAGGAAATTGTACTGCTTAGGGAGCAAGAAAATGTTTGAAGTGTGTTTACTATTGGAGTAATGGCTACTGGTTCTGCCTACTAAGTCAGTAGGCAAAAATTTTAGCAGTACATTCAGTGATGCATTGTTTTAAGTATTGAAACTCCTGTTTAGAGATAACAAACTCTAAATTTATCATTTTGGTTTTGGAGTTCTCTCGTTTGCTTTAATAGACATCTTTCTGGTGTTCAAGTTTCAGCCATCTGTCCCTCACTTTGCACCCGACAATGTTACCTACTACAAAGTCTACAGCAATGGAGAAGGTTACAAGCACATCCATCGCATAAGGTACTCAGAGGTAAGAAACGAGGTGTGGGGCTGCTGAATTGTATTTCTTCTGGTCATCGGGGACCTTCATGTTCTAATTTTTACCTTGCCATTTCCCACCCCTTTAGGGTCCAGTACCTATTACTGCAGGAAAATGGGAAGTAATTAGCATAGAAGCTGTAACCGATAACTTTTTGTAAGTATTGTAATTAAGCTATTGATTCCCATCAGGAGGGCTTGTAACAAGGGTCTAAGCAAGCAGGGAGGCAGAACAGGGAGGTGGTGTCATTTAGCTCATAAAAATCTGATCTAAATATATAAGATAAACATTTAAGTATTGTACTTAGCTGTAAATATTTTGTCAAAACCAGTATGTTTTGCTTTTATAGGTACTACATCAGTAATGAAGACAACGGAGCGCCAGGAGGAAGAAATCTCTATAAGTAAGAATTTTTTTCTGCAGTACGAATAAAATATTTGTTAATGAAAAGGAAATTTTAAGAAAAAACATTGCAAAATAAAAGATTAGGATGTTCACAGTCTAATGTGGGATCCTGTATAGGATATTTAATAAAAATCAGTGTAGGAGTATAAACTGTAAAAATATTTTTCTGTAAATTTAGTTAATAAGGGGAAATTCTGAAAAGAAGAAAACAATCCCCAAGCAACAAAGCCCTAAAAACACTCTAATGCTTTTTTTGCTATGATTATAGTTCAGTATTAATTTAACTCAGAAGTTTAAAGTCTGTTTTCCGTAATTTTTAAATCAGTAATTACTTTAATTCTGAATTTTAACAGATTTCATTTGGTCATCTTATTTAAAATGCATACATTTGTTTAGCATAGCTTAAAAAAAAAAAGAAAAGGTCTTTCATCTCTGAAATGACGCTCATCTACTTTGCAGAGTGCTCTTGGAAAGCAGTCCAAATTCTACTAAATGTGTTAGCTGTGATCTGAATAAAGAAAGATGCCGGTATTATTCTGTGTCCTTCAGCAAAGACGCACAGTATTATCAGCTAGATTGTAGTGGTGAGTATATCTGGAATTAATTGACATAAACATGACTCACTGATTAGCTGGGAGGGAAAGTTCACTTCGTCAAGATCTTGATATGTACTCTGTAACAATGATATGTGTTGATATCATCGGATAAATGCATTGGCAGTGGAAAAACATACTCCCTCGTAGGCACAAAAGCACCTCGACAAAAATTACAAGGATAAAATTTGATAGTTCTATCTGTTGGTGGACCTGAACGAGTTGCAAACCACTCCTGTCTGCTCTGCATCTCTTCAAGAGCTGCATGGGGAGCTCTGTCTGTAGAAGGAGTTTGGAGGCTCTGGGTGCAAGGTGAGGAACAGGTTGGGTAAAGAGAGGTGCTCTATGTGTGGGAAGAAAATTAAGATAGTGCAATTCAAAACCAATCCAATTAACATAATCCTAAATTAAGCAATGGGACTGTAGTCTGTCTTTGACCTGTAGTGCTTGTGCTGGATAGTACAAGAGAGAAATTCATCAAAGGGTAAGACAAGTAAAGTCTTCCCTAAAATTTCCCTTAAATTGAAATGTATGTTGTCTTTTAAGATGCCAGGATCTTCCTTGATCTCTGGGCAAGAAGGACAGACAGCAGAGAGGGAATTGTTCTGTCAGGTTGTGCAAGTGGTTGTTTGAAGAAGACTCCTGTGGTCTCCATGACAAGGCTAGAAAATTTCCAAACCATGGTCCCCAACGGATGGGTTGGACCTTTTGCAAAAAGTGCGAGTTTAATTCTTCAGTACCTCACAGCCGTGTGGTTCCCCTGCGAGACAGTCTGAATATTTTACAGGATCCTGTTACTTGAGTTTGGGCCCTGCTAACTTAAAATCCAGCTCGTGCAGGCTGGAGGGAAAAGAGTTCTGAGCTTTTACGATTCGTCCTCTTCCAATTACATTACGAGAGTTGTGCTGTGAGACAGCATGCAGACGTGAAGGTTTCATGCTCTCTTAACAGGTCCTGGCCTGCCCATGTCTACTCTGCACAGAAGCAGTGATGATCAAGGTATGGGATTGTCTTAACGAATAATTTGTGTTGAGCCAGAAAATTGCACTGTAAATTTATTTTAATTTTGTTCTCACTGCTCAGTGTAATAATTAAAATGTCAGTTACAAAGGGTAAATTTAGTGTCAGATAATTGCTGTAGTATAGTTAAGCAAAAGAATAAATTTTATAGCTTGGCATACATTTATTCATAGTTTATTTAATATTGTTTTACATTGTGCTAGAAAACAGTGACTAATGTATGACTTATTTACTTGATAATTGTTTAGTCTCTCTGAAATTGCATTTAGATGAAAAATGGGAAACTAGCTTTCTGGTTGCTAAATTACTGAACAAAAACTGTATCATAAACATTGAATCTGAGAGGAAAAACAAAACTGCAGTTAAAAAAAAATGAACACTGCAGTGTAGGTTGCTATCGTCTCAAATTGAATTTTTAAAGCAGTGCATAATTAGAGCAATGCATTTGAAAATAATGTATTTCGTCTTTGACTCCTACTAACTCTGTCATGTAGTCCTCAGATACTTGGAAAATAACACTGAACTGGAAAATTCATTGAAAGATATTCAGATGCCTTCAAAAATAATAAACTCCATTCGTGTAGGTGGATACAGTAAGTTCAAAAACATGTTTTACCTTTCTCTATTCCTTTCACCAAGTGCTTCAAGGTCCTCTGCTGTAAAACGTGGCAGAAAAGATGGGTGCAGTGGGGATTATTGCAGTTATTCAGCAGTTTAAGGCAAGACAAGATTATATTTTTTTACATCTCCAAACATTCTGGTTTTTTTCTGAAATCCCAAAATATTCATATCTAAAATATGCTTTTTCCCTAGTGTGGTATCTTAGTGTTTTCATGATACCAGTTAATCCACTGGTGGCTTAACTGCTTTTTTCTTTGATTATTACCCAAAAAACAGAAGTCCCAAACACTACATTAAGTAAATAAGAGGAATGGGGGGTGGGGCACAAAGCTCATAAGAATTGTTGAATGTAAGTTAAATTGTAAATTCAAGTTGGCCTTAATTTACAGGTACAAGTCACTTTGGTTTGTGCTAGAAGGTTGGGATACTGGAGGAGAAGTTGAGATATTAGCAAAAAGTGAACACAGAATCCAAATGAAAAAGCTTGCAAAATCATTTATTTAGGCTATATTTCAACAAGATCACTTTTGGATTGAACAGTCACCTTCATAAAAGCACGTTTATGCTCCAAGACTACATAAACCTCTGAATACAGACTAGTGCAAAATGCTAGAAAATGGCTGTTAATGCTTTGCTAGTGGTGCTCCTCTGAAATTGCGTGTCGGATACAGAAGCTTTCTAGATGTGCTCCTTGGCTGAGCACCATCAAATAGACCCGCAGTGGCAGGCCTGGTACCCATCTGAACTCCTCTTGCTCCAGCCTTTGCTACTAGCTTTTCTCTTCATGACAAACTTCCTCTTGATAAAATGAATGAATATTCTTAATAGAATTACATTTTACAAACTGTATTGAGTTCTGTCAGTCATTGTTAACTGTTCTTTTTGATGCCTCCTTCCTTCCACTGTTACCTTATTTATATAATAACTCTCTTTATCTTTGTGTTTTCTGTCTTTTATTTCTGTCACATTTTTACTAGGGCTAAAGATGAAATCTTCCAGGCAAGATGGAGGTTTAAAGATGTTCTTCGTGCTATCAGTTGTATATTCATCTTCTTATTCCTCTTTGTTCTTACTCCTTCACCTCTTCAGGGTAAAAGCTTGTGGGTAAGGGGAATCTATTTTTAATGTCACAAATAGGAGAAATAAATCCATTTACATAGTCCTACTTCAAGTTCCAAGTCTGCTAACAAAGTTTGTGTATATTATCAAACAAGAAATCTTCTCCCATGACTATAGAGTACACAAAAAATTTAAAATTCTTATTTTCTTGTATTCCATTTAGATTGTTTATCTTTCAGTGGCTTAATGTTTTGCATATTCATATCTGGAGAAATTTCTGTAAGACTTGCACTCTGGCTGTTACTGCAGTGCAGCCCATCAGCATTGCTTTGTGGTTCCTCTGCAGCATCAGTTCTTTCAAAATTCATGAGTGAGCAATCGAGCCAGTCAGTTTGCAAAACTTAATACGGTGTGCTTTTAAAATGTTCAGCTCTCAGTCAACAGGGGTAGAAAGAGAAACATAGGTGGAACTGGAATGAATGTTGCTTGAGAAATAATAGATATTTGGATGTGTTTCTGGGATGCTTTACAAACTCTTGTGCAAAGCCTATCTGGCAGGTTCAAAGTATTTAAAATTTCAGTTTTAGTGCTGGGAGAGAAATGTGAGTAGAGGAGGATTTTTGATCTAGTGTGAGATTTACCGTTGTAAAGACTTACTGAGTTTTACATGTAAGCTTTTAATGTAAGCTTTACAAGTAAGCTTATAACGTAGAATAATGTTATGAGACAGCATGTTGAGTCCCCAGATTTTACTATTACTGTAGACATTCCATTTCCAGACTTTCTGCTAACTTAGCTGTAAAACATTTAAAAAAAAAATTGTTAGCTAGGAACTTGTGCCTTTATATATTAGGACAGTTCAAATGAAACTACCTTTTAATTTTTAGGGGGTGAGTCAGATACGTTCTTTTGTGAATCGCAATGCATGTCAAAATATTTCACTGGAGAACTGACCTAAGTCAAACTCTCTTCACTTCTAGACCTGTGGTATCAAATGATACTGCCTCCCCATTTCGATTCATCAAAGAAGTACCCTCTGCTCCTTGACGTGTAAGTCTTCAAGTTCCATGGCAATGTTGTGCTAATAGTCACTTCCATCTACTTCAAATGCACTTAATAAGATTGGGAAACACAATCCTGGCATGTTTTCTAATTACTTCTTGAAGTAGTTTTAAGAGGGAATGAAAAAAAAAAATCAGGCGTATCCCAATTTGTGATAGATTCCTGTACCGTAAGGTGATGTAATGCTTAAAAAGCACATATTTTGCTGGTGGCAGTGAAGCAGATACATTCTGTATCTGCCTTAAGAGCCAGGATGAAGCGTTAGCTTACCTACTTCTCTGCTCTTAGGGTTCATTAGGAGTAACGTTCAGTGAAATTACATTTCAGAACAAAACCTGGAATAAGGCGTGTATCCTAAAGCTGAAGTAGTGAGTGTGATGTTGTGTTTTCTCGGTGGTATTTGACTGTCGGCTGGTGTTGGCCGACTGTATCATGTGGTCAGGATTGCATTCTCTGGTTTTTCATAAATTCAAGGTCATGACCACATGGTATTTGGTCTGTTCTCCCTCAGGTACTTCTGTTTATATTGGTATGTTTTCTTCTCACTGGAAGTTACTGAAATTTAGCTATTCATTAAAAGAGTAATGTTAACCTTTTCCTGTTTGTACGAAAAGCTGGCTCCAGAAGGAAACTAGCTGTTAATTGTTAGATACATCTTTATATAATTAAATTTGGCAGCACTGTAATACTTTTTGACATGCCTGTTCAATGTTTTAATGAGCAGTCAGTTCTCTTTGATTCTTAAGACTTACTTTGGTTTTGATTCTGTTTTTATTGACTTTACCTGACCCTTTTTTGGGATTACCTCTGCTTAATTGTGATCTTGATACCAGAAATTCCACCAGAAGTGTATAGAAACAAAGCTTGATGGAGAGAATTGCTAGTAGATTTTTCTTTGCTTTTAAAACTGGTAAAAATGGGTTGTAGAGCCATAGATTGAATTCCTGATAAGCTGCTTAGTCAAAATAATGAAGGTTTCTTATTAGAGCAGAAAGCAATAAAAACCAATAAAATCCAACCTGCTTTCTTAACAGTTGATGGTTTTAAAAAGAGATACTGCTTTTTTAAAAGATACTTTTTTAGTGTCAAGGCAAAGCAGCAGTTGGAGTCAGTCAGTGTCGCTTTTCTTGTTTGCTCAGTTTAACTTAAAAGTTTACCCTTCTTCAGGGGCTGAAAACTGTCAGCAATAATTGTATTTCAAATGCTTGATGCGAGAATACCTGGTGGCAAGTAAATGCCTGAATTCGGTGGCACTTTTTCACCCAGGTATGCAGGACCCTGCAGTCAGAAAGTGGATTATACCTTCCGCATCAGCTGGGCTACTTACCTTGCCAGCACCGAGCAGATCATTGTGGCCAGCTTCGACGGCAGAGGAAGCGGATACCAAGGGGACGAAATTATGCACGCAATTAACCGGAGGCTGGGAACATACGAAGTGGAGGATCAGATAGAAGCAGCCAGGTGAGCTACAGTGAAACAGTCGGCACCTGCTCCTTCTTTTCTGTGTTTACTGAATAGGGGGGAAAATGCTGAATGGTTTGAATGGTCGTCTGGCAATTACTGGTGAAAACATGACTAAATTCTGCATTAATTTTGTATGCTGAAATGTGTCATTTATGGGCCAGCCATCATTTTTTGCTTAAAAAGAGAGAAGAGTTAATGCTGTAATATGAATTTGCTGCATCTCTGGGTTTGGAGAGGTGATAGCTGTCACATTAGTAGCAGAGCATGCTGCCAAGGAATTTGGAGCTGGAAGTTCTACTCCAAGCTTTTTGCAAGTTTCTGTTGTGACAGAGTTACTTGTATGAACTACTCAGTCTTTACATCATAGTTCATCAGTTGGTTTATGCTTGTAGAACCTCACTAAACCAAATGATACCAGAATGAATCTCTCAGAATCACAAAGAGGTGATGTTATGAAGTTTGCCTTTTTTCAGTTTTAAAATGTTAAGGAGTTTAAGCAAATAGCATTTCAGAGTATATTTTTTTTATACTCTGACAAGTGCCAGCCTGTCCTTTACTACTGTACTTTGAGTGTTGCTCCTCTTTTAAAAAAAAAAAAAAAAAAGGCAAGGCAGGTGATGACGGTGATGAAATCTAACTTAATAAAATACAAACATCAGTGAGTGTGGTTTGAGGGCTTTTATAGAACATCCAGGTTTTGATTTTTCACGTGCACAGTTGTTTTTCTGAATTTCTTAGACATATGTGCCTGAAGTATTGTATGTTTTCATATGCATTCCCTTTGATAAAGTTGGAAATGCTTATTTGTACAAGAGGCAGAGTTGGTGGAAAATAAGCACATCTGTATTGTACCAGATACCTGTAATCCATTAAGTATTTAACTGTTCTGTTTGGTTTTAGAAAATTTTCTGAAATGGGCTTTGTTGATAAGGACAGAATAGCGATTTGGGGTTGGGTAAGTACTCAAATAAGTGTGGCTGGTTTATTATTTAATTGTAACAGCTATTTGTTGTGTGGCTGTGTGTGTGAGGTGTTGGAGTGTTTAAGAGTGAGGCACCTATGGGGTCATGACACAGTCCCAAAACTGAACTGAAGGACATCTTACAAGTGCCTGTATACATCAACCCTTTGCAAGCATTCAGGAGCCTTTGGAACAGAAATCAGGTCTACTAGAGGGATTAAAAACAGTTTAAAAGGATACTGTCAAGTTCCTGTGTGCAAGATAAACGAATATTTTAAAAAAATAATCCAAGTATATAATCAATTGTGTCCCTTTATATTAGTTAGATGATGCTAATTTTTTAAAAAAGATGTAAAATTACATGTGAACCAGCTGCATGGCATGATCGTCGTGTTTTTACTAGCAGCCTAAGAATATCTAAAACTGCTGTATTGTTGTGCTTGGCTGTGTTTTACTGCAGCAGTACGTCCAGCCAGAGGCCTGATTTCTCTGACTCGATGTGTATTTAAAACCTGTCACAGTGGAGGGGAGTGTTTCATAGCATTTACAGACCCCCTCAGCTGCAAGGCTAGGTGTGTAGGTGGCCTTAATGGTGTCCATTTATTCCAACTTTGAACACTTCTCTGGCCCAGGCTGCTCTTTCACTGCTGTGTCCGATGTCACGGGGGCTATTCTTGCATGCTCTGTCCAAGCATACTGTGCTTAAATATGTGCAGGATTGCATGCAGATCTTTGAATTAAATCATGAGCTGAAATTTGGTCACTGCTGGCGACAGGCACCAGTGAATAAATTGCTTGATGGCAAGACGACGATGATGGTGCCTTTAGTAGCTTTTCTTTGTGGGGCTAAACATCTGTGTGTCGTATGAAGTCAAGTAGTAACTTCAGTGGGAAGGAAATGCTTTCTACAGAAATGGAAGACAACGCATTCCCACATCACTCCTTATGAGCTGTGGGATGAATAGTTGCAGAGCAGTCTTCTTTGGGGCTAGGTTGGGGTTACGCATCCTGGGTACCGAACCTGTGGGCAAACAGATTTTCTTGAGTCTTGAGATTGGCAGCCGCTCATTGTCAGCTTGTCACCTATGTGCCTTAGTTTTGTTTGCCATAGGTTCATCAGTAATGTCTTTATGGTGGCCAGGTTAGACAACATATTTACACGTGGGCTTAATTACTAAGTACATGCATTACTTTGCTGGTCTCGTTGGGAGGACCTAAGGATTGGAGCAAACGTTTAAGGGCTCTGAACAAAGGTACAGTTCCATTTGCCTGTAATCATGAGATCCAAAAATTGCTCTTCTTTTTGACTGTGGGTGGGCACATTTTCCTAAATAACCCCTTGAAACCATAGTGAGGGCAGTCGTTTGGGCGGTTGGTGACATTGTTTAGGTATCTTGCTGCCTGGATGCTCAAGTGTGTCAGATATTTACTCATCTGTGTATCGGGCGAGACGGCGGGTGAATTTTCTGCGCATAGCGAGGAGCGCGTCGCGGCACAGTTCCGCCCACAGACTCAGCAGAAGATCCCTCGCTCTCCAGTCACAGCCTTGCTCCTGACGCTTGGGAGGAGAGTTAGCAAGTGAGCTGCCGTAGGCCTGCTCTGAGGGAGCTGTAAATTTTCGGGTGCCCTGGTGCAGCTACTCATCAGGCAGGTGGTGGGCCCCCAGCTCTGCTTCCTCCCACGCCGCCAGCACGGAGAGGGACACAGCGGTTCAGCAGTGTCTTGTTTCCTGTCTTTCGCTGCTGCCTACGGTGCTACCACACACTGTCATCCTCAGCTGAGTCACGGTTCAGCGGCGTTTGCCCCCTTTTCCCTGGCAAGTTCTTCATTCATGGGCGCCGCAGCTGCCATGCGCTGTTTGATGCCTCTTCCCCCCACTGAGCAGGCTGGGTGAGAGCTGACCCAAATTCAGAATGGAGTTCATTAATATGAAAACGCTGAGCCTATAAATGTCTGGTGAACCGTTCAGCAGATGGGCCCCATCCTTTTCTTTCCGACTAAAATAACAGCAATGTTTTCTTCTCAGTCTTATGGGGGATATGTGACCTCCATGGTGCTTGGCTCTGGAAGCGGCGTGTTCAAGTGTGGAATAGCGGTTGCCCCCGTGTCACGTTGGCAATATTATGGTATGTGATGGTTTCCTCGTTACAAGGATTCCCATATGTCTTGCAGTGCACACGCTGCAAAGTGTTGATTCATAGTGCGGAACTTTGATTATCTACTAGATACCATGTAAATGCCACTTGGTCTGTTTTTATGAACTCTTGGGTGCTGAATTTCAGAATTAAACCAATGCCCTAAGTCTTATTTCCCATTTTAAAAAGTCAGATCCACAGTTCCAGGTAATCTCTTTAACCTTTAATGAAGGATAAAATATTGAAATACTTGTGGAATTACTGTGACGGATCTGTGTTTGGTTTCCAAAGCTGCCGTGTGTGCCGAGACCAGTATTGTGTGTCAGAAATCCATTGCTATTAGACTTTGCTTCTTCAAAATGCTTTTTCACTTACAAGAATGAACCGTGAGGCTTAACATCAAACTTGCATTCTAATTTACTGTTGCAAAGTAACAGAATAGGATTTGAATTTTCTTGGTGAGTTGGTGTTTTTTTTTTTTCCTTTTAGAGTATAAAATTTGGATTTTATAAATCTAATTAATCTAATTAATCTTAGGAATAGCTTGATGTGAGGAAAACCTGAACAAGCGGATAAGTCTGTAGGTGCTTCAAGCTTATAGTGTATAAGGTTGTAGCTGCATGAGGCTATAAACAGTTATAAGGGCTCTCCTTCCAGATTAAAAAATATTATATACAGTTAAAAATATAATATGTGCTGGTTCAACGTGGCCACATTTTGACATATTTCTGGTTTCGTTTGTCCAAAACCATTCAAGGGAAAGCTTTTCCTGGCAAACCTCTGCTAAATAAGGCTAAATAAAGCACAATTTATTATTCTGCAACTAGCACAGAGGCTGTGTAACAGCGTTATGATGTGCTCTGGCTAATTCAGCTGATCAAACCAAGCATTAACAGTAGTCCATTGAGGATGTAGGGATGTTCTCATAGTGTTTTGGTCATGAATATTACAGTATGGCAGGAAATTTATTTTTTTAACAAAGATCAGGATCTCTAAAATACCACTTTCAGTTGATTAGATAAAGGAAAGGGTTATGGAATCCTGCATATTCAGTATCAGAAAAAAAAAAAACAAAACAGCATGATCATGCTGATGAGAAGTCAAATGGACATCACAATATGTCAAGAGTTTTGATTTGTATGGCTTAAAATAAAGCAGCAAATCTGTGAAAAAGATGATAACATGCTAAAAATCCATGGAAAATCAGTAATAGTTAATTTTTACTATAAATAACATGGAGCCAAGCTGATTCCCAATCCACTCCTATATTTGCATCTTAAAGATTTTTAGCAGTAAATATTTAGATAAAATATCTAAGATTTTTTTTTTTAAAAGCTAGTAATTTACTGCAAGATTTTCAGTAATTTTCATAGGATTACTGAAAGAATAACAATAAGGTAACATTGACACAAAGTACTTTATTAATATTCAGCATTCAGGTGTCCATGGCAACAAGAAGATTAAATATTCTGAATAATGATGGTTACCTACCCGCCTCATTGTGGAAAGCCCGTTTTTATCTTTTTCTTTTTTTTCCAGCATGCATTCTAATTATTTGTATTAATGGGTAAAATTTCTGGTACACGGAGAGACTGAAAATTAAGTAGTAGATTCTGTATTTATTTTATTTTTTTTTTCATTCCAGATTCAATATACACGGAGCGATACATGGGCCTTCCTGTAGCAAGTGATAATCTGAACAACTATAATGTAAGAAAGAAAACACTTTATTTTTGGGATGTGTTGTTTGTTTTCTAAATCACTCTTTTTTTTTTTTTCTTTATACAGCCTAGTTTGTTTCTTCTTTCCAGCTGTAACTGTTGCATTGTGCTTTCAGAGGCCGTAGTCTCATGCATTTGGATTTGTCTGAGGCAGTTCCTCCTTGCTGTATAGTGTGGGTTTTGTGTTGGTTGTCGGTGTATTTGGCTTTTTTGGGTTTTTTTACATTCAGTTCCATTTGGCTACTTTGCAAACTGCAAATCAAGCTGTAAGAACTGTTTTATTTTAATCACCAAGAAACAAATTTGTTTTAAAATTTAATATGCTCGTGGGCAAACTATGCTTTATCTTAAACAACATTTCCACCAAAACAAATGTATGCCAGTTCTTTCTGAAATGTAATTATTTTTTTTAGATGGGTATTATGTTAGGAATCTGCAAGTTTATTTCAGGGAAGGCAAGATCTCCCAAATATTAGGGAACTTTGACAGGTAGGCAAGTCTGTCCGTACTGTGATCGTATCAAAATCAAACAAATTGCAGAGCAGCCGAGAGCCAGCAGTGTTGGGGCTGGAAGTTGGGCCCCATCTCCACAAAGGTAGGATGGCCAAGGTTTGTTCTGAAATGCCTCTGAAATACCTAATTTCTTTGTTCAGAAATAAAGAGTTTCCAGGTGTTCTCATGGAAACAAAACACCTGCAGATTTTTTTATTTTTTTTTTTGTCCTGATGAATTGTTTGACTTGCTCTTACCTGTGCAGGCTGGTTTTTGTTGCCCTGAGGGCTTTGTGGAGTGTCAGGTAACTGGGAGTGGAGCACAGCAGCCCAAGCCTTCCGTAAGATTTTGTTCCATTTCAGATGTAAGTGGAAATAAAGTGGCTGTAGAACTGTGAGGGATCTGAGGGGTACTTTGTGCCCTGGTTGGTGGGATGTTTCACAGAGGTGTTCAGACGTGGTGATGCTGGAATGGGTGGTAGGAGAAAAGTGATAGGGCATTCTCTGTGTTTGGGTTGGTAAATAGGCTATAAGACAGTTTAGCATTGATTGTGTCTTGATGTATTAAAAAAATAAGGGTTATGAGAAGAAAAAGAGTGTGAGGATTGTTGCGCTGATTTAAAAGTACGGTAAAACATATAAATGCATACACACATGGTCTGAAAAGTCTGTTTTGACGTTATCACTACAGTAATCTGGTTTTTTGAACTGCTGTACCAGACATCCTGGTCAAAATTGAGGACCGTGGTAGTGACTGCTGGAAGATTTGGTGCTGTGTCTGCCTCTTCTGCCCAGCGAGGGGGACTGACCAGCAGCCCCCTGCCTGCCTTTTCCCAAGTGGGTTTCTTTAAGGCAGTGGGAACAGTAGGAGGTCTGCGAGGTAGCGGTGTAAATAGAAGTTACTGTCGTCGTGCAGAACGAACGTTAACGCTCTGGGTGCACAAAGTCATTCACCAGCTTCACGGCACAGATGGCAACAGAGGACTGTTTAATCCTTTCAAGCCAGGAGTCGGATTTTCTTGGCATAGGATCCATTGCTGGCAATGGCCACGTTGAAACTGCCAGTACCAAAGAGCTAAAGGTTTCAAATGTGTTACTCAGAGGACTAATTGGGGAGAATGGTGGCTAGATGGAGGAGGGGTAATTGCACAGATCGGGTTGTCACAGTTCACTGCTGCTTCTAGAGACAGGAAAATGCAACCGATGTCCTCATTCATTGTTCAAAGCCTCAAATAATGTATTATTAAATTTTAGTTTTCCATATAAACCTGGAGGGGTGGGGTAGCTCAAAAAGCAAGTTGGTTGGTTTTCAGGTAGCACCAATGGAAGGGTGGTGGGATTTTGTTGTTGCTGAAGACCCTTACTGACTTCAGCCCAGCATGTTCCTGGCTGACAGCCCCTTTGTTCGACGTCCCAGTAGCCAGCCTCATGGCCCCTTGTCGCTGATGAGAGCTGTTTGCTGAACTGAATGTTTTTTAGCAAGTAAATGCAAAACGTGTACTGAAAGCTCTCCTAGCTGAAGCTGTTAAAGCATTTTTGAACTGTTAACTTCGTACGGTGAGGTTTGTGCACTGCATCATGTAATCTCTATCCTCCTGCATCCGCTATAAAGCTGGCTTGGAAAGGGAAGGGTTGCATAAACCCTGTACATCGATTTTTAAACTCTGCCCTAATTTAAAAGAAGGGAGACTGTGTACATACCTGCTTGGGGGAGATGCGTGCTGCCAGGTGCCTTCCTAGTGTGCAGAGTATTATTAATGACTGTGAATATATAGTCTCAAGAAACTAGTTGTGGTAACCCTACCTTTGTATTACTGTGACATCAGGATTCGCGTTTATTGAAGGAAGAGAATCTGAGAAGTTAAAGACTTTTGGTCAAGAGTCAAGTCTGAGGGATGATTCACACTCCTCTGAGTAGGCTAATTAGGTGCGATCGCTGCCTTTTAAGATAGTTGTGAACTATTAAAAATTAGAGCTCTGTTAAAGAAAGGAGCAAGCCTGGGTGGAGCTTCCAACAGAATTGTGTCGGGCTCCTAGGCTGAATGGCAGGGAAGCTGTCTGCCCGGGAGGAACTGACCCCGATGTAAAAGACTTGAGACTCAAGCAGGGCAGAGCTGTAGAGGTCAGATGCAGTAGCCATGTAAAGCGTACCAAAGAGACTGTTCAACTTGTGAGAAGATTATTTTGCAGTTCACTCTGAATTTGATATGCTTTTGGCAAGTGTTTGAAACAGTCATAGATTTGGCAATCTTTTTCTAGCAGATTTGAAATGTTCAGTCCTTAAGAACTGCTGCATCATTAGGTTATGCAAAACAGGGTACAATTTTGTAAATATGCCATCTTGTACTGATTTGACATTTGTTCTATTATCTGAGAATATGCTAAAGGGAGAGAGACCTTCAGTTTCAGCCAAACCGTAACTTGTTTGTGGAGTGCTGATAAAATGTTGACTGCTGTGTGAGCTGTAGAAAAGCCAGTTACACTCAGCAGGGCCTAATTCTCAGTACTGGTACACGTTACCTTTTCCGAACCTTTGTCCTGGCAGTGTAACTATGACATGGAAGGTGTAAATTAAGGTGTAAGTATTTGCTGTCCGCTTGAGGTTTGTTCGGCTGCTGTAGCTGTTGCTGTGTGCTGTAACTGTGCCTAACTTGAGATTGCTCCCTATCTTGCATCCTTCTTTTTTTTTTTTTTTTTTTTTTTTTTTGCAGAAGCAATGTTTCCTTAAAATAAATTTTAGGAAGGGACTCTTCATGTTGAGTACAGGAACAGCAAATGAGACATCACTTGCAAGTGAGAAAAAAAACTGAGAAAGTATCTCTTTTGTGTCTTCCTTCTTTCTTAAGTATTTTACAAATAGCTTTATTTTGTTTAATGCTTGAAGGGGAAAAATAGTGACATCCTTTTTCTAAAACAGCTTTTGGAAAGTCAAGTTCTCAAAAACTGTAGCTTGAGTCAGGCTTCCACTTGCAGAAGATTTGGTGTCCCTTAAAACCAGCACTAACTTGCTGGAAGAAAGCTTATAAAGGCAATCTATTTCTCTCTGCACATGTGGAAAAATGATGCACTCAAAGGATACTGCTTGGTTCTTTTTCTTTTTTTCTTTTTCTTTGTATCACTGGGTCATTATGAATTGTTCTTTTGGTCGGCTGCTGTACCAGTGCTCCTCACTGGATCGAAGTCCTCTCTCCAGCTTTTGCACTCTCAGAACTATCTGTTCTTACTCCACAATACCAACTCATTTCAATGGATAGTGCATGGATTTCCATATATTAGGTGGGATTTCTGGTGCTCTGCAGTCTTCCCCTATCGGAAGAGGGCAACTGCAGTGTTATGGATTGGACGGTGTTTTTTTTTCTCTGCTGAGCTTGTTTTCTAAATTTGATTGAATAACTGCAAGAAGGAATTCTTTTCACTTATGAGGGTTGTGTTTTGCTATTCTGCCATGACAAAGGGAATTTAATATTTATGTTTGCTTTAAAGAGTTGTGAGCGTACAAGAGACATAAGGAAATCAGAACACTTCTGCATCTTGTAATACAATGTATTTGACTTTTTGGAGGTACTAAATGCAAATCCCTGTGCAAGGATGCAGCCTTAGTGCAAGGTGGGGAAGGATAAAAACCAACAAACCACCATATTGTTTTGTTGCTAAGTTTTACTGTTGGGTTTTTATTTCCCCTTGCTATAGTGGTTTTATATTGCTGTAATGTAGAGAAAACTTCTGCAGGGATTCAGCCATTTTCAGCAGAGAACTCCGTAACGTTGCTTATAGAAGGAAATCTAATTCAACGTATTTTTGCCCCATTGTGCTGATTATCAAGCCTAAAACATCTCATCTCTTTTCTTTTTCCCACTCTCAGGGCAGAGAACTATCCTATTCCCTTTCCTTGCATAAATTAAAGATCTTAACAGCAATCCTTACTTTCCTCATTGTTTAATGCCTAGTGACACTAGCAATCAGGTGGTCAGTATGTTCTCAGGAGTATGATATTACTGTGTTTTAAATTTCCTGATAAATCAACGTACCGTGTTTCAGTTCCCAAAACATAGCTTGACTTCTATTTATAGATTTTTTTTTTTGCCAAGTGGGTTTTTCCTTCAGGCACTTCTGTATCATTTTTCGGGGATGGCATTGTTTTCAACTTCTCGTCAGCCATTTTTACTTGAGACTGATGAAATATTAGCTCTGACTTACCTAAAGGCAAACTAGTGGATGTTTTGGTGGGGAAGATCACGCGTGTAGTCTTTGCAATATCTACTCCTCGCTATCATAGGGTGCACTGTTGCCATGGCAACGTTGTTTTTTTTTAACTTGTCTGCAGTGGCACAGGAAACCTATGGCAAGTGGTGTGCTGCAGACTAACAACGTGTTAGCAATGGATTAAATGTGTATCTCGCTCCCAAAACTCTTCCCCCCTGGACTTGCCTGTTACTTTGCAGCCATAACCCTTGGTAGTAATTACAGCCCCGTGCTGTTGGATACACGAGCGTGCTGCCTGGGGGGTTGGGGGGGGGGGGGAAGGGGGGAGAGGAGCAGGAGTTGTTGGTTTTTAGCTGAAGGACCCCAGACTGTGTCAACAGGAATCAAAGTCAGTTGGCAGCAAATTGTCTTCTAATAAATAGCACCTTTTTTTCTTTTTTTTTTTTTTCCCTTCCTTTTCTTTAATTTCAGAGTTCAACAGTAATGGCCAGAGCTGAAAAATTCAAGGAAGTTGAATATCTCCTTATTCATGGAACAGCAGATGGTGAGTTGCAGTTAATTAGACATTTTAGTATTACAGACAGGTTCACAATTCGACTACTGACAAAACAAAAGCATGAAGGGGCAAGGCTGTTACATTTACGTCAATAAAATAATACTGCTTTCTGCAGCTAATTTGTGTTTCAGTCAGCTGTGCTGGGAAGTCTACTGTGTTCATTGCCTCGCTTTTCCCCCTGCAGAAGCAATTTTTTGTTTACCTTTTTCCTCTTCTTCTTCCACTTTTCAGATAATGTTCACTTTCAGCAAGCAGCGCAGATTTCCAAGGCTCTTGTTGATGCTGAAGTGGATTTTCAGGCAATGGTATGGTTCTGTTTTGTTTATCATCGTACAAATGGATTTGTATTATGAGAATAATAGCAAAAACGCTCACTGTTCATAGGTATAAGTAAGTCATTTGCCAGCTTAAATGAAAGTTCACATATTTGTATTTCATGTTCAGTAACTGATATTTTAATACAACACACCCCTGTATGTTCTGTACCAAAAAAAAAAAGGTAAAGCAACTCCTTCTTGTATTTGACCTTGTTTACTTAATCTTTTATTAATTTTTTTTATGTCCTCAGACAAACAGCCAAGCCAATCCCAATCTGTGCATATATGCAAAGTCCAATGAATAGTACCTTAGAGATAGGATAGAAAGGTTAATGTCAGCTAAGACCAAGATAACCTGTCCTTCACATTTGGGGTTTTCTTTGTTGAACTTGTAGAACAAGTAGTTATTTGCCCCTTCTTATGGTGTACATGGAAACTCTGAGGCTACATTGCAAGCTCTTGCTTTCCTACCTTCTCCCAGCCCTTGCGGGAGCAATGCTGAGGAGGATGAAGTACGTAAGGGAGCCAAGTGCATGGTTGTCCTTCAGCCAAACTGGCTGGGCTCGCAGGGTGCAGAGATCAGGCACCACACTAAACTGAGGAGCTGCATCTGCCCTCCATGTGGCCAAGCCCTGTGTTCATTTTGTACTTTTAGATGTGCCGGAATAGATGGTGCATCCCACACACAAAGCAGGGACAAAAGTATCATAGCAGCTTCTTACCTCCATCGTTTCTTTGCCTCCATGCTGAATTAGCCTCATGCTCAGATAATTTTAAACAGCTCCATGTTTGTTTTTATATCTATCTGTCATGTTTGATCTATATCATTTAGATGTAGCTAGAACTAACCTTCTCTCTATTTTTTTCTTTCCCACAGTGGTATACTGACAAAGACCACGCCATCAGTGGTCAAGCACATAAGCATATTTATACCCACATGAGCCACTTCATAAAGCAGTGTTTCTCACTGCAGTAGCACCAGCAGTTTGGTTGGTCGTAGTGGAACTTCTCCAGAAAATGCTGTAGCTCATGTACACTGAGCCAGTAACAACTTTTATGAATCAAGATGAGACGAGGGTCAACTCTCGAGATACCTGTGTACACAATGAAGTACTAATCTTTATAATTATTCCTGTTGCCAAGCAACTGTTGCAATTTTATTGTTTCTGTTTAATCAGGTCTTAACATCCCCAGAATGTAGGTGTGTTGCAGACTTCTAGAAAGCATGGTACTTGATTGAATCAGTGGCTTTTGATATTTCAGTCTAAAAGAGAACCAGCCCCGTTTCTGTATAAGGATAATGAATGATGAAAATGTCACAGAGGAATCAACATGGAGATCAGTTGAGGAATTAAAATAATGTTTCCAACAAAAAAAAAAAATTAACCCTGTGATCATTTCTGTGAAAATACTGATAAAACTTTAAACAGATTTTGCAGAAATTACGTAATGTTTGATCAATTACTATTTTAGAAATGGTATCAGAAATGCTGCAATGTTAATATTTTCTATGCAGAATGAAACACTTTGTTTACTGTAAATCCTTCAGCTGATATTTTCTCTGCAATCTTTTGGATTACAGTTGTAGAATCCTTGCAAGGAAAGTACGTAACCAGCTTTCACCAAAGATTTTGAATGTTACCTGGTCAGACCAATGGCACTGAAATTCTTTGTTTCCTATCATAGTACTGTGATTTTTTTTTACTTACTTTACACTCCAAAAAGGGTGCTGCTGTGGGAATCTGCGCTGGTAAAATCTTACCTGGAAACTCTAGCAACCCACTGTTTTCTCTACAGGAGAGAAAAGCTGTTGTTTTGGTTTTTTTTTTAAGAATTTTCCTATTTACTGATGAATGGGATTGATTCCTTGCACTCAAAATATTACTATGCAAAGTAGCAGTTTAAAGCAAGGGCTGGACTGTAGCTGTCATGTGAACATACTATTAAGCAAACCTGCTTTTCCTGGCAGCCTACAAGTAAACTTACGCTTTACCTTCAGCACTCCAGGTAGGCTTCTCCAGCTGAAGATAAGTTTTATTAATTTCACATACATAGAAAAGATGCAAGCCACTTGTACTATAAACTGTGCTGCTTTAAAATAATAAATGCATTAAATTATGAAAATAAGTGTAGTTGGTATCATTGAAAATGTTGCTTGAGAAACAAACTCCTGGAATTTTACAAAAATCCATTCATTTTAAGAGGGACTTAACAGTGAAGTTTCTACTTGTGTTTAACGGTATCATGTAATGGAGTGTGACATGATTATCTAACACCTAGCTTCTTGATACTAGATACCAGCATGTCATTATGTGTGTATTGTGGGTTATTAGTGACATTAGGTGTGAATGTGTAAGTCTGTGTAGAACTCACACAGACAGTTACAGCAAAGGGGATGGGGGGAGAATGTCAAGACAGTTTGTGCAGCTTGTCCTTTGTGAGAAAGAGAAAGGGGACCTGAAGTGAAAAATAAGTTTGGTTTTGAAACCAAAAACCTTATTTTCAAAAAATAAGGCTCTTTTGAGAAACAAGCTGGAGATGGGTATTACAAATATAATTCTGGGCTATATATTAGTTAGAATGAAATATTAGTGGTTCTAACATAGAGTGTCATCACTGCTGAAGTTCTATAGCATACAGGCTGTCAGTTGTCTCCAAGAGGTTATAAGATCCGCATCTGCAATATTTTTGACTCAAGTGAAATAAACATAAATCAGTAGAAAGGTAGATCACAGCAATGATAGGTAATAAAAAAGATCATCATTCTGAACTTCTGGATGGCTTGTATATGCAAGGGGCAAATGGCTGTTGGGTTTGTGTTTTTTTTAATGTTATCATTCTATCATATAGACAAAAAACCTATTTTTGTAATCCCCAAACTGTATTATGGTCCCAAAACTAATTATATTATGGTTGGACTAGATGATCTTTAAGGTCCCTTCCAACCTAGATGATTCTATGATTCTATGATTGATTAACTAGGCTGTCATACATATTAAAGAACTGCAATTACTCCTTTAGTGTAATCAGAGAAGTGTTAAAAAAAATCCTTTTAAATAGAAGTAAAAATTACATGGTCTGGGTAAGCGTTAAGTAAAGATGCAGTTCTGTGTATCTGACCTACCTTACTGATGCTAGCACCTCACTGGGAAACTCTTCTGTTTCAACATAGTTAAAACATAGTCCTGTTTTAACTTGTCTTACTTGTGAGGCATAACAAAGTCCAGTGCTAAGAGTCTTCTATTTCTTTGTCTGGAAAGGAACTTTTAAGATATGCTGCAAATAAAGCATGATGCAACTTTTGAAACAAACAAAAAAAATGTAACTGTTCTAATAAACATCAACTTAGTGTTTAATTTTCTCTCTGGTAGGTCTCCCTCAGCTCCAAAAATAATGTAGATGATAGAGCTGCCTCAGGGAACCAACAACTTCCTTGAAATGCACGAACGCAAGTAAATACCTAGAGCTGAGGCAGCAGAAGCAAGCTGGCTCCTTTCATTGTGCACGTGCTAGAGTTAAGTGCCTACCACTTACCTTTTTTTTGTCTGGATTTTTTTCCATGTGAAATGGATAGTTAAGTTTGTTCTACAATACATTCATGTAAAATCCTCACAGAAGCAGCTGAAGCCTGAGGTGTTACTGTTACCATTCTCAGGCTGGAAGGCTTCTAGTCTTTGGTTTAAAAATCGGTGAAGAAGCTCAAACAGATTAAATAAGATGGAGTCAGTACTTAAAGTATGGGGGCTTGGCAGTAGCCACAGCTAGGCTTTAAGGCCTGTAAGTTTTTCGGTAGCAGAAGTGCCCACAATAAGCAGTAGGCTAAGCTGCTCTTCTACAATTAGACACGTTAAATAGTGGAGCATTGAGGAATTTTAAATTGTATGACCTTACCTCTGTAAAAAGATTGTAAAAATTGATCTGTAGAAAGACCCAACTACTGCTGCCTGGTCCACATCATCTCTCTCGGGAGCAAGGGGAACCAACTCGCGACCAGTAAATCAGAATTTAATTCCCACTGTCTTCCTGGAACAGGTGATTTATGTGCCATCCCCGAGGGCGCATGTACTGTTAGAGTCATCAACTACACAGGGCCAGCCAACACTGCCAGCATGGCATGGTTCGGTGAGATTCCACTTGGAAATGGAGCAGGACTGGGCTCTACAATTCATTGATTTGTGAAGCATATTCAGGTGTCAGGTAGACATTTAAAATACTGTACCATATTGCACACTTGTTCTGGGTGTAAAAATAAAATTGAAAATTAGTTAGGATAAATATTTATTTTCACATAACATTTCTTAATTGTGAAAAACACAATAGTCTATTCACATGTACACATAAACTTTTGTAATAAATTACATCCAAGAAATTGAGTAATTTTGACCAAGAATATGAAATTAGAAGTAAATATAGCACTACATTTGCTTTATATTGTGTGTGATTTCAGAATGTTAAGATTAACATTGGAGTAGCATTTAAATTCACACAAGAACAGAGTGACCGTTTTAAAATAAAACCACTCTGAAATACTGAACAGAAATACAGAATGCCATTGAATACACTGATTTCTTAATATTCTAAGAGTTGGTCAAGTAAAACTAATACATTTTGATTGTATACATTATCTGTAACAAAGTCAGCAACATATTAAAACACCACCAGGCTGCTTTCGCGACAAACCAGTATTGAACTTCTATACTAACCTTAAAACAATTGGAATCTTACAATTTATCATCAAGTACACAAAACAAAGCATTTTACCTTAATGCATCAGCATTTTTTTTCCTAAATTTACAAATACAAACATTGAATTAAATGTAAATCCTTCTTTGTGTCCATTAGATTATTGTTTTTTCTCCATAAAAATGGCCTTTAACAGGCTTTGATAATGCTAACTCAAATTTAGAACAGAGACCCTATTAGTTTGCAGCAAAATGCAATTATCTGTTATGGCTATAGTAGTAAAACATACACACTCACACCCACAAAAACATTAGATGGAATATTTTAAATGTGCTGGATATGAAAAGCTGTTCACATGAAGTCTATGGAAAGTTTATCGTATTTTGGAAAGCTGGGGAATGTTAGAGCCCTGTAGATCAGTTGTTAGATTACAAGACTGTAATTCTTATTTGTAGCATTCAAAGTAATAGCATAATAATGAGAGTTAGCTTTCATTTAATCATTTAAAAATTTATGTTAAAAATATAAAAATCAGTGAATTGCAAATAAAACAATAAAACTTTTGCTCCGCATCTCTAGTAATTCAATACCTAATCTCGTAGTCCTTGTTTACATAAAAGAACAGCTTGAAGGATCAGGCAGTAACAAAACCCAATTATGAAAAAGGTCTTTGTGATGGCTTTAAAGCCCCCATTTTACTTTGCAGTGTTGTTTTTATCTTTTAATCAATATGTACTTGATGGGATAGTGAAGAGCTGTAACAAAACCAACAGCAGGATACCCATTTAGGTATCATACACAATTACTGTCTGAAATTAAGAGGTTTACAGTTGTTAGTAGAGAGAAGACAATATAAATATGCCCTTTAACTAGCTGTATTTTAGGCAATAAAGAAAACCATTGGGCAGGTGATATAACTGCATGTGAAGTATAGTTTGTATTTACAAAATTTTCCCTATTATAAAATAATGACATAATGCAGCTGTTTGGCCTACCACAGCAACATTCATACAATGCAAGATAAGACACCGAAATCACAGATTGCATTTTAAGAAATACTGTACCCATGTTTCACATGAAAGGATGTGGTGGTGTTTTTCAACTAAGGTGAGATAATGTTTTAATATATTTTTTTAATATATATTTTATATATATGAGCCTATGTTCCAGTTACATATAAATTTGAGTATTAAACACACTGTATTAAATCAAGGAAAACTTCACAAGTACAGAATCTGACCCTGAAATCCTCATTGCAAAAGTAATCCATGACTTCAAAAGGACAGCTTGAGGAGGAAAGGATTATCCTTGTTAGTTTGTTCAGAGGGTCAGATCAGTTGTTACTTTAAAAACTTTAACGTTTGCTTGTCAGTTTGGGTCTCCTGAAATCAGTTACTCAAGTTAGGTGATTAAAAAAAAAAAAAAAAAAATCGGAACAAGTGTTTTCAAGTTCATTTTGAATGAAGATTATTAAGTATTCTCACACAGAAAAAGTAGCAAAATACAGTACAAACCTATTAACAGGAAAGTTGAATTGGAAATAAACTTTGCTTGTTAAATTTATGATAAGAATACTGATAAATGGCCAGTATTAGAACATGAAGGGTTTTTTTTGCATTGGCTACCGCAGACTTTTACACAGATACTAGACAATGTAGACATTTAGACAAGGTGAAATGAGACAAATATTGCACTACGTTACCTGTGCTAGTTTGAGATGAAAGACAAAAGTTACAAGGTCAAATCATTTATATTTAGTAGTTGTGGCACTCCATTCATTCGTTTGTAAAAAAATTAATTGAAGAACAAGTCATAGACAAGTCTCCCGGTCAACACCTTTCCCTGAGTCAGCTTTCTTCTCTGTTCTGATTTCAGCACTAGGAAAAGAAGAGGAAAAAAAAAAAGTTAGCAGCACCATCATATATATTAATGATCTACTTGAAAACCAACACGGCACTGATATTTTAATTTATTTTTCATGCTGCATAGCACAAACCGGGAAGCAAGTGAAAGTTTCAGTGCTGAGTGGTACAGAAGACATCAGGCAACACTCCAGTGATGAGATAGGTAGAGAACTTAAGACGTACAGACAGAAGACACATCAGCCAGCATGCAAGCAGAGACAGCCACCTTTTTTTTTTTTAGCAAATACAGCTGTTAATTGATTAAGTAATGGTAATGGTACAGTTCTCAGACAAAACGGGCATTTTCTTAAATGACACAAACAAGAGGTGACAGTATTTCCTGTCTTTAAAATGTATGGTGTTGCTCAGCGTACGTTTAGAAGGACCTTTTCTGAACTAAAGCAGTGCAAGCCAATTTCCAAATGTAGTATTTGGCTTTCAGTCTTGACTGGGGAGAGCAGGAGACGGCTGGGGTGGTGGGGAGTGCAATATTCCCCATTTGGAGCTTAATACATACTTCTTCATGTATACATTATACAGAAATAACTTATTTTTTTAAAAAAAAAGCCTCAAAGATCATACAGAAGCCTCATCGCTAAGAACTCTGAAGCATAGTTCAAATGCAGATTCAGCTTTTTTTTCCAGTTAAAACAGAAAGCAATGTATGTGCAAAGCAGATGACTTCTTTGTATGTGTGTGTGTGTGAATACAGCCCTAATTTAAAACAGCATAAATAAATAAAAAGTCATGTTCTTGCAATGAGTTTCAGTCACACTATGAAAATGCAAAGAGGCTTCCACAACACAGGCAAACCAAGCCTTCAACAAAGAGCAGCGGGGTATCTAAAAAAAAAAAAAAAAAAAAATGGTTCTGAGAACAAACCTGTATGAAGCACATAACCTACCAGGTTTCATGGGAATAATTCCTTAACTAGAATGAATGAGAAATAGGCTGAGTTACACAAGGCTTAAAGAAAGCAGGATCAATTAAGGTGATTCATGCACAATTTTACAATCATCTGACATTTTTCTTCACATAAAAATTGCTTTAAGGATACAATTCAGTTCAGCCAAAGCTTACTTCTCTGCCTGTGGCAGCTTCCAGAGGTGTTAATGGAAATAGCTAAAGAATACCAACTTCTGCCACTTCAACTGCCAAATCTGTCACCTTCTGTAGAACAGTGATAGAATTGGGTATGTTACACTTTGTGCACACAAAGGGTATGCAAACAAATTCCTGGGGGGTGAATTTAAAATGCAGCAGGCAGAGAGTTACCTGTGCTTAGTAAAATCAAACACTGAGGATGTGTTGTGTGCCTTACAGTCTATAGTATTTCCACGTTTTAGGTGCCTCTGTGATACCAGGAAAGTCTTTCTTCTATTTAGGATTGATGTCTCTGAGCATCTCCTGCAGATGTAGGCTTTAATGCCTTGAGAAATTTGAGAAAAAGAAAAAAAAAAAGGACAAGTCCAGTCTTTCACTAGTGAAACACTTAACTGCTGGATCTGCAAGGGACTTGGAGCTCTCTTCCACCCTACCAAGGAAGTAGTCTAACAGGCCTAAAAAGGAAGGTTTGGGATGTGAGATTTGCATATCTTCAGGTAGAGAACAGAACTTATACCATCTATGAAGTGATAGATACCTCTTTCTCCGCTACTTTAATTGACCAGCTAGGACTACCTTCTTACATGGTCAGATCTTCTCCACGTGTTTTGAAATTGCTAGCTGAAGGGCTTAATATCATTAGGAAAGACAGAGGAACATTTAATTACATTTATCAAAGAAGGCTATATTCCAGATAGGTGCCTTGGTGGTCAGTTCTACCAAGACAGGCTCAAAAGCCGGTATCTGGGTCCCTAGGAATTTTAATAAAAAATTAAGGTTGGAAAATTGTAAAGCTTAGGTGACCCTACAGTTAGGCAACAGTTGACTAAGTAAGTCTCATGTAAGTCCCTTTATTAGACACTTAAATAGACACTATGCCTCTTCACAGAGCCAGGGGCAGATTTTATGACAGATACTATCCATGCATCAGGCTGAGAAGTCATTTGTATAAACCTCTCCTGTCTAAAATCTCTTTGGAGAGGATCTTAGTTTATTATTGGCCAGTCCTTCATTGGCCAAGTCAACTCAGTATTTAATTAGTACAAAGAACTTCCAGATTTTATGTATTCCAGAAATCTCCCTATGTTGTTAATTGACCAGTGCCTTACATAAAAGCCATTACATGAAATCATAGTATAATATCATAATTAAATTATCCCCATTCAATAATATTTTGGGATATTCATAAGAAAGTAGACCTGACAACAGGAAAAGGAGTATTAAACACTTCTGTAGTTGAACTTACTTCAAAAGGCGTCAGTAAAATTAGTTTCAAAACAACGTGGTTTTTTTCCACAATGGTAAGATACCCTTCACTGAAGGGAACTGTGTGATTTCATACTGGTGATTTTGATCATTTGCGAAAATTATCCTTACAACTGCTACTGTTCCAAGCTTTCTTTTTTCTCAGTACTCACCTAGGATTGAATTATATCTTCATGTAATGATACATGCATTTAAGAAAGTGTTTCTTTAGCTCTATCTCTAATATTATTTAAGATTGCTGTTGTCTGTGGCTTTGCTTATCAGAAAGCAAGCCTTCCAGGTTTAAAGGGTTTTGAATCTACTTCTGTCTGCGAATCTGAGACAAGCTAGAACACATGAAAAAGCGGGATTCCAGATTCTGTAAGAGGTTGCTTCTTTACAACAGGACACTCATGCCTAAAACCATAAAACCTGTGATCCATTAGTTCCTTTTCACCCAAGTCTTTGTTTTCATGAGAAAAGAATAGATTGAAATGAGCTCGTAAGAAAATGAGTTTCTATTTTAAAACAGTGGAAAGGTCAAATGATCTTTTACCAGTGTTGTCTGAGCCACAGTCTGAGTTCTGTGTGGATGCTCTTTGCTCAAAGGATCTTTCAGGTTAAAACAGTGCATGTTAACGTGACCTATCATACCATCAAAGAAAGCAACATCCACCAGAAAAATTATAACTACTGCATACCCAGTGGCTGTGAATATACCACATCAATTTCTTCACTTTCTCCAGGCTTTCAGAGCCTGGACAGCAGAGGCACATAAGGTAAGAAATCCCTACTGTCCATCCTTCTCCCATGTGCCACACTGATTTCACTCTGACAGCATCCTTTTCAGCCCACGCGCAGGGTGGAAAGCCAATCATAACTACACTGCTGTTCTGAATGGTAGAGCATTGAAATGATCCCATTGGTGGGCTGCTCCATGGGTCTCTGAAATGAAGACTCTCTGGTCATCAACTGTTGACCTTGTTTATGCTGTTTAGGGAAAGGAACAACACTGAAAGGCAGCATGCCGTTTTGGGGTGACAAAATTAAAAAATGCATTTCAGCACACATTTCTTTCCTCTTACTGCATCTTTTCACCATAAAATAATTACCAGCTGTTTCAAACATGGAGCTTGTTTTGAAAACTAAATTCAGAAATGGGCAGAATATAATTTTATATTATAAAAAGTCAAAGAATTAATGAGGACAAAAAGGAATAAATTCAATTTAATTGTAGATCTACAGTTTCTATTTTTACTACACAATAAATTTATAATTTTAATATCAAGGACTTCAATTAAGACATTTTACATTACTATTTGAAATTTCTTTTCATTCTGTCTCCCCAAAAATTGGATGAATCATTTGGGTTCCTAGGTGACACCATTTTGAATTGGAAGATACAGTCAAGGAAAAGGTTGAGGGACAGGGTCTTACCTTTAGGGAATCAGCATCTAGAGTGATTAGGAAGGGGAGCTTATGACAAAAATGTGATATAAAACAATTAAGCAGAAAATAGTTAAATTTAAAACTCGTGGAAACACAGGAAAATCTCTCTTAGAATCACACTCTGCATGTATTTAAAATTTTCTTAGTCCTGTAATAACTGTAGCACAGACAGAACACTGTTGCTTCATTTCACATTTGTCTGGACTAGAATTTAAAAGTATTTAACTGCTTCGTGTACAAGTGAAGTAAGCAGAAAAATGAAAAGCAGTGATGGAATCTTAAAATTATTTTCACTCCAAGTATTAGTAGATTGTATTCAGAGTACGGGGCTCTTCATATAGACATTTCCAAGGCAGTGATGACCACTTCTTTTTCAAGAGGAAAGAACAAAAGCAAGCAGAACAAATACAACAGCTGTTGTGCAATATCCAGGTGTAGGCTGGTGATTCATTACACAAACATCATGCTCAACTTCATTTTCCACTGTAGCATAATTAAGTAGCATGCAAATATTTGCCTTCTTTATATTTTTTTTTTAATAAATGTACACAGTGAATGCGTGTTTTGAGCTCCGAATATGACTGGACATAAATAAAAAGAAACCTCAAGAAATAAAACTGAAAGATGCTAGAAATGTTTCTAATCCCTAGCAAAATATTCTAATATTTGTTTGACACCAGTATATAAAGCATAATGTAGTAAAAAAAAATTAAAACCTTTTCGAAGGAAAGCTTGACTCCTTATCTTTTGCATTCTCTGAGGATATCAACAATGTCTTCCACACAGCAGTTTTTGCCATTTCATCAGAAATGTTTATCACAGATGGGTCATCTCTAGGCAAGAATAAAAGTAAATACAATAAAACAATGATCAAACAGTCGTTGTTACTTATTAACTCTAAAAATGTCTCTGAAACCTGATAGTGACAACAATAAATGACTGCAATTTAAGTTAAGAAATTATGTTAAACTTCAAAAATCCTGAACAATGATTTAAATAGTCTCTTTAAAATCTTAGCACTTTTTTAGCATTTTCCTCCTCCAACAGCAATTAATCACAGTAACATCAATAAAATATATTGTTTCACTTCCAAACAATAGACAGAGAAAAATGAGGAACCATGAAATTAAATATTGCCCAATATCTCAGAGGATGCCAGTGGCATAGTTGGATTAAATAAGAATCCTAAGAGTTCCTAACAGTTCACAAAGTACTTAACGCTCTAAAACTCTACCTGCTTTTACAATGCTTTTCAAAGCAATCAAAAACCTTGACAAAGTCAAAGATTTAAGAAATGTAATAAAAACGCCCCAATTAAACAAGTTAACCAGGAGCTTTGAGCAGCACTTCAGGGGCATTATGTCCTTAATTTATCTAGATTGCTCCAAATATATTTTTACACACTTAAGAATAATAAAGTCTTAAATGTTTTAAGGGCCTGCCTGTATGTAATTCCTGACTTCATGGTTTTACATATGGCTTGACAGTAACTTTCAGTAAACTTGTTTTCACAATGTTTTGGGGCACCACTCGATCAACCAATGTCTTGACTCTTCTTCTGAGCTGTAGGACTCTTATTCTTACAGTACAGAAAGTCAGATATTATCCAGGCAACTACCTAAGTAAGCACACTATAGATCAATACAGATCACACCTCAAGATAAATTAAGCTAAGTATTGCTAATTTAAAATAGAACAAAAAGTATGGACAAAAGAAAAAAACAAAGCATTAGAAATGTGATGAATCAAAAGTAAGAAATAGGTTTAATAACACAAACAGCCTTAGGGTAGCTTCAGGTTAAAATACAAGAGGAGGCGACTGAGATAACGTTCCTATGAACACAACATTAACGCAGAGGTTACTATCAGCAGATATTTCAAACCTCTATTAAGAACTTTCTTTCTGAAAACTGTAAATGAGAGTCATTAAGATCTGGCCACGTGTATTATCACTATCTATAACATAGGTTTTCATACTTAAGTATGAAACCCCGCATTATGCTTTTTTACCCTGTACAGTTCTCACATAGATAGGATTTTAATGAGAATGTTTTAAAATTTAGCACTGTAACAACCTAGTTTTTTCTGGGTTGTGTTCAAAACCCATCCTGGCTCCCTACCAGCATCAGGATGAACTGTTTGACCTAGTCTATGCCTTCCTTTCGTACTGGGCAGGTCAGAGGCAAAGGTTCACTGTGAATGTCCTGATCCTGCAGTCCGGCCCAACGGAAAACTGCAGCTCCTTCTCCCAGGGACCGTGAGATCAAGTGGAAAGACTAGAAAAGGGCTGAGCTTTTAAATGCTGCAGTATATGGTTCAGTTCACCTATCTGTACCCTACTACCAGACAAACATCCTCCTGACATTCAGTAAGCATTAAGAATAAATATTGTGGCATGTTTATTTTATTTGTGTAATTGCAACTCACCTAAAAGAGGAAAGGTATATTTTACCTGTAATGTCCTTCTAGTGGTAACTGAACAGTCCCTTCCTCTTCCATTGCTAACATACTTTGCTCTTCCTAGAAGGAAGGAATTTAGATGTGAGACAGGATATGATGTTGCAAAAAGTGAAATTTATATACTTTAATCCTTTTCCCCCTTTTAAGTGTTTATTTGAAGTTCTTAAAGACACTTTTCAACTCTTAATTTAAATATTTGTAATTTAAAACTCTTTATTTTAAATGATATATCTTCACTTGTTTTCAATGTCAAGTAGAGGAGACTTTTGTAATAATAAAGAAAGAGAAAAATTAGTAACACTGAATGAGCAACTGTATGGTGAATTTTAAATATGAGGCATAACAGGATATATACGTTGCAATATTAACATGCAAAAATTAGGGAAGCCAAATTTAAGTTTGCACTCACAGTTTTAATACTCATAAATTCTTGTTGCAATGAAAGGTAGTGAAACAAGAAACCAAAATTAGTTTTCACTTGAACAGGGAAAAACTTCCGTGAGTAAAAGGAGTGAAGAAATATCCACCAGAAGTCAAGTCAAGTATTTACAGAGTTCAAAAATCTATCTAGGGGAGAACAAAACAACACCCCTCAAGCACCACATCCTGCCTGCAAGAACAAAGAAAAACAAGTCCCTGTCTTTCAGACATCAGCTCAAGCCTCCACGGGAGGTTTCTCAGGACTCACACTCCTGTTAGGTCAGGAGAACCACAGTCAGGAGGTTAATGTGCCTTCACATGAACATAACCATCAAATCCTGCCCTAAACTGTTGCACTGTGTGTATGAGTATAACAGACACCCAGAGACCTCCACATCTGTCTTTCCTTCATTTGAGGACTTTGTAACAGTTTACCCTGGTGCCAGCATGAGCTGGCTCTCCCAAAAAGACCTTAGCATTTTCTGGCAGATTACCCAATCACACATTGATAAGTTGGTATTAGCTGGAAGAGCCAGTACAATTTTCCAAAGTAGCAGAATTTAAGTCCTCTCTGCACAGAAAATTGTTTCTTCTATGTTTTAGCATTACAACTATTTTAAAAGTTGCAACATTTTTTTTCTCTGATTGGGAGAAGCCACTTGTTCATTCCTGCCTCAGAAAGATTTAATTGATTAACACTGAAGAGGCTTCCAAAGGAGGTCTGTGAGAAGGCATATATAATATCCTCTATAAATTTACAAAGCCTTGGAAAAACATGGCCTAAAAATATAAAAACAACTTAAGTGATGAAATTAGGATCCAATCAAATAAGTTTCAGATCTTGACAACTATATTTCTGAATATTCTCGTGGGTAGAATACTTCTATTTTTAAAAGCCGTGTGATAGCAACTCTCCAATTAATTCCTTGGGCTACATGTCAGAAGTTTTATTACTAGTTAATTTTATCATTTCCAGGCTTCACAGCTTCATAAGTTTTTGACAGTTGAACAGTTTTAATAATAGCTCCAAATATTTTGAAATGCCAAAATATGTAAAAATAACCTCTCAAAATAGACAGTGAATGAAATAAAGTAACACCAGTAGATTTTCCCAGTTTTGTTTTCTGATGCCATCCTATCAAGCATGGGAAGGAAAGTGACATATAACCAAAACATACGGATAACAAGGAATTCTTTCCAATAACCAGACCCACAAGAAGAGAGCTACCTTGGTTACTTTTGGTTACTCTGAGTTGTGATGACAACAGATACTGTGATGAAACAACTCTCTGGTCTGCTTCGATTCCAGGGTGAAAACAATGACTCATGTATTTTAATTTCAGCCCAGTAGTTTTACAGGCACATACTAAATAGTAAATAATCATCATTAAGTTTATCACCTAGGTAAAACCTTTCCCTCAAAAGATATTCTACGAAAGTTTGTTGAATGTATCAAAGAAATGAAAGTTACAGTTCTCTTGGTTACAGGTGAGGCAGTGAGTTGCCAAAGGTCACAGAAGAATCCTAAAGGCAGAGAAATCTAGTTTTCATAGTTATACGTTCACAGTATTAGCTCATGTCCTGTTTCTGCAAATAGACTAATAGGAATCCTTACACACACCACTTCACTGGTCTCAGATCACATCTAAAGGCATCCCCTAAGGATAAATTGCTGATTTATGCATTCACATTGTAGAGTTTTTGCAATACCTTTGTACCACCAAAATGTTATGCCTCACAGGTCCTGGGCTTTTGCAGAAGTTTTCACAGCATCCCAGAGATCATAGGTACAACAGTCCCCAGAGCACTCCTGCCTAGAAGTGACCACAGTCTGCCAAGACCATGTGGCATCATCTACAGCTTCACCTCCCACTGCCACCCCAGCCTCACACCATGCTACTGTTCAAAAGTGCTGGCACAGGACACGATTCCCATTTAAAATAACCTGGCACCAACATATTCTAGCTACTGTTCCTGCAGGTAGTGCTTCTCCAATGAGATTCACCCTGCACCTATTTGGGCCAAGTACTGATGTTCTCTAACAGTTGACATTGATCAGGTGGCTGATACCAGGGACAAAGGGCAAAGACCTTCATCCCTTACACATCAAGTTACTCTATATTCCCACAGTTTTATATGATATTCAAACAAGCAATTCATGAAGCAGCAGCTAGATGAAAATGCTATCAAACAAATGCAAAACTGGTTAGAAATCTACCATCAGAAAGATACGTGTTTCACTGTCAAAACAGAAGAACATTCTGAGTGGAAATGTGCAAGAATCTGTCCTGTATCAAGTTTATAAGAAATTATATGAAATGCATATTCATCGTAAGATGATTAGGGGCTTGGAACATCTCTTATGAGGAAAGGCTTGGGTCTTTTTAGTCTGGAGAAGAGAAGACTGAGGGGGGATCTGATCAACACCTTATAAATACTTCAAGGATGGATGTCAAGAGGATGGTGCTGGTCTTTTTTCAGTGGTGTCCAGTGACAGGACAAGAGGAAATGGGGACAACATTGAACATAACAAGTTCCATCTAAACATGAGGAGGAACTTCTTTATTTTGAGGGTGGCAGAGCCCTGGAACAGGCTGCCCAGAGGTGGTGGAGTCTCCTTCTCTGGAGACATTCAAAACCTGCCTGGACACGTCCCTGTGCAACCTGCTCTGGGTGGACCTGCTTTGGCAGGGGGGGGTGGACTAGATTATTTCCAAAGGTCTCTTTCAACCCCGTATCATTCTGTGATTCTGTGAAAAGAGACAAGGAGTCCAGATCTGAAAGAGTCAAGTAGGTGACAGTGCCGCAGGCTGTAAGCAAAAGTCTGAGGATTTAGTTAAGAGGGGTAGGCAGTGTCACTGACCTTTTCATCAGAAAGTGGAAGTAAATTGTTCCTGCTGTAGCAGAAACCACTCTGCTGGCTCAGACTGTAGGAGAGATACTGCACAGGGATATGACACTGCTGAGCGGGGAGGGCACATGGTGATGGCATGTGACCTAGGTATGGCTCAGGTGCCACTGGGACATGCCATGCCCCTTAAATTCTGCAGCGCTCTCCTCAGCATCTCCAGCAGGGATGAGACCAGTCCTAACACAGCATCAAATTGCCCCAGGCATCTGAGAGCTTTCCGTCTAACAGAGGTTCATCCCTGCACATCATCTGAGTGAATCTCAGGAGCAATCCCAGGAGCACTGGAGATGTTATGTTATGTGACAATATGGCAGCATAAGAATCTACATTTAATAAATATCCACATCTAAACCTATTAAATTTGTAACCCTAAAAGGACTTATGTAAAATATTGAAAATATTACAGTTTGGATACTCTTAAAAAGCCTGTATATTGCATGGAATATGTCTTATTTACATACTTTTCTCTAAATATCTCAAGGAGAAATTGATACAGTGCTAAACACCAAAAAAAAACCCAAAAACTGAAAACATGACCCACCTCTTTCTCAGCATCTTCCAGTTTCTTTTTCTTGCTCTCAGGCATCAAATCATCTAACCAACTGAGCTCCCGCTTAGTAAAAAAGAAATCCATGAGTTTTCGGACAAATACCAAAGCTAGGACCTGTAAAGATATTAATTCAAAGAATTAGGAAATTAAGCAAGTAAATATGACAAATATACTTTGTACAGGAATACTTTCAAAAGGTAACAGTTTACAAGTAGAATTTTAGCCTTTACTTTGAATAGGCCAACAGCTATACTTTGCCATGCCTTCAGATGAGGTATGGCTTGAAGCATTTAACAATCCCTGAGGTCAGTAGGTATCTTCTTTTCAATTAGTGAAATTATTAGAGAGAAATTACTTAAGCAGCCAAACAGATTCTTCTTTTATTTCCAGCAAGGCCCAGAACTATCAATAAAGTTCCTCAGTGAAATGAACAATCTTCCTTAATAAATTAATGTTCTTTCTGTAAAATGATTAAGCACTACTCCTTAAATAAAAACATCAAAAAATTTTGGTTTTTTTTAAAGAAGAAATTTCCCTAACAGAATACATAGTTGGGCTATCCACACATACAGTGTTATCTAGACTCAAACTAGAGGTTATATGTAGAATTTTTTCCTTACTTAATACAGTATGAATTGTCTTTGAACACTGAATCAAAGCAATATTGTAATTACCTGCCCACAATTATTTTTTTCTTCAATAATAATTATCCACAAGTGAAAAGAGAGTTTTAGAAGAAATAAAAAATATTTCATACCATCATAGGAAAGACAATGGCAGCTCTTGAAACCTTTATAATCCACAGAAGCACAAGACAACTCAGCTGAATTACAGTGAAGAGATGGACCTTTCTAAGAGGAACATGTCTCAGATATATAAAATCTGGCTGGTGCTTTGCAGGCATCCAGAATAACTTTATCCTGTCAAAAAGCTGAAAGAGAAATTTTTAAAAGTTTGCATCAAAATGAGCTGTAGGATAATCTATGCTGACATTCACACGCTGCCTAAGAGATCCTGAATATCCTAAGAATCCGGCTTGTTATTCTAAGGGCAAAAACTGTGCAGAAATTCAGGAGCACAGAAAAAAGACTACCTCAGTTACAATCACAGCCATGATTCTATACTAGTCCAACAGTGGTAAAGGACTCATCTTTGAGCTGGCTGAGCCACCAGATTAAGAATGAGAATCATGTTATTTAAGTAAAGTTTAATTATTTGGTAAATCATACCAAAGGTCCTTTCAATTTTAATGCACATGTGTCTCCCTAGGTATTTCTATTGCAGATGTGCTTAGATATTGAATTCTGCAGAATTACATTCTGTATAGTCATACTCCCGGAAACATCCTGCTCATAACTCCATGATATGCTGTACACAAAGAAAATAGTTCCTTTAAAATAGTACTGCTAAGATTTCAAGTCAAGAGCTGTTAATTTAGGCAAAGCCAGACTTCAAAGTAGAAGTGAATTAACTGAACCAAACTAAATGGAAGCTGGCTCCTGTTGAGCATACCCACTATTACACAGCCTTTTTAATAAATACTAAACTTTTGTTTAATGCCATTAAGCCAACTGCCATGCCGATAGGAATGTACATGAGAGGTTCTACTGTTTCAGACCTATTTGTCTCTGTACTGACCTGAGACTTTGTGTCGGGTGCTACAGCACAGTGATGATGGTGATGCACCATTTCTCCCTGCATGGATGAGCCATGCTATCTATATTCATGCAGTCTTCAGAATTTCAAGTTTCTGGAATTTCTACTGAGCATGTCCAAACTACATTTCTTAAAGGCTTATAATTTGGCCAGATTTGAGCAGATTTCTTTTTCACAGAAACAGCAAAAAGCACATCCTCCCACAAAAGCCATCTTATCAAATCTCAATTCCTTGTCCCAGCTTGGGGGAGGGAGAAAGGAAGGGGGATGTTATCCCTTTTCCAAGTAAAGATAGCCAGATCTAAGCATGCCTTAAAAACACTCTTCCATAGTGTACTTTCTCATACCCTTGTTCCGAGAAACAAATGAACCATATTAGGCTGAAATTATCTAAACCTTAGTAAAAGGCAAATTAAACTTCTTAGAATATCAACCCAAATGATAAGAGCTAAGCAAAGTTATAGAAGAATAGTCTCTAAATAGAAAACACCAGTTAAAAATCGAGAGATGTTGCCACCTTTGCCTATAAATAATAGAGAGGTTAAAAAAAAAAAAAGAAGAGAGGCAAGACATTTTTAACTTGCAATCAAAAATTTAAATATAATGAAAGAAACAATCAGGGATTTTCTTTGCTCTTTGTATTTGGCAACCTTTTGCACAGTATAATTCATGTTCTCATCATGGAATTAATCTTTCTCGATTGTCTTGGAAGGTGTATCAATACCTCAACTTTTGATAACAAACAAAGGCACACTTGAAAAATCGAGTGTTTGTGTCAGATGGGCTAAAAGATTTGACATCATGCCATTTAACACTGCGGTCACCTAGGAGCAATGGTACACAGGATACCATTGTCAACCCTGAAGTGCCTGCCTCCTGCCAGGGGCTCCTACTTAAGGCAACTGCAGGAATGCTGCCCGCCCTTCCACTAGACTTGCCCTTCATCCCCGAAGCCAGAAATGGAGGAGCATGGGACTTGCAACAGTTCCACTTCCCTGTCTGGGGCATTAATTTGCATGGGAAATATCTTCAAAATCCCACCTGTGTTAGTTTTGGGGTGAGTTAGCCAACAGCCTCATACGGGCAAAGTTCAAGATCACGCATACCACTACAAAGACACTAACTTGGAAGCTGAAAAGGCAGCAGGCAAGCAAATGAACAGGGAGGCAGGGGAGAGGGAAGAGCTCCTGATATTCGTTACTCAGTTTTTAGGCTCAGCCAGAATCCCTTGATAACAAGGGAGAACGGAAAATCAGCACCTAAAAAATAAAAAAGTGGAGCACATAACATAAAGGGAACACTCTATTTAGAGAGAGCCCATTTTCCTTTTTAAGTGAGTCACTTTCGAGAATTTAAGATTGGCAACATTCCTTTAAGATTACACACAAAAGATAATAAAATAATATAAGAAGAATAACTACATATTTTATAGAAAGCATCATCAGTAACACACTTTTCATAAATCCATTTTACCTGAATTCCCTTTAGAGATGAAGCACCCATGTAAAGAAATACTCCATAAAGTACTGGCATAGGAATAAACTGCAGAAACAAGCAGAGAAAGGGAAAAGCATATTAAATACCACTTAACAATTTTAAATGCTTCTAGAAAGACATTCTAAACAGTTGAAATTCAAAGTGCCATATGCCTGCATTAATCAGACAAGTTGTAAATTCAGAGTCACTCAATTACAAATTAATAATGTTTCTCAGAGTATAAAGCAAAAGAAGAATCTGGCTCTACAGTTTTATTTTTCTCTCATGGCTAGTTATTACAATATACTATATTGACTATTAATAAAAAAAACCAGAACTACATGAAAAATTAAAGTATTTGTTACATACTTAAATTCTTTACTTAAAAGACTGCTCAGAAGAGCATCTGAATAGTAAAGCTATAATCCTCAGAAAAACGTTCAAGACACACAAAATATTTCACAATGCTAGAAGGAATGTTCTGTGCTATTAAGCATTTTAAAATGGTGAATGACTTTTATGGAATTACTTTTGTGGAAAAACTCACTAATTTCACAGAGACCAGATGATTCTTAAAACCACAAAACTTCTCTTGCAAACATGAAAATATTTTCAAATTATCCAGAAATCACAAAATGTTTTTAAATTTCCTAAATAAATGTACTTATTGGTTTAACTTAGCAAGACTGTTTTATGATAATTTGCCATCAGCCCAAAGTATAGACCAAGGGTGAATCTTCATATATACTACAGATCAATGGCAAGAACTCCCTTTGACTTCAGTCAGGTTCAAATTTTTATCACAAGTTTTTTGTTTTTAAAATGTTATATGTCCTTAGCCATTTTATTATGCAAAATTAGAGTTCCACTTTAGATTACCATTGTGTAACATGCAAATTACTAAAGCACCTGGAAAGGGCACTCAGTAAATAATGCAGTAACAATAGTGAAACGTTCAGTGGAGTGCTTTTCCTTACTGCCCCAAATTACCTTCAGGATGCTTGTCAAAAAGACAGATGAGCCCATAAGGACAAAAATCATGAGCCCTGTGACTCTTTGCTCCCGGATTCCAAGAAATTTTGGCTGCTCCCCTGGAGCAGAGCATTCTGATTCCAGTTTTAAGCTATTCACGTGGGAAATAGAGAGGACAGTGGCTGCAACAAACCATGGCAATCCCATAATAGAGCATACTCCAAGCATGACTGCCACCATGAGTAGGTCGAGATGGTATCCACATCCTTTCTGTTAAAAAAGTAACAGGAAGAAGATATAAATTAAGGAGAACACTCCTTGCAGGCATTCCTAATGAACACCTAGAGATCATTAAAAAAATTGTGACATGTAGAAAAAAATATCTTTCTTCTATGTGTTATGCAGGTTGGGTCAGTAGTGATGGCAAACTGCTTATCTAAGGGGAATTCCTACTAGTTCACAAGAAATGCTTATTGTCATTAGACTTATCCCAGTTATTATTTAAGTGTACGTATCATAAATCCACTTTACAACAGGCACTAAATACCTTTCCCGCTTATAAAAGAGATGCTAGTAAAACAATGGAAAACACATACATTTTCTGTTTTAACTAAATCTCTTCTCTGGATAAAGGGAAGCAGAACAAGCAGCTACGCTGCCAACTTTCCACTGCACTAATCTTAATAGACCCCCCCATCCATCCATAACACAAGAGGCAGAAAAATACGTATTTAGTTTCTTTCCTACACAAAAATTCTTAAGTTAACATTTGCAAAGTCAGTTTATCTTATAAAGGGCCATAAAAGCGCATTTATCCTTTTAAAGCTTTATAGATGATAAGCACGTGATAGTAGTTAGTTTTCACTAACATACTTTCATCTTACCTAAGAACAGATAGCTAGAAATTAACTATAATTAAGTTATACATTAAACTATAAAATAATATTTATCATCAGGTACCGTTTTACTGATTTCCCTATTCAATACTAAAAAGTAGCATCATAAATATTCATATGACAAATCAGTACAAAACCTCTGGGTTTGGATCATCTCTGCAGTAGTCAAATACTCCATAAATTTACCAAGAGGAGGATGTTGCTTTGCTTTTGAAGCAGTGGATTAAACTCTTTGGTCAAATCTTAGATACACTTAAAAACCTGCAAATACAACCTGCGCTTGAAAATGACCCATGATCTGCATCAAGCTTGGTTGTATAGACATCTGCTACCATAGCTGAAAGCTGAAAATCTTCAGTTTTAGTAAGTATCCAGAACCACATTGCAGCTGCAAGCAGAAGCTCAGGCTATTTTCCTTTAAAAAGTCAGGTAGTTGGTTATCTCCACAAAATTTTGCAATATGGCAACAAATCCAATGTCGTGGTCTGATGAAACAGTGATGTTCATGCAAACAATGTGAATATGTTGAACCATAATTTTGCCTGTAAACCCATGCAAATGCCTTTTAACATAAAAAAAGTAACTAAACTAAACTTGGAAGGGTTTTCTACTGAGACTGCCAAAAGCTGAAATGTGCACTATTCAGAATTTGCTATGGGAAGTATAAAAAAAGAGGGGAAAACGAGCTGGAAGCAAACAAATCATTTCTTTCTGAAGACAACTTTTACTTCTAAAATGGGAAGCGTCTGGGTTTATGAAAATGTAAGCCACATACCAAAATGAAAATGCCATCTTATTTGCTTACATTATTTAAAAAGGGGAATTCATATAAAGTAAGGAAAATGAAGAGAATCAACTCTAGCAACCGTCCCTCACTCCCCAAAAGTGCTTATGAGTCTTATTCTCCAAGACACATCTTGACAAACTCAGTGATGTGTCAAACACAGATATTAGTTACACGCACAATGCACTCAAAGAAAGAGTTTAATTCTAAATCCTAACAGAGACACCTTTTTTTACCTTCTGACACATTTATGAGGAATGTATCTGCTAATGCATACAGAATCCGAAAGCATTTCCTCACATTCATACATGATCTGAGGAACCTGACATATGGGAAGAAAAGGAAGCATAGCAACAGGTGATGCTACACCAGACCCCAGCAAAACTAAAACGCAGCAAGACAAGGGGGCAGCCAGGAGGACCATCTGACTCCCAGATGCCAGTGCTGAAAAAACACATTCCAAAGCTTGGCAGCAAATTCCTGCATCTGTCAAGTTAACCACATGCAATGCTATGGATTGACATGAAGAGCCAGGCTGACAAAGAGGGCAAAAAAAGAACATATCAAATGTCACAATCATCCAAGAAGAGGCAGTGCAAAGTGAAGGTTGCAAATGCATTTGCTAAAGCAACTTGAGATTGGATTGCTGCTTATTAAAAGCATGTCAAAAAAAGCCTAAGCTCACTGCATATACATGTACAGAAACCTGCTGCTAGATTTTGCCCAACAGTTTTTCAGAGGGGTGATGTCCCTTTTTCTCTCTCCATCTGTAGGCAACTAAAGTGTTAGAGAACAGAGCAGGATGTTGTCCTATGTTGTTTTAAGAACCCATTGTGCCTCTAAAGCTCAGTTTTACTCTTTTCCCTTCTTTAAGATAGGAAGGGCATAAAAAAAAAAAAAAAAGGATGGTTAGAATCACAGAGAAGGATGAAGAGAGGAAAAAAAAAAATCTTGTATTACAAAATAACCTCTGAATAGTTTTTCAAAATCCAATCCAGTAGAAAAACACTGGCAATAGCTGAGGAGGCAATTGATATTATGGTACTTAAGGAAATTATGCACTTCCAGATTTTTTTCTTTAGGTGAATGGGCATCGTACTCCTAATAAATCACAGGTGATAGTACTTTCTTGATTCAGAATCTCTGTTGCAAATTCCATTCATAAAGACTTCTGTAAGGCTGTGAATCACTGACACAAGGCATAGGTACTACACAGACCAACAGAGAAAAAGCATAACAATTTAAAGGGGTGCTAAGTAACATTTAATAAACTAGCATATGAAAGTAGATGAAGGTACATTATGTAATCTGGAGCATAAAATGACAGAAAATGCAACTATTTGATTGAATACCTTTAGTTTGTGTTCTTTTCTATTGATAATGACAGCTGTGATCTGCTGGTCCATAAAGATAAGGATAGTACAAAGCAGGGCTGGAATTACAGCAGCTATCACTGTCCACCAAGGATTAGGCCCCAAAGGAGTAATAAACCAACCACGATCATCTCTGGTGGGCTATAAAAACAGAGTCATACATAACCATTCAGAACTTTAAGGATTATTTACATTTCAACTTCACAAGAATACATACAAAAACATTATTATGATATGATTTCCTTTAAAATCAATCTAACTAAGAGCACAGAAAAATGCTAAACTTCCTATGATACCCCAAAAGAGAAATTACATATGATAAAATCATCCAGGTTATTATAGACTTGGTTGTATTTGATACAATGAGCCCAGAATTTGGAAGGAAATCTAGAACATTACAGTAGGGTAGGATTTGGGTAATTTGAGCCAGGTTGGTGCCCACACAGAAGACATTAGGAAGCATGAAGGGGCCTGATGGGAGATGCTCACTTACATGGGCTACTAATTAGAGAGGTTGCATAGAACCTGGTGAACACAAAAAATTCAGAACAGTATCACTATTTCCTAATGATAAAACAAGTAATAAATCCACTATAACACACTAATTTGTCAAAATAAGAAGGCAATGCAATTTATCAACAAATTACCTTAAAAGCATTTGGAACCTGAAGTTTTGGTGATGGAATCCCAATGGCATAGTCAATTAAAACCATGGACAAAATAGTGAGAAAAACAGCAAAGTCGCTGACAACAGATCGTACCTATGATAATTGAGACAAATGATAATTTTAACTAAAACATTCATGTGTGATTTATTTTTCTTCATTGTTTTAAGCCATTTTTGCTTACAGTTAAACCATCCTTACCCTGATACAGTTCTCTAACAGAGAAACAATGCAGTGTCCACTACACCAGCAGTTAATTGAGTCTGCAATGCAGATGGAATTCATGCTTACACATGATGAATTACAACTTTTGAATGAAAAGAATGGCACACACCTTTGTTGGGAAGTATCGGCTAGTTTTGAACTGCTTCAGTGTGGATGACAGTGTTACTGTAGAAAAGAATAAGATGACAGACCAGAAGAGGACATCTGGAACATACGGTCCATGATGACCACAGGCTCGTCCAACAAACTCTCCATGAAGCTTTTTACATTCCTATCAGGGAGAGCAAAGTAGTATTGTTCCGAAAAGTATCCATGCTTACTTTCCTAAATTGCAAGCAGATTGTACTGCTAAAAACAGCAGAATCATTTTTAGGTATTTATTCTTTTAAAAATTAAACTCCTAACAATTGTATCTAGTCTGCACAGAACACTCTCAAACCCTCAAAAGAATCTCTTTTTTAACCAGTATTAAATGATCACGTCACTAAGACGTACCATAAAGTCATTAATATAAAACCAGATTTGTTTCAAACTGAACAGTTACACATATATTTTTTTGTATACAAAGATTTGCACCTCCTAATTCCTTCCAAGAGAGGAAAGTGAAGTTCAAAAGCTACCAAGAGAAAGGTTGCCCGTAATGCATTCTCAAGAACTGATTTTTTGTTTTAACTTCACAGGCCAAGCAATTCAAGAAAAAGCTAACTAGAATGTACAGTATTAGCCTAAAAGAAGACCGGTACATGTGGGTATACGTGGGTACGTGTGGGTGCTGCCCACATGGGGGCAGCACATTCCACAAATTAGCTTTTCTTTAAAAAGCAGTCTGATAAAATGCAGCAAACCCCAAAATCTGTAACATAACTATATGATCAAATATGCAGATACAGTAGAAAACATGTCTAGTAATTCTCCAGTATCGTCCTTAGCTTGTTTCATTATATTTGTTTCAAGGTAAGAGGCAGAGAAATAAAGAGTAGCTCTCAAAATGTGAGCTACAAGCTCTGGACTTGCACTCATTTCCTTCTCCTTAAATCCCTCTACACTTATTAACCAAAAAGAAATGCAGCACCGAGAATCAGAGAATCCAGGCAGCAATACCCTACGAGATCAGTATCTTTTAGTATCAAATGAACTGGGTCATTGGCTCATCAGACTCACATCACAGTGCTGTGGCTTGACATGTTATGAGAAACTTTGGCTTTGAACAAAGGCTGGCTTGAAAAAAATCACAGTTGCTATTCGATGACTGTGAGACAAAGGAGTACAAAACCTTTTATACTAGTATAACAGTAAAGCTGGGATAAATATGATGCGTTTCTGACTGATGAAATAAAGGTTTCAAGTGGGGGAAAAAATTTTCAGGAAATCCACAAGAAATTCTCAAGATTCTGGGACATCACACAGAAAACTTGCTCTGGCCTCAGCTAGACCTTGATGTTGGCACATCACAGGGATGAATTTCATCATATACCTAATGAAAAGGAATTTGTCACCATCAGAATAAACACTTTGCTCACACTCCTTTTGTCCTACATAGCAAAAAAAAATCTTGGTCCTATTGTTGTTTTTAGGCGAGAATGCCAATCTAGATCCTCAGAAACTTGAAACTTTTAAATAAAACACAAGCAACAACAGGAAGAAATGAGCAGTAAAAAAATACAGTGGAGTGAGACTGACCAAATATTTATAGACAATTACGTCTGATCTTTTACTGCAATTCTCTAGAATAGGAGAACTGAAGTTTCTTGATGATGCTTGCAAGAAATAAATACATGAAAGTATGAAAAATTTCAGTTATTTCTTTGACAACTATAGGGACTTACGGGAAAAGTCGGTCAATTTTACTGCTACCCATGTAAACTCAAGTTTCAGTAATAAGCTTTTACAGAAGTTTTAAAGGGTTTTATATAATGCAGCCGGTCTTTTACATTTATAGTTAAAACAAAATCTGTTATTTTAAATCTCCTCAGCTGCAAATGTACTCTGAAAAACACTGTCAGAGATCTGAGAAAGTGAGAGGAGGAGTCTGCCCCTGCACAGATGCTCTTAGTGTGTGCTGCAATTTTGAGAATATTCATTCTGGATTGCTGGAATCCCTCAGGCCAGCAGTTCTCAACTTTCTCTCTGCTGTTGCCACACCAACAGAGTTGAGGAACAGTCCTCACTATCAAGACAGAGCAGTCATGGAAGGCAGCTCTTGGTTAACTCATGATAGGAGGACAGCAGTCCTGGTGGAGATGGTCCATTGATTGGCCACATTGGTGGTCCACTAGATTGGCTTTCAAGCACTTCATTTGGTTATAACTGAATTAACCCCATCGTAGGTATATTTTTGAGAGAATCTTTCAGTTTGCTGTCTTTTGCACTCAATTCATTTTCACTGTGTAATGAAATGATCCGTTTGTGAGAAAAAGTCATGACCTGATCTCAGTATAACACTTTAATCAAGTTGTAAATGTTGCCTTCTTTAAGGCAAAGCTGGAGTAAATTCCTTAAAACTTAGAAAAGCATACCATTTAGAAACAAGTTACTTATCCATGCAAGCTACCCAAACTGTTTGTAGCTTATTCCCTTCCTTATCCCTGGAAAAAAACCTACACAACTAAGACATACGTAACTAAAAGGCCTATGTAACCAAGAAATTTGGTCACTGAACGGACATGTTACATAATTTCTCCTCTCCTTCTTCTCCTTTATAGCCTGAGCAGCTGTAAGAGTGTTTTAGGGGAAATAAATACTTCTAGAGTCTTTATACACAAGTGAACTTCTGGCAGAATTTAGGACAAACCCATTGTCATTCGACATGTTTAGACTTAATCTCAGTCAAACTCTTGTGCTAGCGTGTCAAGTTCCCAAAGCAGGGCACAAAATGCACATACTTGCTTTAATGTGTACTATCAAAGGCTGCAACATGCTAACAAAACCAGATAATGCTACAAAGTCTATGTTAATCTTTGTTCAGTTAAGTACATTTTGTGCTTCATTTGAATAAATATGATCAGAAAAACTATGGCAATTTTTCAATATATTTGCTGCAGTAGGAGAGACAAAATTATTTATGCTTATGCTTTTATTTATTAAGTTCCAATTTTTCACTTACTGTCACAGTTAGGTTCCCCCATGGCACATCAGATGCAGATATATTGTAGTCTTGCCAGTATTGTAAGGTTTTATTGCTAGGATGTTCTGGTTCCACACAATTACATCTGAAAAGACAAAATAATATTTTTTTCCTTAATAATAAAAGTTGTATCAAATATTAATCCAAATTATCAACTGTATGATATCTTGAAATTGTGCACTACTTTGCCAGATAATTTTAGTTCAAATTAATTCAGTAAATGCATGCTTTGAAGCAGTTTGTAGTTCAGTAGCTAGCGCTATTATTACAGTATAATTTGCTGTGAGGTGAATATGCATATATAGTACGTAATGTGACATATTTAAACCACTGCCCACAGCAGGTTTTTCCACCTATTTTCCTCTTACTCTCTTGATACTTCCGAACACAGTTTGTAATACTGAGAAGGTGACAATCCTGTTCCACCCCCTTATACCTAACACTTCCCTACATGGGGAATGCTATGCGCGGTTCCAGGCAGATCCATTTTTCAAATGCAAACTGTCTGTACCCTCTTTCTCTCTCTTTACCAAATTGACTTTGCGTGCTAAACTGCTCGGTCAACTGTCAGGGCTCCACAAGATCACCAGCACCAAAGGCCTGTGAACTTTCGTGCCCATTGTTTTGTCTTTCCCCACAGCTGCTTTAAAAGCATGCCTTTTGTTTTAAATTGTGTATTTTAACACACAAAACATGACAACCCAGTGTGGGAGGACAATACTGCAAATAGGCAATTTGAAGTCAAAATTAAGTCTTTAAAGCCTCTAAAGCAACAGTGGGAGGCTTTTTCTTTGACAAAACCTTCAAAATACACAGGATACTCTGTAGGTTCCAAGATGTCAAGTGTGCTTTGTAGTTCTCCTTAAATTAATCCTACTTTTTAAATCTACTATTATCTATCCTGCTAGTATTTTAACATGCTTATGGTGGCTGTAAATAAATCCTGTAGTCTCCTTTCTCATAGAGTTCTCAGGAGTAGCTGGGGACAGGATCGTGTCTGACTGTAAAGCGGAGAGCTATTAAGCATACATCTGTGTTCCAGTTCAAGAAAAGTATCAGTTTATTCATTTAGCTATGCCATCTATTTTCCACAAAATGACAATTCTCACCTAGATTTGTAATATTTTCTACATAAGAAATTCTATCATCTACATTATGAGTCCAGAAGAGTGCCACTGTATTTCAATTACAATACTATACATGTGACAACAACTGCATTTAATGTATACATAAAGAGATATGCAGGTTGTCTTTGTGCAACTCCTTGCTTTTATTTTAAATGCAGCTATTTATAAAAGAAAGAAAAAACCCTTACAGCCCATGAACAAAAAGCAAAAAAAAAAAAAAGCAACAGCATTAAAGAACAGAGGGCCTGAGCCAAAAGTCATTGAAGTAGACTGGATCTTTCAAACATATTTAATATATTTTGGATCAGGCCCCAAGTGCAGAATGAGTAGTTTAATATATTTAAAAATGGATTAAATGAAGCACATAACTACGAGTGAGCTACAGTAGCATAATAAAGTCAACAAATGTCTATGTTATTGCAAGAGAGTATTTGGTGTTCATGCAACAATACAGAGGTGGCTATTTCAGGTTACTACTGTTTCCTGTGAGCACAGGAGCTCCCTGCCCCTGATGTCCATCGCCGATCGCAGACTGGCCAGACGTTGGCCGATGGCCCATTGGGGTTTGATTACAGTAGGCCAAGGTGACGTGGGCTGCTCAGTCACAGTCACTTTCTCACTAGAAGGGAAGACTGTGCATATCACCAACACTACACAGTACAGCTACACTTGCTGCAAGCTGCAAAATTACATTCAAAAGTTAGAGAAGCCAAGATTTCTATTTTCTTAGTCAGAAGCTATAGTTTAATACAGCTCAGGTAATTCACCTTCAGACGAGATCATCACCCTGTTTATTTCTGTATCAATACCACTTTCCTCCTTCACAGCATTCCAGTCTGGCTTTTACCAAGTTTCACAGGCATTTACCGATGGCAGATTGTTCATCAGCAAGTGACTTGTGCAAACTCCACCCATGCAGACCAAAATCACCCTGCACCCAGCTTCTGCATTGAATGGGTGCAGAATTAAGTCCTAATTGTAACGATGAGATCCTGCTTTCTCCTGTGAAGATCATTATATAGCATTATACTGGTTTCAATATTGTATGTCTTTTGGCAATACTGACATTTTGATGTATAAATGTTTTCCAGCATCCCACTAATTGCTTAACATTATAGAAATGTGAAATAGTAAGATACTCCCTGTCCGGCCCAAAAAACACAACTGGAGGTACCATTCAGTGCATAAAATATTATCTAACAAAATGTGACATTTCATTACAGATGTTATTGCTTCAATGATGAATATTTCCCAACACAACTGACCTGCAAGGAGAAACTCACATCAGTGAAATAAGGCTTTCTACTTCAATCTTTTAAAACTTTTAGTCTCTTTCATTGTCATTTTTTACTCCAAGAGGTCAGCTCTCAGGAGAAAAAGTGAAATACACTGAATTGTTAACCACCAACTCATCTTTCTATTTTCTTGATAAAGCATTACTCAGAAGGCTGGAGTAAGTAAAAATGTATTGCCTCTTGGAGGTTCAAATGCTAAGTTCTTGTAAAGTTGTTTAAATTGCTGAGCATTTGCCCACTACAAGAGAGCTATCTAGAGTTTATGCTATTACCAATGAGCAAGAGACTATATATACACCTGTAACTATACTTTCTAAGCAACATACTCAGCTCCAAATACAGTCAATATCAACTTAGTAACATACTCCCATGTCTTTCAGTGATAAGGAGTCAGCAACCATCTTTATTATGCTAAAAGATAGAGAATTATTCATTTGATTCTCTTTCATCATCACTAGGAAGCAACTGTTCTTTTTCATGGCTATGATATAAGCAGGGAAGAATCCGATATTGGTTGTGGTACCAAAAGCACAGGTGACACTATAGTGAAAATAAAATTAATCTCCGCTGCCACTCTCACAATAGATCCATTTCATCACACTGATGACAAAACAATTCTCTTTGCACCTTTATGCTTTTGGCTACTGCAAGATGCTCTGATGTCCTGGGAGCCATTCAGATGTCTAAATACGGGTGGCAATATACCCCATGGTATCTGTGACATCCATGATGGGTTGGCACATATATGAGAGGGTCTACAGCGACTCATGCCTTTGTTTTCACAGCAACTGGAGGCTAAGAGATCTAAAATAGCACTAGATACCCAGACACAGATCATTCCCTTCTTCATTTAAAATGTCCATATTTTGAAACTAGGCAGAAATCAGAAGAGCTTGATTTCTTCTAGGACATTTAAACCTCTAATACAGCCTATTACAAAGTGGTTTATAAATCTGAGGTAGAAAAATAAAGCATTTCAGACAAGACATTCTTCAGAAAACTGCAGGAGAACTGTCATAAAATCAGAACTGACAAAAGGAGAAACCAACAGAAAAATAATGGCCCAAATCTGCTAGCTAACAGATCCAAACATCCAAAGCAAGGAGTTTTTATTGTCTTTACATCTTCTGAAGTGCTCAAGAAATCTCTGGCAAATCAGGATGGGAAACAAAGGTAGATTAGAAATAATAAATTTAAGGACTGGCTGACAAATTGTTATCTTCTGGAGCCTGTACCTCTCTACCTTTTACAGGAGGATCAAGACATTAGCTAGATCTTCAGCATGAATCTAACCATAACAACATAGGCAGTATAGGTCACTGATGGCACCCCCTTCCCTTCTTTGTCCTCCCCACATTTTTCCTAGCTCTTTTTGCCTTTGTTTTATCAGTGTCAGTTTCATAAATTTCATTAACTTGAGGCAGCCATCATAACTTCACTTCTGTGCAACTTGTCCTGTTTTCAAAGAACAGAGCTGGGGTTTGACAACAGGAGCTTCAGGACATCTGAGACACCTAGCAGTGTTCTTCGTGCCCCAAAAGTAATGCTGTTACTATCCTTAATAGCACCCTAAAGACTGTCCATATGATCCCTCTTTATTTGGACAGTGAGAAAGGGAATATGGGTTAGTAAATCAGAAACTTGTTATTTTATATGTAAAGTTGGTGAATATTTTCCCCCTCCTATTGCTGTAAATCAGCCATAAAAGATAAACATTGTTGCCTAACAACCAGTCAGGTTAAAGGTTCTGTACTAAAACCTCTTTAATTCTGTCTGTAAATTTCCATTTACAGCAAAACAAGAAACTTATTGCCTAGGCCTATTTATTCTATTGAAATTAACCTGGGTCTGGTGAGGGAATCCCTATAATTCCCACCTCTTGGCCTCAATTCTTCAGGTTTGTTCTTCTCAACAGCCTGTCATGCACACTCTCCTCACCACACAGACTTTATGCACATGGGGCACACATGCTGCAGCACGGGGCTAGTCCATTCTGCTGCCATTACAGCCAGCAGAAGAGCTTCAAACAAAAGCCTAGCACAATGTAACTAAATAAAACACACTTAAATGGTGCAGCTCCTTTGAAAGTCCCATGTCTGTTCTTCCCTAGACAGTTGCAATTTTTCAGTAGATTGTTTTCAAGACCAAGAGGTACTTACTATTGATGATTTTATCAAATTCATAAGCCACTGTTTCGGAGCTTTTGTTCTGCCAGCATGTACATAATATAAGCTACACTTATTTATACTCGCCAAGGATCTGATCTATAAAACATGCAACTGCACCCTCTTTATGATTAGCCAGCATACCAGTTCCTATTCCTAGAAAGGTAAAATCTCTTTCCGGCTCACTTAAGATAGAGAATGAGATTTGCTCAATATGAATACTTATACTATTAAAAAAAACAACAGGCAAGTATGAAAAATAAATGACAAAACATACTTGTTTAAACAATATGTCTCACTGAATATCAGAGCACATATTTGGTAATGAGTAGGACGTTTTTCTCCAAAGACAGAGTATGCTCTACGAGTGAGCTGTGCACAGATCATGTAACAGAGAAGATGGTATGATATGGAAGGAAACATCACTCATTTTATTTTAAAAGTAAGGTATTAGAATATATGCATAAGTATTCTTTACGTGGCATTTACAAGGTTGAAGGAAAGCACATCAATAGCAGAATGCTATGGATGTTTAGGTTGTCTCCAAATAAACCATTTTAATGTGAATTATGGGCACTCAGAGTCCTTCTGTTTGTATAACAACTGCTGTGGGAAGGGGATAACAACAATCTCCTAGACGATGACTCCTCTTCTGTCCCATACCTATAACATCTGTATATGTCTGGCATTATATTTACTATACTCCTTCTCATATCAACATTCATAATGACAAAAGCAAAGTCTCAATGGAGAAGAGTCTGGAAACAAAATCACAGAATCACAGAATTGTGGTGGTTGGCAGGGACCTCAGAGATCATCGAGTCCAACCACAAAAAAAAAAAAAACAAAACAAAACAAAACAAAACAAAAAAAAAACCAAACCATCACCCACCCACACAGCAGCCCACGACAAACCAATAATCTTGGGCACTAGAGCATGCCCTGAAGA
>JAOQGH010000077.1:18839874-18919139 GCA_025769975.1 Gallinago jamesoni | reverse complement strand
GAAGTGCAGGACCCTGCACTTGGCCTTATTGAACCTCATCCCATTGGTCTCAGCCCATCCATCCAGCCTGTCGAGATAATAAATAAAATAATTAATACTGATGGGAAATGGACTTGTCAGTTAAGTTCTATTCTCAGTATCATGAAACCCTTTCAAAGCACAGCTTTCATGGCAAGACAGGATTTTTTCTTCATTTATTCATAAGATCTGCCATCCTGAATTAGACCATTGAGTGATTAAGTTAAGCAGCCCATCTCTGACAATCACAAACATCAGTAGGCATCCATGTACGTTCTCTAAAGTTGGAAGTCTTTATAGTTTAGTTGGTGAAGTTGAGGAGGAAAACAGAAAAGCCTATAAAAGTACCTCAACAATGCACTCAGCAGCACAACAATTTTACATAAACATAGAGACGGAGCGTTAAATTGAGGGGTGGGGGGTTAGGAACTGATGTTAGAGTGAAGAAATCTCAAAGAATCAGGTTTCTTTGGATAGCACATCAGGAGGAGAACATTGTTCTGTCAAGTGGGAAAGTCTAGAAAACAGATTTATAATGACACTGTAGTTTTGTTAACATTGACTGTCACTCATAAAGGTTGGTCTTTAGCTGCCTGGCACAGTATGCTGTCGTCCATTCATTCTTAGCAGTACTACAGTATGTAACTGCCATACATAGAAATTAATGTGGAGAAAAGTAGTTTAATTACATGGGATATTGTCAATTCATCTGAAAGCTTTCACTGAGAAATAGTTCTAGGATGTCACTTCACCCCACTTTCAAAGTCAAAAAACCATACACTTGAGGAGAAGAGATTCGGTATAATGCTCATTCAGAAATAATATACTGCAATATACTATAATGTTATATAGTCAGCTATATGTTCAGGTGTAGTGTACCTATAAATGTACTGTAACAAAACCAACCACCCAAGGATTTTATATAAGCCTTTCTAGGTTTTGAAGGCATTGTGCAGACCAACTATCCACTACAAACTGAATACTCTGGAGAACTGCGGAGGGGACAAGTAGGAGGAAAGAATGACACAAGGTAGGCACTCCCTGGGCTCACAAGAGGGAGAAAGAGAAAAATGAGTCAGTTGGGTTGGGCAGACATAGGGAAGTCCTAGAATAAATGGAATAAAGAAAAATCATTTCTGGATTCCAGGGTTTGTCAAGGAGCAAAAGGGAACCTGCAGTTAAACGCAATGATGGCAATTGAATGGTTCTGGGAAGAAGAGGGACATTGTTAGGGAAAGATACACGAGATATGGCACAGTTACTTAACTGCAGGGAAAAAAACTACAAAGAAGGGAGAAAGAAAATCTATATTCATATCCAAATTCAAAGAAATCATTACAGGAATTGGAATTCAATTACATGCATGGGATCCTAATGAGAAATTCTGTGCTTATCATCACTGACTCTTTTCATTCCACCTGCAGCTTAAGGAATACAGGGTATAAAACAATGTAATTTGCATCCAATAATAAGGTATTTAGATTAAATCTTATAGATAACGAAAGATGTCAAGCTTGCTTGTGCAAACAGCGGAAAGCACAAAACTAATCTTCACAATGCCTTCTAGATGCAATGATTTCTATAGCGTGCAAAAGATACTGAGATTGACATGATCTTGGCTCCTTAATTACATCAGAGTGGGATTTTCTACTCCTAATGCTTAAGTGCATGTCAATACCAAGACAGATTGCAATATGCATATTACTATGCCAAGAAATCACTTTAAAATTATTCAATGTAATCTGTTAATAATTGAGTAACTTCTGGTAAAGAATTATTAAAAACAACATAAATTCATCACTTTGAAAAAAGAATTAATAAACCCCAAGAGGTCCATAAAGTCCCAAGATCTAAGCAACCTCACACTGAAAAATAATTGATCTTACATAATACAACTATCTTTAAATGCTTGTATTTTAAAGAATACTGGATTGCTTTCTAAATCACATTCCTTTCATCCACACTGCTTATTTTGTTTTCCTTTTGAGAACCTCTGTTTTTAATACAGCCAGTTGTAGGGTTCTCCTTTCCAAGTAAAAATGATATCCTAATATTTAATATATACATTAAAACTGATGTGCATCAGTGTTCCAGACAGGATTTACCAACTGGAGATATGTTTGCTACAGGGATAGGAAAAAGCAGGAGGAGGAGAGTGCAGAAATAAGAGAGTTGCTATGCCAACCTACAAATGCTAATGGCATGACAAATACAAAAAGGTCACAGTAAAAAAAAAAAAAGATAAAGAAAAAAAAAAAGAAAAGGAAAAAGAAAGAAGACTCCAAATCAAAAAGTATGTGTATTTTATTTAATAAACAATGCAGCTACTGTATTTAAATTCCTTCAAATCACTACATTGTAAAAAGACCAAAAAATTGCAGCAGAGTAGCACACTGAAAATCAGGTTGTCTTTGTCCTTCTTTTGATATAGCTCTTCAATGCCTTATTCTTTATCATCCATATCATAAAGATGATGCTTTAAGAAAAAGTTACATATATATGCTGAATGGATTTGCCTACAAGCAGGTAACTCAATGATTAGGGTCAATATTTCAACACAGAGTTACAAACATGTATAATAAAGAAAACAGGTAAAAAGTGCATTAGGACTAGTTATACATTAATGAGATCATGCAACAAAAGATATTTTTTCTTTTTGAGATAGAATTCTGTAACAAACTCATATCTTCTACCTAAAATCCAAACTGTTCTGAATGTTCTTCCTATTAGTCTTCTAAGGTTTGTTATGGGAGATACTAGTAATGACTCTTAGACATGTCCTCTTAAATATAAGAGTATGCAGTGCAGGCATCTACATCAAACTCCTGGAACAGAGACTGTTTACAACAGACCCAAAATGCAGAATAGCGGGGCTTTTTCTCACTTGAAATATGTTTCTAATCTGGTTGAAATACTAACCATTTTAAATTACTATTTTCTGTCTTTTTAGTACTCCTAAGGATAGTACTAACAGCATGCCAATGACTTTTCCTGGGTCAAACTCATATCTTCACCAGGGCAAAGGCACCAGTACTGGGACGTAGACGGACTACCTGTGGACATCAGAGCATCCTGGGAAAGCCCACAGGAGAAGAGAGGAGAGCTGGGCCACAGCATACACGGAAAGCTTCAAATATATAGTGTTCTGACCTATTTATCATCAACTTTTTGAGTGTGCAATTGGCAGAATACAAAAAACCACAGATATTTTACAGTATAACCTGAGTTTTCTAGCATAAAATTTCAGATCCAAGATAAACTTTTACATAAGCTTTGGCTGAGCATTCAAAGAGAAATGAGTTGCTCAACCTTTTGAAGTTCACCCATCGCTAATTAAAGAACTGCCAAGGCTTTACTAACAATTAAAAACTTGTCTTTAAAATCCCCAAAGAGGAAAATGCAAACAGCTGTTTTAATTAGCAAAACAGCAGATACTAATTAGCTTCTGTAACAGAGTACACTGGTCCTTTAAGGACAAGACCAGTTTCAGCCGAAGTTTGTTACCCATTTAAACTACAAGTAGAAGGACTGGAGTCAGTTGCTGCAGAAAAAGCTTCTAATTTCTTGTGAAAGCAATATTTCCCAACTTCAAGATTGTTATTTCAAGTAAACTTTTATTCTTCTTTATCTCCTAGTTTCTTTCTGAAACTAAGACGTATACAAACATTTAAGTAGGGACTGAGGGTTATTTGAAATGTCTTGTCTTTTGATGATCCTGTGGGGATGGTAACTATGATACCTCCAAGTTCTGGGCAAATGGCCACTGTCTGGTCAGAGTAATATGTGCATATCTGCACAGGAAACCCATGGAGTTCAGTTTGCAGCAAACCTGCTGTGAAAGCACTGGTCATTTGGGCAGCTGATGCAGAGTTGCTCCAACAGAGCATACCTTTCCATTCTCACAACCTGTCAAGGCCACTTCTGAAGAACTAAGAAAAAATAAGATGAAGGAGAAGGGAGAGGAGAGAACAGAAGAGGCTGGAACTAACAAGCACAGATCCTTGAAATTGGCAGATGTGCTCTTACAAGATAAATATTATGCATATTGCTGTTTCCAACAAAGAATTTTAAGGTTAAGAAAATACAAGCCACTTGCCATAGGAACTATGCTGCCTATAACTATGTCATTTTGGTATTAGTGGGGTCAGTTACCACGGACATGATATCGATAATAAACAGGATATTCCTGCAAGTAGAAGATACAACCTAAATGGTGAAAGTGGAATGCAGTGCAAGAGTTTAAAAGTCAATTTATTTGTACTGTCTACAGAGTGAAAGAATAACAGAATATAGGTATGAAATGATGGCCACATAACAAACTACAAAATCATTAAATAAAATAATTTTGATAGCTATACATGTGTTTGAAACCACCAGGCAGCAGTCCAATCTTTCCTCCGCACATCTAATAGACCCTTGTCCTTTTAGGAATTGTGTTTGGAAAGATTAAAACTGTTGTGCTGGGATTCCAACACCGTAGGACGGGACAGGTCAACAGCTGTAACTGGGGGATGACAATTGCTGCTCTTCTATCATTCTGCACGCTCTGCACATTCCACATTCGCTGAAGACAGTTACCAAAGGCAGACAGAAAGTAAATAACACACTTCAAAAATCAGTGTGAGACTCTGATTAATGAAAGAAATTTTAAATAACACCAAAGACATTTATTTATAAACTTAAGGACTATGATGATAAAACACTTTCACAAAATAGAGATACCTATCACTGTGTGCCTATACAAGCAAGACAGTTAATCCTATTTCTCTGAAATCTCAAGCAGTATCACAGGATTCAGCTAACCACGAATAAAGCCAGCTACCCAGGAATCCATATTTCTATTTGTGTTTATGCTTTTCATTACATATTTTAACATCTCAGCTCTGCCTCCTAAGCGGTTTCTGAATAATTTTTGTCTTTGTATAGTATTTCAACATCTGTTTTTCAGATATGAGAACAACATATTCTCTTTCCCTTTGAGACAACTACTTTGAAGTGGTAAACGAAAAGAAATAATCCACAAACACTGCTATAATAGGCTCTTTAGGGTGAAATACCAACTTTACAGGAATTAAGTGAAGTTAAATAAGACCAGGATATAACCTCAATCGCAAGCATGATCTATTCTTGATGTTTATTGCTTTCTCTTAAAATTAATATTCCTTTATCTACTGAATAAATGTTAGAGAGAAATAATACTTTTTTCAGCATGATGAGAGAGTATTTCACTGCAGAACTATATAATTTAGTTCTATAATTTAACTTGTAAATTCTATAATTTAACTTGTTCTGTGTATTAATGTATATAACGTGCATTCAGATTCAGGATTTGCTATCTTTCTGGTGATAACATACACAACACTCAAATGTTTTCCCTGTTGCTGTGTTTTGCTCTTCCCAGCTTAAAATGCAAATGAGACATTTGGCTGAGACACTCCTGTTTTTCCAGCAAAGAGAAGATGTGGCACACTTCAAGCATTGTTCCTTTTGGGCCCCACCCTGCTCATGCAGAGGGTTCAAATGGGTTCAGTGAAATAATAAAGACATTTCTGGAGGGGGATCTTCTCAGAAAATGCTTTTTAATGACATTTGAGTTGCTGAGGTGACGGTGCTTAATTTGCCTCAGGACAGACTAGGATCTTGTCCTTTACTAGAAAAACACTTTTGTTCTCATATCACAGAAACAAGTCTACAAATTTTTACTTCTAAATTAAACTATACTGATTAAAGACAAGCAGAACACAACCTGTCAAAACTCTACAATAAAGTGGAGTGCTTAAATGGAGTCATATTAAAAATTTTGTTATTAAATACGAATTGATTATGACAAAATCAGTCAACACTGAAAAGCAACTAACAATGCCAAATCCACTTTAGTTGAACTTGAACCTTAACTGTCAGAGAGGTTAAAATAAAGGAGGTACAGGAAATTATATCCTTTTTAGATAGGTCAATACTTCAATTTAGAAAAAAAACCCAAACAGATAAATATGACATACAAATGTTGCCTAAACACATAATAAAAAATTGTAAATCATCAGTACAAGGTTATGGCAAGAGATCATTGAGTTACACCTCATTAAATAAAAATGTGTATAAAGTCCTAAAGTTGATGTCCCTCCAAGTCCTATTTTTTTTATTCTAGGACTTCCAAGTTGAGTGTGTGCAAGCTTTTCCGGGCTCCATGTCAAGGTATTATTCACTTATCTTAAGTAAATGTGCACTGCTTGTACATATACCTCCAGTAACTACTACTTTCATTTGTCGGCATCATGCCTAACTCAAATAGCTTCCACATGTTAAGTTTGCAACTGCTGCAAACCCTTCCTGCTGTGTGCTGGCTTGCATTCCTCACAGAGGAAACATAACCTATGAACAAAACCCCCAGTGTTAACAGAAGAAATCTTACTTACGAGTACTTTGTCAGCAGATCCAAATCATTATGCATGTTGATTGGATAGGTCTCACTGAGATGAAACAGCTTCTCTAAGGCCTCATAAATGAAAATGATGCAAATAAGAGAAGCAAAAGCTTCTTCAGTAAACCGGGTAATGTAGCAGACTAGGGAGCTCGCATCAGTTGCAACAAGGATGATGCACAGGATTGCAGTCCACAGTCCGATGCTAGCTCTCAGAGAAAGGTATGACAACCCATACTCTCTAAAAAAATGGAAAAAAAATTAAACGCAGTTTATCTTTCGTCCAGCCACAGTACATGGAGAAGAGGCAGCTCCAAATTTTCCTTTACCTAGGGATGTCTGATTCTGGAGACAGTGCGAATCAGAAATCATCTACCTATTGTGAACAGAAAATACTGTCAAGTCACCTCTTGACCTGAGTTGTCTTCTCAGTTAACAGGACACAAAAACCTCCAGTCAGAGGGATGAAGGGCAGGGTCTATATTAGTAATTATTGAAAAATGACACCACTGCCACTGCACTTATTTCTCGGGTGAGAGGTAAAACCTTTTGCACGAGTTATGAATAAGACAAACCACAGATTAAAATGTATTGGTTTAGAGTAGAAAATGAGACAATTAAAAAACCCTAACATCCTGAAGCTTGCATTTCCTTTAAAACAGCTCTTTTAAAACCAAAAACAAACAAACAAAAAAGCAACAATAAAGAAAACACACCAACCTTTCTGCATTACCTCCTGTTCACTTGTGTCAGTCATGGCATAACATTCAGATTTTGAAAGCTTAAGCAGTGCACTCCAAACCAAACTGTTGGTCTTATTCTGCAGATCTTGGAACTTTGGGATCAGTGTCTCTACTTTTACATAACAATACCTGAGGGATGACGCATATCACAGTCTTCACTTACTTGCAAAATTTGAATAAGATCTTCTCAAATACTAAAACTGGTCCAGTGCTGCCAAGTATAGTGAGAGGCTGTCCACCAAAGAGAGAGTAGGCAATTCCAGTCATGGATGCTCCAAACAGCGATTCTATTGCACTCTGAATATGATAGAGAGAGGTGTCCATAAATTTTCAAACAGGTCCTTTTTACAATGTCTTAGTCTATAACCTTCTAAACACCAATATTTAAAGGTGATTCATGCAATAATAAGAAAATACTAACCACAAACCTAGGATTTTAAGTTTGTTTTAAAAGTTCAGATTTAACACATACTATACGACCTTCAGTTGCTTCTCCCAGCAGACCACCAAATGTGATGACAGGAGACATGCAAGCACAGTAGAGAAACAAAAATGATGCCAGACACTGCAGACTGAGAGCATCCCTGAAGTCACTCCAGAAGAACGGAGCTTTTCTTTTTATATCTAAAATCAACCCTCCAAAAAATCTAAAAAAAATATAAGAGAACAAATTAATGAAAAAGGCATGCCAAACTTTCTTCCAGAGTATTGCTTTAAATATAATGCAGAGAAGCTATTGTTCCTTGATCAAACAATACATACTTTTGCAATCCATCCTTCCCAGAAACAAGTTTCTGTTAACCATGTCTTGATAACTTTAGTCAGGAAATTTTTAAAACAAACTAATTTGCGTGTTTCTGTTATAAAATCTTCATCTAATCATCCAGACCCAGAACTTTTGAACAGTTGTTAGCTCCCACATGTCAAACTCTATTATTTATTATGTGAATTAATCCTTTGCATTTGTTTAATCAGAGAGCTACCACAGTGCCCATTTATTTGCATGTCTACATATAGAGCTTCACATTTTTGATTTGAGAACCTGTTTCTAAATACACCCGATGACAGAATTGAAAGTAGGCCATGATTTTCCAAGGACAAGAACTGTCATCTTTTGTCATTTACACTGCACTAAATATAATCAAATATTTAGGAACAAATGCTCCCTTACAATATACTATACAGTTAAAGTAAATATCCCCACATTGCTCCACAATACCAAACCACAGTCTCACATACCAGGGCATATCATGGCTTACTGATGTTTAAAAAAAAAAAATGCTGCAGCTGCACAACCTAAAAATTTCAACTACGAAATAGTTGTAAGTATTCATAATATATGGCACAAGACTAATCCCAACTTTTCCTTCACACTGTACAAATATAAGAAATGTCAGTCAAGTTTAACAGATGTCTGACTTTTATAAATAATAGAGGAAGGAGCTTGCAATAAATACAATGTGGAAACTCAAATCCTCTCGCCCTCTTCCCCTCTCTGCAAATTAGCATGTATTGTCCTTTTCAGCTATGTGATACAAAAATCAGAAAAAATGCCTGAAAAAAAAAAAAATCATATGCCAACCCAGCCATTTGAGAGAGAATCAAACCATTATGATTCCCTTGGAAGTGCATCACTTTGAGAACACTTAAGATTTTGCATATGCTTTCACTAACTTTCCAGTGCGTTGCAGTTCTGGTCCAGAGTGTCCTCCAGAATGTTCTGCGTCCCCATGGGCTGCAGTCCCATTAGGCACTCCTGGGATCTTACGCTTCTCCTACCAGAAGGAAAATACACTTCTCATGGGTTTTAGCAACCAAAACATAATTTTAGCAGAGGAAACAGGCTTTGAGAGCTGAAAGACTAAACTTGTAAAATTTATTGTAAGATTCATCAACATAACCTCTTCATAAGCTGTAGAGGAGTTCTTTTACAGAAAACAGTAGAAGAACTTGTGGTCTATGAAATTCCAAAAACTGATCACAGAAAATTCTGTGTAAGAGAAAACGTTCAAGAGTAGCAAGCTAGACTGCTTTGATCAATTCTTGCAATAAGCCTAGAACAAAAGCAAACCATGGCTGTTCAGAATAATCAAAGATGCTTATGACCAATTACCCCTGGACCTAAGATTTCTAGATGCAATTATCTGTCTCCACTCAGGAAAGAACTAGTACTGAAATGTCATCACTATACTGTATGCTTGCAAGACAAGGGTTCTCTTAAAGCAAATTAAGCACACATGCACACACACATACAAAATGTCTATATTGTGACTCTGCTAAATGCTAAATCACAGAATCACCTAGGTTGGAAGGGACCTTTTAAGATCATCTAGTCCAACCAATGAAAAAAAACCAACCACACACAAAACCTCAAACCATAAAAAAAACCACAAAGAAAAAAAAAAATCAATGAGACTTAATTCTACCTTGCAAAAATTCATCACAACGTTTAAAAGTGTTTGAATTTTTCAGTGTACAAACCTGAGAGGGAACATTTTTAGGTGGTTCTATTCGAATTGTTGGGTCCCACTCCCCAGGAGGGAGAACAGTAACCTGATCAAGAAACTCATCGATACCGGACACCAAGTCATTGCGGTCTTTTGCTTTGTAAGCAACATCATGGAACACCTGTGAAAAATGGAGAAGTGTATGTGGGAGGAAAACCAGATCGAGAAAGGAATACTCTCATTTTTCACAATGGCCCATTTTCTCTGAAACAGAGTGCACTTCCTGTAGTTCCCACCAGACAAATAATCTTACCTTCAACTGATTAGAGTTTCTGGTATATAGCTTTCATATAAATTCCAGCTGCTATGGAAAAACATCTTTATGTGTGCTAAATGTTCTAGAGATTTTACAGCTTAAAACACAATTAATTCCACAGGAAAGTATCTGTGTAAAGTGAAATCTTCTCAGTGAAGATATCCTTGCATGTGGATATTGTTTCTAATATTGTTATCTCCTTGTGGTAACATAATCTGGGCTGTTACAGGACCATGAAATGAACTAGAATGCTATTTGTGCACGATCAGAATGATTAGCCGTATTTCAGCTGAACAACTCCACATTGGAGATTCCATATTACACCTCTTCAGTCAGTACAAAATTACTAAAACCAAGCCATTAATAAAAATACCTCATCTGTCATTAGTGTTGCAATTGATCTTCCAATCTCATGGTATTGTTGCCCTTTACCCAGTGGTCCAAGAAGAATAAACAAAAATCTGCAAATAGAATACAAAAAAATAAATTGTCAAGGATAGATGGTTGAAAGTAATTAGGCATACGACAGAAAAACTTATTTAAAAACTGGACTAGAAGAAATTCCAAGACAAATAATATATATAATCTCCTTCAAGATCCTTACACATACATTTAAACATGAAGCTCTGATTAGAAAAAATGCGAAAATAACTTCCAAAAATATATCATAAGCTTCACAGTCAGACTTGATTAAGACTATCAAAACCTCCTTACATAACAAACCTTATCTTATATAATAAATATATGCATTTGTAATGTATGTGCAGGACACATTAACATTAATGTATTTAATTCTGTTAATTCAACAGAATCAACTATTTTATGGTAGGATTATTATTGTAATATTGTGAAATTACCCCTGAATAAAAATATTTTTGAAATCGTTCTTACTCCCATTAAGGCTCTAGACAGCATCTACTCTAGGCTTGGGGCTAGTAAGGTTCTATAAAATGCAAAGGAAAGGCTTAAATGAAATAATTTAAGTTCTCGGTTTCCCTAAAATGCAAAACACAATTTTTTATTAACACTATTAAATTCTTTTAAAATAAACATTTTTTGTAGAATTTCTTAATTAGCTTAAATTTTAATTATTTAATTTTCTTTTGGCCAAAAATCAAGACATCTGTTGTTTTCCTTTTGATGGTGGGGTTTTTTGCGGGAAGTTGGGAGAGGTTAAAAGGAAGGCTTCAGAAGATTTTTTTAAAGCCAGCTCAGTCCCTTAATGTTCTTTATGCACATGCAAAAATTAGAAAAGACAAAAAAGTAATATCCAAAGTAATTACAACTTAAAGAAAATTTTCTACTGTTTATCTGACTAGGAGCAAGGATATGAATCTCAGCCTTGCCTTTCACAGCATAACACTCTTTCGTGAGTGTCACAAACAACTGGAATACACTACTGCCTTCTGTTGGAATTCTACTTCTATAGAAACTAAAAAGGAGAGAGACAGAATCTGTGTACAAACATATACACAAATGCAAAAATAAAAGTGAGAGACTGCAATAATAGTTGCAGTGAGAGAGTGCAATAATCAGTGAACTCATATCTGAGAGAATCACTTTGCAGTTTTGGTCTGAATCAACCCCAGCAGGAAATGACATATCTGCAGATCTATTTAAATGCTTTCTATTTAACTACAAACTCTATTTTAGAGACTTTTTTAGAATTCCTCACAATTTGTTCTCAGTACCAAAGTACTTCATCAGACACAGTTTCGCCTTAGTAAAGATGAATTTAATAAAAAAATCATGGTTAAAAGTCACATTTACTACTGTGCAAATACCTGCAAAGTAACTTTTAGAGGAGCATAATATTTACAGCATGTTCTTCATCCATTCACTATCCCTAGTCAATCAAATCATATTGCTTGTACTCAATTCCTTCTTAATTTTTTTCTTCTGGACATAATAATGCAGTATCACATAAGTAGTTTCAGTTCCAGATAAAATATTCTAAGCAGCTGAATATATCACCTTAGTATTTCATCTCCAGTATTACCAGTTTGCATAGAGTAAACTGTGTGTTGTAGGCTTACAAACCATCATCTCTACTTCTGCAAAGAGCACTATCTGCACGCACAAATGGCATGTTTCTTAATATACATACATCATTTAAAGGATGAGTGGAAAGATGTCTCTAAGAGATGTCTTTGTTAAAAAAAAAAGAACCAAATACATAACTCAGTAAATGACAAAGTTGAAAGTCACACCACCCTGTCCCCAGAAGCTACTTAGAAAACCAAGAAGTAAATCCAACTGTACCTTGTTGGAATTGGAACCTCAGCTAGGCCTGTAAGCAGCACTGCAGGAGATAACCTAACAAAAGCAACAACTGCACGGTCCAGGAACTCCAATTCACCAACTAAGATATTTGATGCTTCAGCTCCGGGTGGTATCTTTTTCATGAAGTGTAGGTCAACCTGGGAAAAGTATATTAAATTGCAATCCAAAAGCTATCCACATGGATTTTTCCCCCCATTTTGTTGACAGAAGCTTTCTGGCCACTGCACTATAATCTTAGTTATTTCGATTATACAGTTTCTACTATTCTTGTCTGTTGAAAAGATTTTTTTTAAATAAAAATGTTTCCCAAAACCAAACAATGAATCTTTCATTATTTGACTAGTCTTTCTTGGAAACCTGGTTAAAGTACTGCAGAATTAATTTATAAAGACAACACACCACATTCAAAATCTTGTTAAGAATACAGTATTAATTTTCTATTAATACATTTCATCAGTAATTCCTAACCGAATCAATAAGTCATAAAAGTAGAAGAAATGAAGATGCCTTATTTTTCCATAATTAACAATTCTGAAAATCATGAATTCATAGTTAGTGTATTATAATCTCAATGAGAAGAACAAGTTGTACTACTTGTCATTTTCCTGATACTAATCTAAGTGAGATGTAATTTTGGGTTTGGATTTAATGGAAGACAGTTGCCCTTCTGCTGAAAAGGACAGAAAATAAGCTATGACCACAATTGTCTAAGGAGTAAATTGAAAGAGCAAAGCAGAATAAAAACTTCAGACTTTTAAGGCAGTGATGATGACTTTTATGGGAAGGTAGAAAAAGACGGAGAATTAGCTTCATCATGACATTACTATATAAGATCAAGGTATTTGCCAGAGAATGGCTCATTTGTGTTTATTTCCTCAGTATCAGTCTAGCGTTTGCTCTGTAACAAAGATTGACATGGAGCAATAGAGTATATAATGTATGTTTGATTTCATTATGCACCAGTATTATCTACATTTCAAAATGCATGAATTTTGTCATTTGCTTTCCTTTTATTAATCTAAACACAACAACAGCAACCAAATCCAATATAAACTGTTAAAGTGGACCATTTTAATGTCTATCTTACAGCCATCTGTCAGCACTAGTTTGCATAGTTTTTGGTAATATTTAGAAAATTGTTTTCTTGCAAATGGCTCTGGCACTAAATCAGAATTCAGATATAACACAGTTGCCTGTGTAATGAAATCTTATTTTCCTTAGATGAAAGAGAGATGCCTAATGCTACCCTAAGCTAATCTAGAATGACAACCAACCACCTCACAAAGCTAAAGCAGCATCAAATCTACATGGAAGGTTGGAGTCCAAGGACTTTTTCAAGGTAAAGTATCACGGAGCTAAATTCTATTCACCACTCAAATCACAAAACTCTTCAGGGTTAAATACAAAACCCAAACAGATTTACTTTGCACCTAACTTTGATGTCATAGGTCATTTATAGTTGAGAGAAAGGAATTAGTCTTTCAGGCACATAACCATATGCATTCTGTATCAATTTTACCTTGTGAATGGATTTAACATTCAATAACTGATGTGTCATGTACAACGTGCTACAGTTGTCACTAATATACACTAAGGTCCCACTAATACAGATCACAGGATCAAGTTTCAACTCTGAAATAAACATTCAGTCTCCTGTCTACCAGAACGTATTTCCAGATAATGTTTCCTGTACTATTTCTCAGCTTGAGATTCCAAAATCTTTAGGTAGTGAATAGAATCCCAGTTAAAAGGAAAGTAGTTGGCAGAGAAGAGTCCAATTGGGTAAATATATCTGAACCCTGGATGTTGCTTCCACTATGTAACAAGAGCAGAGGTGGCCCAGGAATGTATTTGGGGCAATGGCAAAAGCTACATCCTTCATCTAACCTGTCCATCATAATACATCTCTTATCCCAAGAGGTCTTCAGCTCACATGCATCTTAATTGCAGACTCTGTCAGTATGGGACGGGATGCAGGTGCAGTCTCTTTATGCATTTTGTATCTCAGGGCAACTAGGGCTCCCTTCAGCCTCTAGCCTAAGAAACAGAGAGACATCAGATGCAGTTGTTAAAACTGCCATCCCATCCTGCTCAGACACAGGATAAAGTGGTGCTGTGACAGATCACCTCCACATCACCCCAGGAAGACAAAGTCCTCATGGTGTCCCCAGAGGAAGAGGAGTGACACATTTACAAGAACAAACATCAGAAACTATGCCTCCCTCTCTGTGCTACTGAAGTAACACCCAAGGCAGCTTTTACTGCTATGTCTCACATTATTCATAAATAGATACCAATACAATCAACACAGTCTCAGTGCTGTATTCAGATTAAGTCAACTTTTTGAATCAACTCCAAAATTTGGAATATTAGAAGTAGCCCAAGGGAGACAGATTAGCAAGCAGAGAATATGCGAGATAGTCAAAGGTGCTTTTTTGCAGAAGATAAATGAAACTAATAAGTGGAACAAAATTAGAGCAAGAAATCACAATACTCAAGAGAAAACTAGTGTACTGCTCTACTTTCCTCTCAATCTGTGCATATAATTCCAATTATAACCGTTGGGAGTTACTGCAATAGCACATTTCAAGGGGAAATTGTACTTTACTTATGCATCTTCAGAAGGATACATGGATCTATTAAAAAGCAGTCAAAAAGGTATCTAGATTACAATCCTTTACTGTTATTTCATTCCTACAAACCAAAATTGTTCCTTCCATATTCCTGACACCCTTGTTGGTGTCTAACACTGCTGAGACTAGACAGAAGATGACATGTTGATCTCTACTCAGGGCAGTTTAAATAGGAAGAGCTCTTTTGATCAGCAAAGCTGATGCACTAGAAAAATAGCGAGTGAAGGATCAAATGATGCCGCCTCCATTCTTCTTTAATACAAACATCATTGCAGATAGATAATAGACTGGGATTTTGATCCTACAACACTCAAAGCAACTGGGGAAACTCACAAGAAAAGCACTACTGGATGTCATGTCATTCCCTTTGGATTGTTATGAGGTTCACATCTGTACAGCTTAATTAATAGACTGCTTCATTTATATTTGATATCCTTTGCAAAATTTACATCTTGTTATTAGAAAGCTTGCCAAAACAAATAATTTTAGTTACACTTTTAATATAAATATCAGGAAACCAAAATGATACTGGACTTTGTACTCTTAATTTTAAATATTTTTAAAGCATTAGTATAAAATTTGTAACAACTTGTCACTGTTTATAGATCTCCTCACTACCTCTGTAGAAATGTGGTCAACAATATATCACTAGTCAAGGTCCTTTCTTCTCACAGTCTTTGACAAAAAGATCTGTTTCCCATCTTTATTTCAGCCACATACCATTCCTAGTCTGTCATGTTCAGTCAAAAATTCAAATGGTGCAAATAGCTACTGCTGCTAGGAAATAAGTCTGGCACCAGATGGAGCAATCACATAACTCTACTTTTAGCTCAGTTGCACTAACATTAAGATTCAACAGACTCAAAGTGCTTCTCTTCAGAATTTTGGTTCAAATCACCTTTCTTCACTTAACCTTTGTTGTATTAATGTGTCAGCTGAAGTCATCTATCCCTGTCAGGTCTGTCATCTGTATCTAATGTGACAGTTTGTTTTAGTACATACAGACTTCTTAAACAAATTAGGATTCTCCTTTACATTAAAGCTGAGAAGCTGTTTGCTTTTCTTTGCTATCTAACACTGAACTGTCATTGCAATCTCCACTACTGAACAGTTAACATCTTTTGTGAAGTGTACTGAAATATCTTGGCTTGCCAGAAGAATGAAGTTATAGGTTTACGGAAACATATTCTGTTTGAGACATCTGGAATCCACGAGTTCAGGTTATAAAAAGCGTAGTTTGCTTTCATGCATTATTTCTACAAAAAGTAAAAATCTGAGAGGTAAATCTGAATTTTAAGAATTCTGAATTACTTTCCTACTTCGACATTTTTTTCTTAATTTGTCAAAATTCCCCTTACAAATATACATCTATGATATTGTCATGCAATAAATTTATCTATGTTCCTAAACAGTAACTTCCTCTTACGAGTAATTTATTAATGAATTTTATTTTAATTTTAAATTTTTATTTTTAGTAATTAAAAAAATATTTTTTGTTACATACAAACTGTGTTGCAGTGCACAAGAAACTTTAATGCTGAAGCAAAATTTGCCCTTCACAGCTTTTCCTGATACACATGGATTTATTTTATTTAATTTAAAAGATGTATTTGGTAGTCAGGAAGCTCTCTTCACCATCAGTGAACTCTTACCTTGCTGAAGTCAACAGTGCTGTTTTCTCTGCTCACATCGTTTTTGTTTTCAATACAGGCTGGAGCAGACTGTGGAGAAACAATCTGACCTGCTAAAAAAAGTACCATTATTACAGAATACTAACAATTACTTCTACAAACAAAGCAACATCTAATGAAATAGCTGTTGAAGAACTGCATACGTTTATATCAAATATACGTGAAGCATGTGAACACAGCATTTTAATTAAAGACTTATTTAGAATAACACATTCTCAAAAGACAGAAAACTTATCATGTGTAGTTAGGAATAGGAGAACATAATTTAGAAATGTAAAAGAAACTCTTGAATATTGGAAGACAAATTTTCTATGTCAATTAAAGCTTATGATTTTTAAGATATTACATTTGAGGAAAGTCCTGCCTTCATATAGTTTTTGTAAGTAATTTCAGGGGCTGCCAATTTTGAGAAATACCTATCTTGAAGAATATCCTCTCTGAATAAAACAGGATTAATAATTTCCATACATTTACTCATGTGTACAAAAATGTCCTGATTATATCAACAACTACAAAACTCAGCATAAAAGTGGGCTGCTATAAAAATAGATCTATTGGAAATTGAGATGATTTAAAAACTCAGTATTGAACAATGTGATCATTGACATGTAAAACAAATGTTTCAGCAAACGCTTTTTTAAAAAAAATCCAGTGAGGATTTATTAAAGTATTTTATAGACATTTTAAAAATATCTCAAGATTGAGGATGAGTGTTTAAACAGGCCTCGGTCTCGTGTAAGCGAACAGTAAGCCTTGGGACCAACAAAATTTTGCCAATGAAAGCTCAAAGAGGAAAAACAGGACCAAGTAACAAGTATACATAAAGCATGCTTTTTACTTTTTACTTAATGCCAGCACTGGCCCTGTGCACGGCCAGAGGCCACTGTGCACACACTGAGGGTGTGGGGCTGGCAGCAGGGCAGGCCCAGAGGGCCTTCACTCTTCCTCCCTCCCCAGCATGGCAGGAGCCACGCACAGCTCTGAACACCACAACAAAGTACAGGAAAAAGTACCAAATATATGAGCCAACTATCTCTTACTGCCCTAACACATACCCAGGAATAACTACAGAGTCCAACTGGCCCAGAGTCAGCATCTCGTGCCCAGCATATATTTGTTTCCATAGCAAATAAAGTCTCTCATATGACTGAGAAATGATGATGTGAAAACATTGGTTCTGGTGAAAATCAACCTAAACTTGCACAGTAACAAAGACCATATGTTCACGATACTTGAAGATGGAGACAGTCAGAAAGTCTTAGTCTAGGCACATTGTCTGGGCAATTCAAAACGCCATGGCGTGTCCCCTCATACGCCGCTACACATGCTTGCAGGCCAAGCACGTCCTCAGCCGCAGCCAGGAAAGAAGCACTTCGCAGGATCCAGCCTGAACAGGACAGGAGACTCGCAAGAGTATCTCAATCATTGCCAAAACACTGAAGTATCCAGCTTCTGTCACAGCTGAGCACTACAGTATCCCTGCCTTTAAGTCTGGTCATGAATTCCCAGTTGAAACACTTGCTCAAGGAAAAGGCTGGTTTTCATGAAAATCAACATCTCATTTTCCACTAGGCAAATCTCCCATGACACAAAACAGTTTTTAGACTCTTTTGCTGTGTCCTGGCAGCAGAGCCAGAGAGATTTCACTTTGATTAGGAAGTCCAGGAACAGAATGCTTTAAAATGTATTGCTAGAAAACTTATTAAATGTATCTATCTTTAAAATGTAAATATTTTCTCTCTGATTCAGGACAAGGAAAGATCAAAACAAGAATAAAAATTAGGGCTTTTGTTCAGCACTACAGAGAAATAGAGAAAAAAAAACAGACATGACAAGCATGTTAACTTAACCAAGTAGATAAAAATAAGTCAGGGTTAGAATTTACATATGACAAGAATAAAGGATTGATTTCACGAAGCAATACATTAACATTAACTTAAAGGAATTATCATTTGAAAACACTATTAATTCCTAAATGTCACAAGAGACAACTTTTCCAAAATGGAAGCCAGAAATTATTAAATATGCAAGATGCTTATATCTGGTTATTCAATTTGTCTGTTTTAATTAGAACTTAAAGAAAAAAAAAACCTGAGTTCCATCGTTACACCATCACCTTTACACTAGGTATTGCCATACACTACTTCACACTGTAATTATTTTATTTTTTATTTAACAGTCTTGGAACTATTTTTACAGCAATCATTCTGCAGTACTATAACTATTAAAAATAATTAATATGTAAATTTGGTTTCTGTACTATTTTGGAGATTTTAAAAATGTAACAAAAAAGCCTTCCACTAGAAGGGAAAATTTCTGCCCTAACTTACTCCCAGAAAACTTTAAATCTAGTAATATTAGACCTTCTTATCTCTTAGTTTCTTCCTTCTAGACACTCCTCTATACTCTAGGATCAATATAAAGCGAAATACTTGTAATAGTTGCTCATACTAAGATACACATTATGTTATAAAGATGTTACAGAAAATCAACAGAAATAGTAGTTCATTATCTTTCTGCTGCTAATTGGGGATTTAGATATATTTTTTTTTCTGGACCCAAAAATTCAATAAAATGAGAGCAGGGATATTTGCCAAGGAAATAAAAATATTGACCAACAAAGGAGTCAGAGCGTGGACCACCTGTTATAAATACTGAAGTTTTATTATTGTAATTGGAGGTGTCAAAAGCCTCTAAGTAATTAGCACAACAGACCAAAGGCTAACTTTTAAACATTGGGTCCACTTTTCTTTTAGGGGAAAAATATGTAAAAATATACATAGTAGGAAATAAAAGCCACAACCAGTAAGTATGTGAAGTTTATAAGAATAGCATATGTTCTTTTTCTGTGCCAACGGAAGACCTCAAACTTTGATTTACCCATATGCTGGAGTAATCTGAAAGAACACAAGTTTTACCTTGAGGCAGTAAGAGATGTTTAAATAGCTCTGCAACTTAAGACAGTTTTCTGGATCTTGAAACAAGAAGTTTGGGGTTTTTTACAGTGTTGAATAACAACCAAAATACAAGGTAGAGAAGACAGGTAAATTCACATTTTCACATGATTGTCATGGGGAAAGCTTTTTAAAGAGCACCTTAAACACGCTGCACAAATGCATGTTTCTTATGCAACAATACAGTCAGTAAAAATATGCAAATCTGAAATGCACTCTCTGTTGCCCTTCCACAGAAAAGACAAAAAGTACTGGGTTTTGGAGACATTTTTGCTCCTATACACATTTAGTTTGTTAAATGCCTGCATATTTTGTACTATATTTTGTACAGGTAGGTGTAGTGCTATGGTAGCCCTCTCCCTAGGAACTGGACTGCAATACTACATGATTATTCTTATGTTTGGTAGCTTCTTCTACTTCTGAGCTACGAAGCCACAAAAAATCATAAATTAATTTAATTTTGTGTATAATTTCATGTTGGCTTAAAGGAAATGTCATGTTAAGCACATGCGTAATTCCCAACAGGGTAGGATCAAAAGCATGTTGATGGCAGCCTAGTGAACACTGGCATCACCATGCTACATTTATTTTCCAGTCATTAAAAATACTTGGTTTGCTAAAGCATGTTGGCAACCATGTATGTGCTTTATCCTCAATCCATTTTTAATTTCAGCAACTGATTGCCTTCTCTGAACAAAGGAAACCATGATGGTCCCATGAAGCAACAATCAATTGAAGAGCTATGTGAATGAACAAAGGAAACGTCACAGCATACCTAGACTAAAACCAACCAAAAAAAGCATTTCCTCTCTGATTTCCATCAAAACATCAACAGTCACCACTGCAACAAACTGTCTCAGGAATACAGGTACACTAAATCCAAGTTTTCTCTGAATTTTATCTTTATAACATGGGAGCCTTCAAATCACTATTTGCAAAATTAAAAAAACCAAAAAAAACTAAAACAAACACATCAAAAATCCAAACTAGCCCCAAACCCTTGCCAGATTTTAAACATCTGCTCTGAGAAAAACATTTGCAATGGTTTATTACTTCTTTGACTTAGCAATGTGGGGTTTAGGCTGGTAAGAATGGTTAAGGCACAAACCACCAACTCCCTATAAGAGGGAATAAGAACAGCAACAGCCTTGCCATTTATTCAGCTCTTCCATGCCCTGTCATTGCCAGTTCCATTCCAGGGCTCTCAAGCAAAATGTTTATTTATACATTGTATGGGATAAATACAGTATTTTATTTTTTAAGAGTGCTACATTTTTTAAGAGTGCAAAGTATTACATTGTACTTTGAGTCCTTATAAATCTAAAATTTAAAAGCCTTGATTTACCCTGTAGTCCAGCTACATGAAGCACCTGAAAAGCTACATTCTTTGAGAATTCATTAGAGAGACATTTGGATATTTTAAAGTATAAAACAAATGTACAATGTGGTATCATTGAAATATCCAGCCTGCCTACAAAGGAACTTAATACCTAAGAGATAAAACCACACTAAAAATGGGTGTGAAGGCTTATCTATGTATTTAAAACCCAACATCTGCACAGTTTTTAAAATTATTTTTTAAATTGGTGCACATAAAAAACGAGTGGTTTTTTCAGGTAACATGAAATTGCCAGAGCTTTGAATAGAGCAAGAATTCACACAAAACTATGTCATGCAAAGCCAAGCCACTTAGAAATCAAAATTCATCAAAATAAGGTTCACATTTGTTATACTAGTAGAACTTTGCATTTGCAGATAGAACACAGCATTTTGAGACTACTCGTCCTCCCAAATTTAAAAAAAAAAAAAAACAACCAAGAAATTAATCCCAGTAAATTCATGTCACATGCAACATAGTCTTATTCCCTAAAATTTAAAGATCAAGACATTTAACTATGTGCATTGTATTTATTAATCAAAATCCAAGGGGTCTCAAGAATGCCAATGACAAAAACCAAGAATAATGTATTCAGATACAAATCACAGTTAACGGAAACAAACTGGATACAACTGGACACAGGATAGGAAATTGAATCAGAAAAGAAGCAGCTTATTTTTCTGGACTATACAGATTTCTTCCCATTCAGAAAAAAAAACGTGATTTGCAAGCCAGCTATAGCAATCTTCTTTTCACTGCAACTAGTCAGCAATTTTCCAAATATAAGCAGATACACTATCCAGATCAATAATCAAGGACTGAAAATCAGTATGTTTTCCTATGTATATGGTAAAATTCTCATGTAACAGAGCAGTGATACCATCTCTTAATTTGTATGGCCTCTTGATGCACAACATTTTAAATCAGTGGAAAACCATGTCACTCCCAGTGACACTCCCCATGTGTAACTGCAAGCTGATTTGGTGCTCACTAATGATACATAATTTAAGAGGATGAGGAAGAAGTCACTTTACCTGTTTTTCTAATGCTAGGCCTGAATCTCAAGCATAATTCACATGAAATCATGCAGTTTTAACTAAAATGCTATGGTTTGCAGTTTTACAAATTGATGTAAGAAAATTAACTTATAAAGAAATGGCACGATTTCCCCCCCAAAAAACATCATTCCACACAAGCTTCTCTTAAGTGTGCCACAGCTGCTGACAAAGGCCCGAGGTATTTTTTAATCACTATCGCAAGAAGTTGCATGCTGTCAAGAAACTGAGGTGAAGACATGGGTGTACATTTGAAATGGTCTGAAGCCCAAGCAAGAATAGGTATTTATACTACCTCTGAACCTTCAGGGAGTTTACAGAACCCAAAGGATAGGAGATGAAGAAGATACAGAGATGAGATGAGCCTGTTAGAGACAGACACAACAAAGACAGAGCAAAATAAAGAAATACAAAGATGAATGATACAGTCTTATACATAATAGATTACACATTTCATCATGGGTACAAGGAAGTGTGGAGAAAGAAAGAATAAATATCAGATGAAAATGTTTGCAAATTCAAGTTAAATTTTAGTAATACAAAAACCTGTGGATAATACAAGTTGATTAAAATATATACATTTGAGAAGAATATAAAACAAAAAATAGAGCATTAGCTAATTTAAGCTTTCCTTCTCTTCAAGGAAAGCTGGAGCAATCCACCTGATCCAGATCCAATACTGCCAGAAAACCTGGGTATATACATGGAATTCGTTGTGACTCCTTCCAAAAACAAGGGAAGATGGCACATACCTAGGAATGCATCCCTACACTTTTTATATGGTTCCAAGTAATGTCCATCTCTCTCCACGTGGTAGTACTGACATCAGAGTTTGATATGCTGTCAGTTAGCCCTGAGTTACGGTATAAATGCTTGAAACGATGTTTAGGAGAGATTAGGAAACTGAGGAAAGTAAAAAACACCATCACATAACTGGTAATTTAGATTTACTGGGATACTAAAGCACACTATCCTAAATTAGATCACCAAGCATAATCTTAAACACTTCCGCATGTGCTCATACTGCCATAAAACAATGAAGTCCATACCAGCCAATCATGCTACCCAAAATAACTCGAAAATGGCTTGGAAAAGAATATGTCAAAATGAACTTCTCCAGCAGTTCATTATGTTAATTCCAAAGATCCTCAATTTAACATGCCATTGCTTCCTTCAAACTATTTGGCATACTGACACACCTCTCCTTTGAATTTCAGAATTTCCCAAAATCATTCATCATGGTGGGGCATAACGCAATTTTTAAACTAATAATGTGTCTGTTCTGACATCAAGGGAGAAGCAGCAGTTATAAATGGCATACGTACGGAACAGAAACCAGGCATAAGATTATGTTATTTTGGATAAGGACCCTTCAGCAAGGTGCATGGAAATACAATTTACAAGTCACTTATTCTGCCACGTTCTTCTCCCCTAGTTCCTTCCTTTTCAACTGTAATCAGTAAAAGTTCTGTAAAAAATCTCGTTACAAATATACACACATACCCAATCTGGAGTCTAGACTAAAAGTAAAATAGTGAGTCAAAAAACCTGGTCAAAAACCCAGCCATTTTTGTCAAATCAGCTACTTCTCTATGCCACACACACTTAAATTCTGAATTGTAGAACCCTTTATAAAAGGGCAGAGGCTTATGACATTATTTTAGCATTCCCCTAACAATAGAAAGGTGCTATACATTTCCAACTGTCTTTGGCCTTTTAGACCATGTCATAGGAATTTACAGACACACCTCTCAGGTATCACAGTGAAAAACCTACTGAGCTCAATGAAAACAAGTTAAATTGCTTTACAAACAAAACTTCCTAAAATTACTTGCTCATGACGAAGATTTCATATTTTTACCTGCTTTTTACAGTATTTATGCTAAAATTACTTGCCCTCCTCTATTTTGGATATCTGGTGTCAAATTAGACTTTAAAAAAAATTTCCTACTCTTATGCCAAATTTGACTGTTGTTTTTTACTGGAACATCAAAAGCAGGCTTCTAATTCTCACAGTTTTGATGCTTAATGAAAAGTGAAAGTTAAACACAGCATGGCAGCATTAAAAATGCATGGTAAATCCATAGCACCCTGACATCTTAGCCCTCCAGAGGATGTGAAGAAAAGCCATTGTAAACACAAGATAATACTACTAAATACAAAGCAAAGTAATTAGATGGTCTGACAGACTTTTAAACAAAGAAAAAATGGAGGGAGAACATATGTACAACTATCTCCTAGCAAAGATATCACAGTGGTCTGTCAGCAGCACTGCCATATATTGAATTTATGTTTATATCTTCATTTTCAGACTTCACTCCTGAATACCTGGAAATTGATACATTGACAAGTTAGCACAGGCAAGAACTTGAACAAAGGAGAGGTTTTGCACCCTCAGCTGCATCACATAACCCAGATGGCAGGGACTGATGGACAGACTGCTAAGGATAGTTATCAGTTAAACTGTCTACACTAAAACCAAATCTAACCAAACGGAGAGTTTACCTTTTGTGCAGAAAAAGCATTGAAGTTCCCCTGCCTCATTTCAACAGGGATAAATAAGTGGCCCTTCTAAAGCTCCTGGCACTTGCTATTTCTCCAGACTCTCATCTCTGATGGGGTGAACTGAGCTGTAGGCTCATCAGCAGTACCTGAGATAATCTGTTTTTCTCCCTGCAGTCTCCCAGGAATTAAGCTTCTCGTCCAGAAAGTAAAAGCAATAATAAAATATTTTAATTTTTTTTTTGCATTTTTTGTATTAAGGAGAGAGAACAATACTGCTTATGTTGGCAATATATGGAACATTTTACGTTCACACATTTTACACAATGTTTATGCAGTAATGAGACTAAACAGATTAGAATGATGCCTTGATTACATTTTACATTTGTCCTCAGAAAATAAAGATGTGTCTCATAGCACACTCTTGGCTAAGGTGTTTATATCCCTTAATTTTGCTTTCTTTTAGACATATTTTCCTTTCATCTGATCCAAAGTCGTATTTTAACAACCCAGTTTTATATTATTATGAGAAGTTTGTACAGATGTTCCATGGCAATCTAAAAAGAAATATACAGCTGCAGTGAGCGTAACACTGTAGCTGAACTCTAGCATTTGGGTCATGAGGCAACAGCAGAAGAAAATGATCAGAAAGATTGCTGCTACTTCTGGTCAAGCTTCTAATGACAGCAGAGCTCCTGAAATCTGAGTATTTCAGTGTAGATTCCTGCATAATTTACACATCACGTACCGCGGCAAGTTATCCAGAGTAAAGAAATACCTAAGAGAGTAAGCCAGAAGAGGTAGCAGTCAGCGTACCTGAAATTAGGAAGCTCTCCAGAATCATCTCGTTCCTCACTCCGTTAATCCTAGATTATGAGGGCAATAGTTGCTACTCAAGCCCTTGAGCTGCTTATTTATTGTTGTCTTGAAAAGGGAAAATATGTGATTCCTTTTAAACCCAAAGATATAGACTGAATTGTCCTCTTCTATATCTAATATTAATTTTAGTCCAATTCATGCAATAAAATAAGATTCAGACTTTTTATGTAACAGGGTAATGGACGGTAAGAGAGAAACTTAAAATTAACCAACCCCTCTTGGCTTTATCACAGAGCCATACTTTGAAGAGGTCAGTGCAGAAGACTGCCAAATACGCATTAGCATTTAAAGGATGCAAGTAAAAAAGAAATGCATCAAACTGAATAAAAGACATCTGTGTCCAAAAAGACTGGGTTTGGAACTCTACACTATGATTTAGATAAAAAGCTGATTTACCTTCGTATAAATGTTCCTAAAATTATTTAGATTTGTATTCTTTATGGTGCATTTAACTTAAATTAGCATATTGAAAGTGATGAAGTGATTTTTTTTAACCAGGGTTGGAGCGTTCTGAAGTATCTTTACATAAGTACATGAACTGGAATTCAGTAATCTTGCAAAATAAGTACAGACAAATGAGAGGCTGTAAGGATATGTCTCTCCCTACTTGCAGAATTACTTAACCACTGAGTACATATCATTAGTGTGTTTAATATGGACTTACATGCTGTCCTGATCACAGTCTATTTTAGGGGGAAATCAGAATGACATATGAAGGTTCCCAGAAGAAATTTAGGCAAAAGTGAGATGCTTCTGGAGCGAATTACTGCATCAGTTCCACGAACAGACACAGAAAGTTACTGAGAAAAGACCCTTAGGGGTCTTTTTAAGGAGGCCTACTGCTTATTTGTTACAAAAGCTTATGGAATGCAAGCTGCCATCTTGTGTCCTGTGGAAATTGAGGAATAGGAACATTATAGCATTGACTTTCTTAAGTGTCTCCTGAATATTTGTTTAAAGTCATCAGCAAGAGTTGCACAAATCAACAGGAAAGCTGCCTCACGAAAGACAGACAATCATTCTACTTACCTCTACTCTTGTGCATCCAAATCTATAATCACACATATCTTAATAAATACTATTTTTCCTTACTCTTAAAATTATATTTCAGCATAATTAATATGTTTCTATTTAATATCCTCTCCAGATAAAATTATATGTTGCTTTTTAGGTCTGAGAGTCTTCCCCAGGGACTTGGCTAGATTTAGAAGTACCTATTAAAAGTTTATAAGGCAATGATTGAAACAAAAGGTCCTTCCTTGAAACCAAAGTTAATCTGTTTACCCACAGCCCCGTCACTACTGTTTCCCCTCCAGCCCTATGCCTCCTGGCACATGGCTGTCTCTTGCATCCAGCACCTTCCCAGCACTACTGCTGTTTATTCACTCCCCACTGCCCAGGGTGACAGGGGAGCTCAGTATGGCCCTGAACCAGAGAGAACAGCAGAAAGGACTGAGATTTCACTAAAGGTAAGGTGATTTCTGGAATAAGAGTCACTATAGTCCAATGGTATTCAGAAAAAAATGTTGTAGGTATTCTGATGGTACTAGATACAGAGGCTCAGTAATTGTGCAACGTATCATTTTTGTGAATTCTTTGTAAATATTTGCAAAATTTGGCTGCAATTTTCATAACACAGGGCTGTGTTACGAAATAATAGGTAATTAGGGTAAAAGAAATGATCTTTCATTATGATTAACCTATAACAACAGTACAGCTTATCAAGTCTTCTGTAAAAGCAAGAAAGAAAAGAGTTAAGCCAATACTCAAGTGCAGAACCGCTCTGCAAACGTGCTCTCTCATTTTCATGAATGTGATTTTCCAAAATGTGATTTTCTGAAAGAATAAGATACAGTTCTTGCAGCACCTCTCCAACAGTGTCACCTCAAAAATGTTTTTCTCATTTTCCAATCCTTCAAACTGAACTATGAAATCTGAAGCATCAGCTGAACACTAGCTAACACATACACTGTCGTAGACTTAGAAACTCTAAGTCGTCCCCGGATAGTGAACAGAAGTCAAAAAAAGTAAAATCACATTTCTGGCACTAATGGAGCATGCCCACAGTTCAGAGCAACACTGTGCAGAGATGGTCAAGCTCAGTCTGAAGGATGGCACAAGTGTACTTGAGCTGTGCTGCACCGGGGATAATGAGACAAACCAATTACCCAAGATAGAATGGCACACTAACGCAACTAGCCTGCTTCCATCATCTGAGCTAGCTCCCTTGAATAATTCTGCACAGCCCTGAGTTGTGTCAGATACCTAAATTTCAAATTTAGATTTCATTGATTTTAGATACCTGAATTTCAAATTTAAACAGGTATGTTACTGAATGCATAAGAGGAATCACTCTCATGTAAAAGGTAGCACAGTAGGTTTTCGGAGTAAAATCATGCTGAGTTTAAGCTGTGGGTACAAAATACATGTGATACTGAACAGGCACTTGTTACTGAAAGGTCAAAATGCAAAATAAAGCAATGCATTACCATTTTTATCCATGGAATGGGGCTCGGACTGCTTCTTTCCAATATCAGCAAAGGATCTTACAATTGGGATCCTGTTGCTCAGCTTCTTCTGGTTCTGATGGTGATGCTGTTTCAGTAATGCCTCGTGCACTCTGTGACGAACATCCTCACTGAGCTGCCCAGAACTCACCTGCTGGTCCAGAATCATATCTGAAAGTATATACATAAACATAATAAAAGAGAATAAAGAGGAAATATTTATTTTTAAATTGCGATCATAAGAATTAGTACCCTACAGGATTACAAATGAAAGGTATCCGTTCCTTTAACACAACAGAACTAAATGGTAAGTTTTATCTAGAAGTGTTTCACTCTGTGGGAAAAAAAGATATAAAAGTATGCTAATGTTAATGTTAAAAAGCCAATCCCTCAAAAGACATGCAGTTCCCAAATTAAGGTCACCTATGTAACTTTGAAATCAGTCCCTAAGCAATCCCATACATAATGCATTTAAACCCAAGATTACAATGTACATAAGGTGTCTTATTTTCAAAATAAACCTTGCCCTATTTGCTACAAAGGACTTGAATGCTGTGAGGAAATACCTTTTTTATTCCCTTTATACTTACCACAGGAGATCACAGTTTAGCACTTTATGTCTTATAACTATAATTACAATACTTTCAGTACAATATAAAGAAATTTCACATAAGACAATACAGGAAATACTGCTGTGTTATTTGCAAATACTTAATAGGATCCTATTCTACTGCTCGGCATACATGTTCCTGCAAGAAAAGCATTACATGGAGGTTTGAGTTAATCTGATCCCCCTGCTAAGAAATTACAACCATTTTTGCAGTCCACTGGCAGAAAATACTCTTACATATTCATATTCAAACAAATTTGTAAATGTGTGTATTATGTATTTAAAATGGGAAATAATTATTGAGAATTTTGTGGGATTTTTTTATTATTATTATTTTGGGAAATCCTACTAGTAACAGTAACAATGCTTAACAGAAAAGAAAGGAAAAAAGAAATTCCATACAAAAGCAAGTAAACAGCATTTAAGTACACACTGTCCGTGAATATCTATTGGAAGAAACTGTACTGCACAAAAAGCAGTGACATAGTAAGCTGAGTCAAAAACTCCTTGTACTGAAAATTCAGACAGTTCATGATTCTGTGCTGGTGTCAGGTTCATACACACCAGTAAACTCAGTGGAAAAGCAAGCACAGCAGAAAAAAACAAAAACCACATGCATCATAGTAGAGACATAATTTATCAGGTCTTTGATAATTCCCAAGAGCAACAGAAAAGAAGAGAGAAAATAAAATGCATTAAATAATTTTGCTGGTTAAAAGCAGTTTAATAGCTAACAGTCAACTGTGTACTGTATATTTATTTAAAAAACACAACAGTTTTTCTGAAATTATCAATATCCACATAACAAGCCTATGTATCATATAGACAGCTGTTTTAAGAGCTGAAGAATAAATTACCTACATGTTTCAGTTACTATGACAAGGCTACCAACAAATTTACATCTCTATGACGACACACACAAAAAGACAAGGCCAGGTCCACAGAAAAATGCAACCGCCAACAGATGCAAACATCAGATGTATCCACATCTCACAGTGAAATGCAATGCAGGGGTTTTGACACCCCCCCCAGCAGTTACATTCTGCACAATATTAACAACGGTGTTGACCAAGTGGCCCACACCACAGAGTAATACTGCCTGCTGGTGTGCCTAAACTAATAAAACCTGGTTTTGGGGTGCTTCACCTGACTCTGAAGAGAAGTTTTATCTCCAGGGTTAACTCAAACACCACCAGCCAAGTGCACTCCCAGTCTAGACAAACACAGTTTTTCTATTACTCTAGACTCTCACAGAAGAGACAGAGAGGCATAGCAGCAAGATGAGTGAGAGAAAGACAATGTAGAAGGTAACACAAGTTCAAGAGAAAGTCTTCTGTAGAATTTTTTCAGGAGCCAAGAGTTTGCAACCCATGAGAAAATGAAAAGAAAGCTCCAGCTCCAAAAAACAAATTAATTTTCCTGGAACTGCCTCTGCCCTGCGGGTAAGACTATCTTCCTTTCAGATAGCCTTAGTACAGGAATTTGCACGTCACAGTTCCCAAAACAGGCCAGTACTTTCTGGGGGAAAGAACATGACAGGGGATCTTCAAAGGAAAAAAATACATAATAAAAAAAAATAACTTAGGGCATCTGTGCTAAAGCACAACTGAAACGATCCTCTCCCTGCTCCTTTATAATTCTGCTGACCAAATGACAATTTGTAGAAGATGAAAAACCAAGGATTACCTTCTTTGAGTTGCTCTAAAACAGAAATCAAAAGGAAGAGGTGAAAAAAAGGACTCCTCTAGAACAGGCAAATTTAGGATTGTGGTCATCACCTTGCTTACAGAGCAATTGAACTCCACTTGTATGGTGTCATTCCTGGAATTACAGTATTTTCCATATCAAATATTAAAATATATTAACTGCTGAGGATGATGTCAGTATTTAAGATGATTCACATGGAAGAGAAAAAGCCAGGAAAAAGAATCCATATTCCTGATTCTATCCTCTTCCCTGCCTAGATGTTCTGCTAGACTCATTAACAGTCAACACAAGCCATGGGAGTTAGTGCCAGCGTGGCGACTAACAATTTTTATTTCCTGCCAAACTGAGAAGAAAGTGACTTACCTTTAGTTTTCTTTTTTTACAACAACTTCCTCTTTACTGTAGCACCTTTACCACATGTAAAAAGGGAAGATGCACTCAGATTTGGACTGTGAAGACATGTTTTATTGCCTTGATTCTCCCTCCAATTGTCATTCCTTTGCTACAGACCCACTTGCAGTAGCAGCTGTAGGAGTTTAAATACAGTCAAATTACTGCAAGATTGCTGTATTTTGACCATTTTTTCAAGACCTGAACAGATTTGAATAGTAAGTAGTAAGTCTCCATCAGCATCTATGGGTTTCCACTTCAGTTTCTTCCCAAGTTTTTCAACACATCCTTTAAAAGCCCATGCTTCTGCAACGTCAGCGACAACACTCTTGATTGCAAAGATAAGCTTGAAAACAAGAGTAACATGGTTGAAGTCCAAGGGAAAATGGCATTTTAAACACCTCATTTTCAAAAGAGACTCTATTCCCTTAATCCTGTGAGAAGATCCTATATGCTTCCACCAGTTGAAGATGCACCTACTTTTCAAAGCCCTGCTTTTCACTTCTATATCTAGAGTACATGGCCATTTCTCCAAATGACAAAACTGAGTAAAGAATACAGACCTGAAACTTCACAGCACTGTATTATCAGATATATTCCTGTGTAACAACAGAGACTCTCCAGAGTTCCTACACTCAGCAACAAAGGCTTGAGGATATTTTTGTTTGTTTGTTTTAAAGAATTTTCCTCTGGAATAACTTTTTAAATTCTGCAGAGGCCCCTTCTAGCCAGAGACATGGCTTACCATTAGATTTTTCAAGGATGCTTCACAACCATATGGAGTTTTCAGCAAGATGCAATTTGTGGAATATCCACCAGCTTAGTGTTATCCATCTATTAAATGCTCATACCATACCATCAGGACATCAGGAACACCGAAGTAGGATCTTTCTTCAGTAAGGAATCTTGATTCATGCTGGAACCATGAAATCATTTTTTCAAGCTGTTAAAGACAGACATTCTTCATGCCCTGGTTGCTTAAAAAGATTGAAGGAACCTGGGTTTTCGTATAATTTCAAGAATGTTTTCTCCATTCAGACTCAGATACAATGCATCATTTACATAAAATTGATTTTGTGAGTAAATGTGAGCCCCATCTGAATACTTAAGCTATTCTAGTAACTCAAATGTAACTCCTCAACACCTGTGAAGAATTTACCCAGGCTGTGAATTAAGAACATCTGGAGGCCGACACTTCAAATCAGTTCAAAAGCATCTGTCCCACCTCTAGAGTCAGCAAGGATGTAAAAGCAGGTTGGATGCTTCCACTCTCTCTGGAGACATCTATTACACACTGCAGCTTTGTACAGAGACATGTGGCCAGATCCTTGTGGAGCCATCCCAGGCCCAAGCAAATGAGCAATAGGGAGACAGTGAAGCATGACTACAGCTCATTCCCCATTGTTCCAGGTTCACAGTGTGCCCCTCACCTCACATACAGTACTACATGAGACTCCCAGGTGAAACACAGAATAAATTTATAGAAGGTACACTGTATTTGCACCAAAATATCTGTGATGTCCAAAATGAAATTACTAACAGATAAATGGGCTAAACTGGGCCTCACTTTTGCAGTGGTGAGTAAAGAAACAAGATACAGAGTGCTTTTTCTTTTCTTTTTTTTTTTTTTTTTTAAGCTTGGAATTGCTGGGCTCATATTCTCATTATATAAGTTTGCACTAACAGTTTACAGCAGAAGAAACTGAACTCAGTATATACTAGCAAAGTTGCTAGTATTTGCACCGCTCAATCTTTCAAATTTTATAACTATGCCATTACAGGACAAAATGAGAGATTCATGATAAAAAATAGAATACACAGGCTTTCATTTGTGTCATGATTGCAGTGTTAGCTGACTACAATACCTAATTTAAAAGCCAAGGTTTGTTGGTTTGTCATTGTTTTCTTTCTGTTAAAGACAACGGAGAAGAAAACACAAGCAACCCTAAAGCAGTGTTTTATGGAAGACATTCAGTTGAAACGCTGTCCTTTAACTCACCCTGTCTCTAATAGGAATCCAAATATACAGTTCCCTAGTAAGTTGGGCACTAGGAGCAATAGGAAACTAACAATTAGGATTCTTCGGCTGCATTTGTGAACCAAGACCTGTTTACAGTGTTTACAACAGTGATTATAAATAAGCTATCTAAGCCAGCAGATTTAGCCCACTCATCCAAGGATGCAGTGTTCCAGCACACTGAGAGACAGCCTCTATTTCCAGCTCTACCTGAAATTACTTTGTTCAACATCTCAGCTGAATTACTTGAAAAAGAAAGACAGGGAGTGAAAAAAGTCTGTTTTTTAAACAATTTTACTGAAGAACAAGAGTAAGCATTTCACAAAACTGTAAATAATAGAGTCAAGGCTAAAATTCCTTTCTTGCAGCTCAGAGAGCAAGCTCAGTTGTAAGTCAGAGCTATGCTAACACGCCACTGTGGATGCTACCAACAGAACAATGGAGACGTCATAAAACAATATATTTAGCATCCCTATACAAAACAAGAGCCACAAGTGAAATTGGTTCTGTCTCTACTCACAAAATGAAAGCTCAGTTTGACTTGTGCAATCTAAAAAAATTCCCGGATTTGTGGTTAACATGGGAAAATACAAAACAAACGAAAAATGCCATGCTACTTAGAAGGTAGTAGGAGATTTACGATTTATCCACAGACAAAAGAACAAAACCTGATAAAGGTTTCTCTGTAGAGGTAATCACCACATGGTAAGCTGTAAATAAAGCAAACAAATATAAAAACGTGGGTAAGTGAGAAGGCAAAAGCTGAACAAAAGACAGGTGTGGGGTCAAACAGAGAAGCAGACTGCTCACAGGCAATCCCGTACTTTGTCACAGTGTTTGCAATAAAAGTTAAATTTACCATAAAAAACACTGTCAGAAACATAACACAACCAGAGCTGAAACAAAAGGCTCCTGTGAAATAAAATATAAACTGGAGCCAGTTTAAATATATCATTATTATGGAGTAATATAGTTTAAAGGAAACAAAGGCAAAAGACAACTTGTTCAGATTGAAAGCTTAACATGATATCACTGAAATCAATAAAATTGCACACTTGGGATGTAATGCCCTGAGTTGCTGAGCACAGAGCCCAGTGACCTCAATCACAAGATTAAGCTGTTACACAGATTGAAAATTTGATTGTGAGGAAAACGAAAGACTGCTCGGGAAAAAAACAGTCAGATCTCTGGATTGGAAACCATGGGAATATTTAAAATTTAATTTAAAAAATAAACCATTATTACATTTAAGCTATTTAAAATAAATGGGACTATCTAATATTTCAAACGTGCAAGTCACCAAAGCACCACTGTGTAACGCTCAGGCCACAGTTTGTATTTGACAAGGTTGACATTTGTTCACAGTACACTCTGCACAACTACAAGAAAATACGAGATCTGTGATTCACATTGTAAAGAAAGTATTGCCATTAAAAGCTGGACCGAACAGTTTTTGAACCAAACCACAGAAAATGGCATCATATGTTAAGTAGAAGAACCTTTGGGGTTCATTCAGTGGTTACAATCAAAAAACCAGATGGTAATCTGAGAATCTAGATGGTTTCAAAGGAACTAAATGAAAATATCAAAAGAGAACATTTTCATCTGCCAACTTGAACAACACAGTGAAGCTGCTCTCTAATGGTGCAGCCAGATTCTGGCAAATACCTCCTCAAGAGACAAGTTCCAAAATAAATTGTTTTGATTACATAGATTTTTCAGACTTCCTTTTAACATATGTTCTATACAGAAGTGATCGATAAAATATTACTACATCAAATGTTCAAAGGAATTCCTTGTGCATGGAGTGCTAGCATACTGATATAGGAACCACTGCAAAGACATATTAAAAAAGAATGTCACATATTAAAAATAGTAATAAAAAAAATCCAAAAATATGTTTAATAAAAATGCATTTTTAATCAGGATGAAGTTCAGCAGAGGAATGTAAAGGGAAAAATAAAATTAATCTTAAAAAAATTAAGAATTATTTGAGAAACTTCAGGAATGAATATGCCATTTCACTGCATGATGACGATGCTAGAAATTCATCTTTATTATAATAAGATATTGTCCATGAATTCAACATCATAAGTATGAATAAGCTCCTTATCAATAAAGAAAATTGGGTGCCTGTCCAAAGAAATGTACAGTCTTGTCAATCAAGTAATTTTTTAATAAGACAGAGTTGGAATGAAAAAGAAGCTAATAAAGAATGGACATGCTGGAAGACAGGATGATTTAAAAATTCTCACCGCATCACTAGTGCCAAAATATTTTTACACAGAACTACCAGAGTTTCCAGAGATGAAAAACAAAATGTTCTGAAAACCATGCAAACAGTATAAAAGATGTTTTTCATCGGTAGATTTTACTACAAGCCCATTAAGGTCTTAAAATATATCCTTTAATAAAAGACATTTTCAAGGACTAAGTGCTGAGAGTTTAATGCCTTAGTGAGTAAGTGTTTATAGATTAAAAGCCTTGACTAAAACAAATTGGAATTCTTCGTCTCAATTTAGCAACAAAGATTAAGTATACCTCTTTCAAGGCCAAAAAGACTGGCACTGCATTTACAGAAATATAATTTGATATTAGAATAGCCCAGATAGCAAGACATTACCAACAAATACACAACACCCACTTCTCCCTAACAAAGCATTAAGGCAAAGGAAGTACATGTGCACAATTACTTTATTTGTTCTCAAAAGATATGATGCGCTACAGTAATGCAGTAAAATTATCAACAGATTGCATTAAAAAACAAAACCCATAATAACAACTATGAATCAGAAGTACAAGTTAATTTAGGAGCACCACTTAAGACCACAGGATACAATCTATTTTTGCAAACTCTCCTGCATGTGGTATATACAGGGGCATTGAAAAGAACAACCAAAAGAGATCACCAGGATCACTGGACTAGCCCAGCATGAGAATGGCTACCAAGCAAAATACGGAGAGTTAAATGTTGGGAAAAAATGAAGCCAACAGGTGCAAGCAACCATTTCTTTAAATTCTAAAGTGTCAGAACTGTCAGATACAACTGGAATACATACCAACTCCAGCGTGAAAACAATGTTTTCATTGTATAGCACACAGTAAGTAGGGTCATAACTACTGACAGTGAATACCAGCTGAGCAGAACAGACAAGAAAGGATTTCCAGAGAGATACAACTTCTGTCTAGTCATCAGGTCCAGCAGTCGTTTATATGGAAAAGAAGCACCTGTCATATTATTTGGAAATATCAAATTCCTTGCAAACCTAGCACACATGTCTTGGTGGTGGTGTGCTTGTCACCACCACTATTTAAGTCTTCCCTCCTCCCAGAGCTGCCTAATGTGTGCTACACTCTTTGTAACATTTTGTAGGCACTGCAGTGCAGGAATTATAGGTGTAGTATTAGAGTTATCAAATTACAAAGGCATTGATTGAGGAAGACGTAAACAACATTCCTACAACACAAATAATAATAATAAAAGAAAGCAAATGGAATAGTAACTTTATAGGAGAAAAAAAAACCTCTTCAAAGCAACCTGTCACAGAAAGTGGGTAATTTACAGAATGATTCACTTGCCAGAAGAACCTGCTGCAAAGTTGTAATTTTTCTTTTTTTTTCTTTTTTTTTTTTAAGACATCATTACTTATTGAATGTGCAAAGGGGAAAAAAAGAATCCTTTCTGAAAGACATAGCGAGATCCAAGCAAACCTTATCACGTGCCAGATCACCTTATCAGAAAAAGATGCCTATCAGGTCAAACAGAAAAAACAACAAATAAAATACACCCATATCTGCCACAACAACAGGCACTTTTAAAGTGAAAATAGTGCATGGCAATCCATTAAAGTCACCCTAAAGCCTCATCTCAGAAGAAACAAGTTTTGCTAATCAACAAATCAAGATATCCCAGAAGCAGGACTGACTCAAAATAGCATTACAGTAACTCATCAAATTCTCTACTGAAGGACAATGTACATCTGTGATAAGTTTCAAAACAAAATCATCTGGAATTTTTGGACGTGTTAACTAAACAAACAAACCAAATGACTACAACTAATGAAGGATTAAGAGATTATCTACATTAATTCATTGTGGTCTTACTTCCAAAATCAGAAAAAAAGAGGAAGTTTTCTGAAGTTATTTTTATTGTGTTAGTTCTTACTTTTTTACCTACTTAAATAAAAACAATTCTGTAAGAGATCTCCCAGTCGACTACAGAAGTAGTTGAGTGACTTTTGGATTAAAAATGTAAAGCTCAAGCTTCAAAATCCTAGAGTACTATTTAAGCAAAAAAAGCAATAAAGGCATATCAAGCAGTTGACCTAAGTACTACATGATTATTTTTTTTTAAATAGATAATAAAGCAGCATACTGATAAATACCTTTGTTCTTTCAAATCAGCTGCTTTTTATTCTTCATGTTTATCTTTTATCATTATCAAGAAAAATTCTGAAGCTCTGATTCAGACCATGATTCATGGGAGAATCAGATCTCAGCACACTGTAGAAACCCACGCAAGTTTCTGCAATTTGGATTAATAACATCTTGCGTCAGTTTGACATAAACAATTTAGGAAAGGTAAATGCAAAAAGCATTACCACTAGCTGCACCAATTTTAATTCCACTGTTAAATATAGCCCACTGAACAGTGTCTCTTTTAACTGATAATGTAAATAACTAACATCAATTTTATCTGGCCCTTACATAAACTTACATATCACTTATAAAGCAGTTTTCTTGGTAATCTTGAGTGTTAAAAAAATGTTCTTTCTCTGTCCTTTATACCTTTACCTAAACAAAAGTCTTCTACTTTCACGTGTGTATTTTACATTTTCTGTTAATGTACCACTTTGTGACAGTGACAAGGCAACAAAAAGGCCCCAACAACCACTCAGGCACCATTACCCTGTGCATGTGCTCTTTTCCCATTTTACATCTCTTGCATCATGTTAGATCGACAAGCAAAGTCTGCAGTATAGAGAATACCATAAATCAAATATGACATTTGTATAAAATAGCAACACACTGTATAATATATAAACTAAAAAAGGGAAGATTTAGACTAGATATCAGGGGGAAATTCTTTACAATGAGGGTGGTGAAATGCTGGTGCTGGTTGCCCAGAGAGGTGGTAGATGCATCTTTCTTGGAAACATTCAATGTCTGAACAACCTGATCTAGTTGAAGATGTCCCTGCCCATGGCAGGGGGGTTGGACTAAATGACCTTTAAACGTCCCTTCCAACCCAAACTATTCTATGATGTTCAACAAGGTCAAGTGCAAGGGTCCTGTATATGGTTTGGGGCAATCCCAAGCACAAATACAGGCTGGGCAGAGAATGGGCTGAGAATAGCCCTGAGGAGTTGGAGGTGTTGGTTGATGAGAGGCACAATATGAGCCAGAAATGTGCGACCAGCCAACCGAATCCTGTGCTGCATCAAAGGAAGTATGTCCAGCAGGCTGAGGGAGATGATTTTCACTTTCTACTCTGCTTTGGTTAGAACACCACCTGGAGTAGTGTCCAGCTCTGGAGCCTCAACATAAGAAGGACATGGACCTGTTGGAGCAAGTCTAGAGGACTTGCTACGAAAATGATCAGAGGGCTGGAGAACCTCTCCTATTGAAGATGGGCTGAGAGAACTGGGGTTGTTCAGCCCAGAGAGGAGAAGGCTCCAGGGAGACCTTATAGCACCCTTCCAGTACCTAAAGGGGGCCCTACAGGAAAGATAGAGTGGAACTCTTTCTCAGAGCATGTAGTGATAAGGGTGAGAGGGAACGCTTTTAAACTGAGAGTAGATTTAGATTAGAAAGAAATTCTTTCATCTGAGAGTGGCGAGGCACCGGAAGAGCTTGCCCAGAGAAGTTTTGAAGGCCTCACCCCTTGAAGTGCTCAAGGCCAGGCTGGATGGGGCTTTGAGCAACCTGGTGCCCCTGCCCACGTCAGGAGAGTTGGAACTAGATGATCTTTAAGGTCCCTTCCAATTCTAACCATTCTATGATTCTGTAATTATTTTTTTAAGCTAGATTATCTGCAATTAGCATAGCAGTAGGTTCAGTTTGTGGAAGTTAGCATATGCATAATTCACAAAATGTGAGGTAGCACAGCAGGAGCAAAGAACATGCCAATTCTAATGAAATATATCCAAACTGTTCTCTCTACTCCATTTTAATTTTCTTCTTTATATAAAAATTGACTCTAAAAATAGCAAAGTCTATACCCCCCAAAAAATAAAATATTTACCAGTTGTGTCAGGCATTAGATTTTTTTCTAATATATTGAGTAAAATATTTCCCAGGAGTTTCTAAACTGAACTGATTGTTATGCAATAGCTTTCTTGTAAGTAATATTGTAAGCACTTGATTTTTATGATTACTTTTCATAACTAATAAATGGAACATCAGTACATACCTGCAATTTCTTCTATGGAATTAGCTCTCATGTCCAAAAGAACCGTGCCATTTAGGATACAGCTTCTCAGCTCAAACAAGCTATGAAGTGACAGTGTGGCAACATATGGTTTGCTCCACCTCTCTCCACCATCCTCTACATCTTCTTCAAACTTCAACCACCTGTGTAAACAAACAACTTTATAACTCCATTGTCCATAAGAAATGAAAAATAAATTATTTCCATGGATACTGTTAAACATGTCTTTGGATTTCACTTTATTCTTTCTTTGTGGGAAATATGACAAACTTGCCTGTTTCTTCCCATATAATGCTGTATTATACCATTTTCAAAGAAAAGTTCTGACCACAGAGATGAAAAAAAAAGCCTATTAAGTAATCGTTACTGTACTTTAGAAAAGCTTTGAGTAATTCTTTGGCACACAATGATATTCCTATGATAGAACAAGAACTAGTATGAAAACGATAGAGGAGAAGAATTTGTGGAAGAGAAAATGAAAAGTAAGAACAAGAGAACTTTCTCCATTTAGTCTTCACTTTGAAGTAAACACAACAAAGAAGAGACATTTTTCATTTAAAGTAAACATACTGACACACTTTACAGAATCCGTCCACTATCATCACCATAATCTTTCCATAAAAGACACTGTTATGAACTTCGTTAGTTTAAATTGTTAGTTACTTAACTGCATTAAGCTACTCATAAAGGCAATAAAACATTATGCAAAATTTAGGATATTTTCCATTTAAACGTTTAGTCAATTAAAATGAAAAACCTCACAGGCATATACATGCACACAAAAGCAACGTGTAAACTCTTGTGAACAATATTTCAATCCCCAAAATATAGGCTTTACTCAGGCAAAACAGCCACGTGAATGACATGAAATACAATTTCATGTCATGTAGCAACATCAGGGCTATGAAGATGATTAGGGGCCTAGAACATCTCTCTCACGAGGAAAGGCTGAGAGACTTGGGTCCTTTTAGTCTGAAGACTGAGGGGGGACCTGATCAATGCTTACTTTGTAAACCTGGAGAGACTTCAAAGACACATGGAACTGACATGAGAGGATCAAACCTTTTGTTACTAACGAGCTGGATGAACTTTCTTGTACAATTTTTTAATTGTTTACTGATAAAAATGACACTGAAAATGTTAAATTAAAAAAAGAGAGAGAGAAGTCTGTTGACATATGCAAAAGTGCTTTCATGGAATCACGGGATTGTCAGAGTTGGAAGGGACCTCTAGAGATCATCTAGCCCAATTCCCCTGCTAAAGCAGGACTGCCTAGATCACATTACTCAGGGCTGCATCCAGGTGGGTCTTGAAGATCTCCAGAAGATCTCCACGACCTCCCTGGGCAGCCTGTTCCAGTGCTCCGTCACCCTCACTGTAAAGTTTTTCCTTCCTATGTTCCAGCTTCAGCGTGTTGCCCCTTGTCCTATTGTAGAAAACCACTGAAAAGAGTCTGGCTCCAACATCCTTCAACCCAGCCTTTAGATACTTATAAACATAAATAAGGTCTCCCCTCAGCCTTCACTTGTCCAGGCTAAAGAGTCCCAGCTCCTTGAGCCTTTCCTCGTAAGGGAGGTACTCCAATTCCTTAATCATCTTCGTTGCCCTACGTTGGACTCTCTTCAGTAGTTCCCTGTCCCTCTTGAACTGGGGGGGCCCAGAACTGGATAAGTTATTAAGTTTTTCAAGTATACATAGATGTTGTTGTGTGGAGCCATGCAGCCTGCCAGCTTGACAAGGTTTGAACAGCTGCAGCTGCATTTATCACTTGACTCAACTGCACTCAGCTGTTTTATATGGACTACGCAGCAGAGAAGTCAAGCCAAGCTTCACACCTTGACAGCACCTTCACACCTATTTCTAGACAGCAGGGAAGCATAGAGCCTTAAGACCTCTGAAGTTGAGCAACTTCCAGTTTTACCAAACCTAGCAACCCAGTAACACAGCTGTCTTCTGTTCCTGCCCCATCTGCCTAGCTCTGCTCCTACATCTGTATGTGTATGTGCATGTGTACCCATATTTCAATACTTTCCTCCTTTCAGTCCCTATGTACCAGAGTCTTCCCCTTCTGATGCCACCCTGCGAGCAGCCACCACTTCAGTGACCAACTCATCACGAGTATATCTGCTCCCTTCCTGATGCATTTCATTTCTTCTAGCCATACCAGCTGCCTCCTAATCACTCTCCCATTATTTATATACACCATTTGCCCACGACTCCTCAGCTTCTCCAAAATCTCCAGTCTCCTGTGTCTAGCCTCCTCCTCTTTACATTTTTACTTTTTTTTCCTCTATTTCCTCTGTGTTTGCCAGTTTCTATATCTCATCTTTGCTATTTCCTTTACTGTTTCATTCTTCCAGAGGAGCAAGAACAACACAGCACACAGAAATGTGCTGTCACAGACTGAACCGTGAAATTGAATTTGCACATGAGTTTTTCCAAAGAGATTTTCAAAACAATGTCCAAATGGACATCAAACACAAACGAACGCATCCCACCCCCACCAAATTCAAATTCATGGTTTGAAAGTATGAACTCCAACAACTCAAGAAAATTACCAAGAAGCATGTGAGAACCAAAAAAAGGTTCTTCTTCATTTTCTTCATTTTGCAGTTGCACTTGAACTCCATAATAAGAGGCTGTTCCTAGTTTACTCATGGCACTCATGAGACCTATTTTTGGCCATAACCTCACTAACACGGTGCATTAATTGTCCTGCTTAAACTACTGCCACCTAAGGCTCTGCAAAATATCTACATTTTTATCTTCTCATGGCTTTTATCTTCACATGGTTTTGTGCATGTTTCTAATCTCTTTAGGAGTTCTATATGATTACCACCTTTGCACTTCAACATTCCCATTTATTTCTGATGTAACATTATCTTGTTTTATGCTGATTCAAAAAAGGACTAAAAATCATGCTATATATAGTCTAAAAACCATGATCCAAGCATAGATTCTTACAGAATTTCATGCGAAACCTATCGAATGCGAATACTGTCATTACCTTCTGTTCATGTAAATTATCTTTAACATTGTTTATCTGCTTATACTGCTGCAGTTTGTCCTTGATATTTCCTATTTTGAACACACTGACCAATTCTAAACAGATTTTAAATGAGTGATAAAAGGCATCTTAAAAGTTTCATTAAGGTGACTGGACAGAGGCAGACTCATAACCAGAGTATGTAACTTACTAGGGACACATCAGACAAGAGAAGTCTAAATCATGAGAACAGCTTTAAATAGAGTTTATAGTGTCAATTACACATCAAAGCTTACACACCACATAAAAATCCATAGGAAACTATTGCTACTGCTCAAATAATTATACTTGCCATCACGATCATGTCCATCTGAATTTCAATCAATTTGAATAATCTAATTCTATGGGTTACATCAAATTTCCTACTGTTGTGCATTATCATACATTGTTATTTAAAGAGCCAAAAGGCTAGTATGTAAACATAAACCATACCCAACTGAGAAAATTCTACATTTGGAATAAACTTCTATTTTTATTTTAATAAGCATTACTAATCTCATCAAGAGCAAATCATGTTTATGACTTTTTATCTTTTCAGAACAATTCCTTTATAGTGTCAGATAATCCTTATTTAACATATCAAATGAGAAACAGCAGCAGGAAACATAAAACAAACAAATCTCTAATCTTACACACAGTCATTCAATTCTAAGTGTTCAAGTGGTTTTAAATATCATAATACCCTTCTAACAGCCCTCTGAATTCATGTACAGGATTCAAGGATAGAAATGGCTTTGAAATCCAAATTCAAGTTTGACAATTTTCTACTCTTATTAGTTTCTCAGAGAAAAAGACAAATTTCAATATACTTACTTTTGCAGTTTAACCCCTTAAATGGATACGGTTGATAAATAAAAGCCTTTCATAATTTCCCAGAAAACAACACCAACTCTATATTAAGCTCATGTCATATGTATCCCATGTGCATGGAATATACTCAGAGCTATCTTAGTTGTGTCTGATCACATGGAAGAGCAGCTTCATTCATACATTTTTCTTTTACTGGTAAAGATTACCACAGGTATATCAATCATACAGTTAGCTCCTATGACAGGACACTTGCTGGAAAAAAACAGGGCAACAGGAGTTTCAGCAAGGCATGTTATAATAGGAAAAATATTACTCAGATGTGTGTGATCCATACATGTCACATCTTCTACAGTCATCTTCATCAATGTTTCAGGAGTCCATAAAAGAGTGCTCACACTTCATTCTAGACCCATTTACAGCATTTTGGTGCACAATATGAAGTGGGTGAGTTGAATATGATCTATTTTACAGTCTGCTGTGTCCACAGTGGAAAGCTGAAGTATGTATTCACTTACAGTCCGCTCGAGTCAATTTTCTTAATGCAATCTTACAATCTCTGTAAATTGCCACATGAGCTTTGGCCTGCCTACACTGATTAGAAAATGAACTAAAGTGAACAAGCATGTCAGAAACAAGGCAGAAATGACAAACCTAAGTTTTTTGTGACCTAGTTTCTTTGGAAGAAGACTTTTCATCCAAGGGAGACGCATTTTCATTACATATTCATAATTTTTCCCTAGTACACCCATTTTCTAATCACTATTAACAATTTACTGTCTAAACTATGGACAGAGGGTTATTTTCTTAACTGTGCTGTGTCATTAAAATTCAAAGCTAAACACTTTCCTGTAGGTTCCAGAGTGTCTTTCAATTTTCCTCACTATGAATTCTTTCCTGTTCCAGAAACATAGTGATATTCTCCCAAAATTTTCATTTGATATTAGCAGATAAATGAGTCCCAATAGTTTGGGTAAAACCTGCTACAATCAGGCACTAATTTCCCACCACGACCACAAAAGGCTATTAGAATAGATTTTGAATGTGAGTTGCTTTCCTAAGAGCTGCAATTTGCAATTATATTATTGTGTGCATAAATTCAGCTGAATTCTTATGCCTCGGAGTGTTTATCCAAAAACTTACTGGAAATTTTTTTGGGGGGGATAGGAACTATACTTCATGGATTCTCTACACAATTGTACAAAATTATATGAGATATATATAATTTTAAAATGTTATATAAATATATATAAAAATTATATAAAAATATTAATATTATAAATATATAATAGGTATACAATATATACAAAAATATATATACAAAATTATGTAAAAAATTATATTAATAAAGACTGACTATTGATTTCAAAAGGTATGTGTTTCTTCTGGCTTAAAATCAATTAATGGGAAAAATTAATTAATTTTAGCACTATATCAGCATAATTAAGTTATTCCACTCCACTGCTCACTAACTCATTCCATAGGACAGCCTAAATCAGACCTTTCAATAGGGTAGGCTGTAACAGCAGTGCACTTTCTTACTCCTACTAATTAATCTGCAGGAATGCTTTTGCTTATGAGAAATGTTATGGATAGTGGAGAATAGCAAACCCTGAAGTCTCCTAACTGCTGAGGAAAAAGAAAAATAGTAATATAAAGAAGTCTAGAAAAAGACTTACTCTTCCAAACAAATTAAATAGGAATAGAGTGTTTACCTAAAGAACACTGAGCTTCAGTCAAATCTTATCTATGGCTCCCTTTGATATGTTACTATTTTGATCAACAAAGAACAAAATGTCTCAAACAGTTTTACGCAGTTTGTTTAAGATATTTTCTGAAATGAAATGTGTCCCCAATTTCAACCAAACTGAAAACAAGAAAATACAAATTTACTGCAGTCCATGCAGACCTTGGGGAAAGGAATACAGAACCACTTCGCACCATCGCTCTCACGAAACACGATTTAACAAGTTTTGCAATTAACCAGTTTTCCACTGTATCACTTGCATTTAAATTCATCTCCTGGAGCTATGTCCAAAGCCACAGTAAGATTAATAAATGCTTCCAGTGGCCTTTTCCACACAAATGGAAAGCACACAGCAAGGCTGGAACAGCAACAAACCCAGGGTGTATTCCCTCCATACCATGCTTTTAATATTTCTGAAATCCTGAATCAACCACTAGTATTGAAAATGTTCCACTGCAATAGCTTGTAAGTATATAATCTTGCATTTTAAACACTATCCTATTTCTACTACTCTACTCAAAGATACCTTCTCTTTTATGTATAATAACCTTACCTATTTTTAATAACAGTGCCTCCTGATTTCTTATCATCAAGTTTCGTTACTACAATCCTACTTTTTGTCATTCAGTCATAAAGCCATTTAATAAGACTAATTCTTCAGAAGTTAGTTGTCACTACATTCTACACTAAGTTTAATCTTCCAGCGTGACCTGCTGCACCTCTTGAATTAGTTCCTTATCCACTAATATATTTTTTACACTTAAAGAGTTTAAGTAATAAATTCTGACTGCTGTGACATATCAAATGCTTGGCTAAAAAAAAAATTAGATCCACTGTTTTTTTCTTGTCAGAAAACCAAAAATCAATTATCTGATTAAATAGCATTATTAACTTAGTCTGACATGATACACCATTGTATTGCACTTTATCCAATTTTCCACTTAGCTCCAAGTCTATAATTATTCTTTCCTTGAAATATTGTTTAACATCTTGCCTTGCTCTGAAATCTATCTGTTCATTCTGACCATTTCCATTCTTGAATAGTGTTGCTGTGTTTGCTGTAGTACAACAACCCACTGAATAGATTTGCACAGATAGACCACTTTGACTCTTACCTCCATTTTGAATTTGGTCATTTTACTGCCATCTCCAATAACAGACATGTTGTCATGTCACATGCTATCTGAAATTTTTTGACTCAACCTGAAAATTATCATTTATCTTTACCAGTTCTTTCTGCATGGTAGCTCCACTCTTTCTTTATTTTCATCTTATTTCTAAAGCTAAAGAAGTTTTTACTATTAGCTATTATACTTCAGTCTTGTATTTTCCTGAGCTCAAAAACATACGGTTTTCTTGCCTGTTTTTTCCTGTTCTTTTTCAACAATCTCAGCTTGTTTCTGTTAAACATTTTTGATTCTTTAGTTTCCAAATGACAACTGGAAAGGCTGTACATACAGATAGATCAATCTAAATAGAAATTTGTTTACCTGTTTTACGTTTCAAATTCAATCAAAATTGTTATAATTTTTCAGATACACTGTTCTTCAATGATTTGCAAAGGGATTTTTTTGTTGAACTAAAGAAGCTGCTACTTCCCTGCTTAAAAATAACATAAGCCACAGTGATTTTTATTTTTAATCACAATAGAAGCTGACACCCTTCATAGAAGAAGTCCTATATATTCCTAATCAGTATGAGAACACTGCAGACGATTAACTTGGTTAGATTTTCTCTCTCTGAATATTAATGAGATTATTTAGGAACACTACTACACTCATTCTGCAGCACAATCCCCACATGAGAATTTTCTACATGTAAAGATCTATATTTAGCATCTGTCTATGCCTCCTATGGACACATAAAGGAAGAGAAGGTCATAGAAAATTCTGCGGCCCTCTGGGAAAGCTGAATTTGCAGTAAAATTAAAGGGAAAGCTAACAGCCATATTCATTCCAAACAGCCTATATACATAATTCGCCACAAAATCCTTTCGGAAATTCCACATTTTTTATCCTACTGACACCAAAGATTTGGTCCATAGCCTTCTGGGTACCACTGAGGAATACTGTCAACAAATACTGTCAAGGGAAAAGAGAATTAAGGTTCTAAGAAGAAAAATTAAGCAAAGCTTGCTGGGAAATGTAAAGTCTTAATGAAACTAAACAAGTAATCTCCTGTTTAGGTGCTCAAGGAAACAAACATGAAAAACACGTTGCTTTCCAGCTGCATTTGGTGGAATCCAGGTGGATTTGGCTGTCCCAAGAGCCCCAAACTGGGAGGGTTTTTCCCAACAATTGTGTGTTTTCTGCAGCACAGACTCAGAATCAGGGTGTTTGGAGTACATTTGTGCCACGGCAGCAGCTCCCACTCTGTGTGCACAGTCCTGCAGGTGAAAGTCCCTGCCCCAAATTGGGTTGGGAAAAGGGGGAAAAGGAGAAGGAAGAAGGAGTAGCTTTTGAAAGAGCTTTTACATCTTCAATAGAAATCAGAGCGGGTTGAGTTTCTAAATCCTTTCTATAAATGGGCTTTCTTTGCGTTTTAAAAACCCTGCATAGCATGTTTCATAGAACATGTGAAAGTGTTATTGCTCCAATATTTTCATTCCTTGCTTTAATCTTTCTATATCAGTTTCTTGAGGATTCAAACACAATATGAAGCTTGAAAGGTTCTTAAAATAATGATCTAAAATATGAATAAACCCAGTAAATTTTAATTCATATATATGATATGTTTACTTTGATTTTTCCCTTGATATTCATTCTGACCTAAATTTTATAAATCCAGATGAAAACATTTGGCTCTGGGAAACAACAAATGCTGTAGTAATACTAGCAGTTTAAGGATTAAAATCAAGGTTTTATTTAAGCTTTATATCCAAAATCTGTTCCTGAGCTTGCCACAGTTTTGAAATCATTCCTCAATACACCAACAAACAAAACACATAATTTTTAAAGACTTACAAAAACACTCACCTTGCTGTCTCCCTCCACTCTGCGTCCTCTCCTTCACGCCAACAAATTTCATCAAGCTCGGTAAAGAGATCATGAGGAATATGTTCCTCATCATCATCTTCTGTTCCAAGAATAAACTGCACCCTTTGTGATGGGGTATCTGGAAAAAAATGAAAATATCAAATCCAGAACACCAACCTTTTTGCTCTGAGCAAGCAAGCATCTAAAATTTCATGAGATTATCCAGAGTCTTTCATCCATGTCACAGAGAAAACATGATTATAGTTATGCTGCAAGAACATTTATACACAAACACCTTCAGATTGAGACCTGTATTTACTGTAGTTGTCTAGTCTGCTAGATTGATTAAACAAACTGATCTAAAGATAAAATGTTGTGTATGGAGGCAGAGACTACTGGAAGCTGGAATGGTATTTCACAGAAAACAGTATCAGCACAGACAGCAGCACAGATAGAGCTGATAAAAGTCTTTTACACCAGTGTTACAAAAACTAATTTGCCCCATCCTAAGTCTAAATCTACAGATCTAGCTCAGCTCACAAAACTGGTGTACTAAATGTGCATTCTTTGTTTTACCTACCATGAGAAAGAAAGCAAAAGAAACCTCTCTAATCTCAATATACAATTGGGAACTTCAAAAAGAATACATTACTATCTCCACCTACCATCCCCTGCCCCTTTGTAAACTGCTTCTACATGGTTAGGCTGTTCCAGATTAACAAGTTATTTATCTGTCCCAACTTCCCTATCTTATTCTTCCTGTCTCTCTATTCCCCTATTACCAGTTACTTTTCTTCATAACCTTTCAATGCAGACCACTAAATGTGTTTTGGAGAGACACTATTCTTTTTTCATATCACTGAGAAAATTTCCAGAACTCACAGACCTCTTTAATGCACATGTGTATTCAGCGTTCATATCTCAAATGTTGTCTTAAAAAAAAAATAATTCTTATCCTTATTTAAATGCAAAACTCAAATGAACAAACTGGGTGAAACCTAGTCTCTCTAGAAACACACAGTTATTTTTTCTCATAATGTATTTTAGATTTCTGAAAGGAACCAAAAGTACTTTGTGAGACCTGATAGGGGCTGCACTGCCAGTCAACCGAAAAATTGATTATCCAGCAGAACAGCTCAGCGACTCCTTGAACGCTGTCTAAATGAAGTTCTGTTCTACAACCATATTAGTAAGACAAGTGACAGTATTTTCCATCTAGCAGTGAATAGCATCACTGCATAGGATCCTCAAGCTCTCTGAATTTTGCAAAAACTGAGATCATAGTATTCACTGAATGCTTGTTAGAGAGCAAATACAGCACTGATCACAAATAATTAAATGGGCCACTGATACAGGAGATTAAATTCAGCAGTAAAGACACTTTTTTTGGTAGTAGCAGTAAGTTTTCTATAGCAATGAAACAAAAACAATGCATGACAGTTTTCACCTGGGGTCTCTTTGCTTAAATAGAGTATAAAGATATAGTACAGTCAAACCTACTCCCTTCTTCAAAAAGAAAGGAAATGAAACCCAGGAACAAATACGCGAGAGAAGGGAGAAAGAGGGCTCAGGTACTACTAAGCTCTAGAGAATGGATCTGCAGGGGGACAGCTAAGGGGACAGAAATTACTTTTGGTGAACAGCAACAACCTCCTCCTCCACTTTACCTTTTCGGTTATTACTCTTCTCTCTCACTGTTCAGTCCTCTTTTTTCTTTAAGACCTTTCCAACTTCTGTTCTAGACCCCTTCCAGCCTCTCCCTACTTGGTTTTTAAAAAGAAAAAAAATTGTCTACGTTCCTCATATCCACATGTTGGTACATTCTAGAGAAGGATAAAATAAATACAAACATCAAGATTTAATCTGAGACTAGAAAGTACATTCTAGGCAAGAAGTGTGCAACTTGTCCCAGAAGGACAAAATGTAGTGAGATATGAACTTGCAAAGGATAAGCACATATGACTAGTGATAGAACATGGAAAAAAAGCCACTTTGGTAGAGAGCTGGACCGCAGTGAAAATCTGAGAATAAGCATTTCCAAGAACATCCTGTACTCTTGACAAAATCAGCACGAAAACTGATTTACATTTATTACTTAACAGTAGCTGTTGCTGTAGTGTTGTACAGCAGAGCTGCAGTTTTATGACAGTTATGATACTCATGCAAATGCACAGTTTCAGCGTGGGAAGGAAAGCAGAGGATCAGAAATCCCTTGAGGTGAGTAGAAACAAGGAAACACCTTACTGCTATGATTTGCTCTTACTGGGTCTTCTGTGTAACATACAGCTACTTGACTGACAACAGTGAAGAATCTTTATAAATGACAAAATATGCAATAAATTCTCTTCTTCCTTGTTAACACACCAGTAAAACTAGCTGCTAGATTCTGGATATATTTCTTTCTGCTGTAATTTGCATTGGTGTCTGAAACCTGTAAGCCACAGCTTGATTTTCAGACACCAAGCTGGAAACTGGAAAAAAAAAATATTATTTGCTTTATAATACAATAGTTTTACTTCAAGGACAAAACCCTAAGAGAATTAAACAATAGGAACACAATAAAATTATATAAAAAAACCCAGATCTGTTAGTTCTACTTATAAAACTGAGTTAACAGCATTACTCATGTGAGCAGTACCAGATGGCTTTGGCTCTTATTCACAGAAGTAATAAATACCAAATATGTCATTAATGTGTTATATGGAAAATGAGTAATACGTGATTCAAAAACAGTATGAAAGAATACTTCAATTGCTGACTGTCAAACTGTGATAACTTAATCCCGCATGTAGAAACATAATATTTGCAAACTAGGACACTCAAATTTTTTTGAAGTCTAGGAAAACAGAAATTGGCTTGAATAGTATCTGTGTCTATCCCTACTTCAAGCCAGTGTAAAAAAATCCTTCATGTTGTTATCACTATTTCTAAAAAGTAATGAAAGTAATCTAGATTAAGATAAAAAATTAGATTAATAGGACTAGTTTGTTACATTAGTATTTCTAACATCACAGTTGTTTCAAATCAGAGCACAGATATATTAAAAGCAACATGAATTTAAAGTTCCACAATATGCAGCTGATGACTCTCCCAAGTAAATGGCTCATCACCAGTTCAGGAAATCCTCCAGGACCAGCTGGGACTGGGCAGAAAGTCTGGTACATGACAGGAGGAGGAGTACCATCAACAACCACCTGTGCTCAGATAAGAGCCATCTCCCTCAGTCAGAAAAAGTTGAAGCAGCTTTGTGTTTGCTGTGGCTCCACCAACCCATGGGAGCCTCCTGCCAGACTGTGTTATACCTGGGCTTGTGCTTGCAGGACTCACACAGACATCCAAACAACCTCTGATACCTCAAGTTCATCACATGCATGGAAAATCCGAGTACTCCAGGTTTAAAAAATCTGTACAACGCCACCACACTGTTAAAAGGGTAAGAATTAAGACCTGGTGGATATACACTATTGTCGAAAGCACAAATTCACTCTGGATTCCGTGCTGCAAGAAAGGAAATGATGCTGCAGCAACCTGACATACTGTTCACTACTATGACTCTTTGTACAGTCATTAACATCCCTAAAGTAAAAGCAAGATATGGGCACAGACATGCCAAAACAGCAGAGCTTAAAGCTAGAAGTGCTAATAACCTAATTCCCAGAGGACAACACAAAAAGCTGCTCCCTGGAACAGAGCTGAGTGCAGGCAGGGGGGAAAGGTGGCCTACATCACCATCCCACCTTGCAGAATGCACATAGGAACATCCCTTAATTGGCATTTCCCCCAGTGCAACACAATTCTGGGTCAGGACTGCTGCCTCCTACCTAAGGGAACAAGGTGAAATCAGGACTTGGGCTGAGATAAGAAAGCAAGATACTTGTCAGCTCCTCCACATAAATTCAGCCCAGCAAACAACCTGCTCCACTGCACCACTGAGAGCAACACACATCTCCTCCTCAGTGCGTGCCAGGATTTCTCCTGAGACAACCCGCCCTGCCATCAGGCAGAACTGCACGCAATCTGCCCAAGCCATACCACAAGCAGAAACACAGCCTTGGGTACATGTAAAATGTATTCCGAATTTTGTCCTCTGCTCTTACTAAACTCTAGAAAGGGTGCAAAAATGTATTTCTGGTAATATTCTATTGGCTTAATTGTCAGAACAGGTTTATGTATTTCTAAGCCTGTTGAGAACCTGCACTTCAGGGTAATATTAGTAGGCTAATATTTCTATTAAGGTCAGTAAATGTAGGGGTGAAAAAGCACTTTTTCTAGATTAGAAAACAGACTGAAATTTAAAATAAAATTTACATTACAGAAGTTCACATAAGATAGTAAACACTGTAGACAAGACTTAATCTATGCCTCATCCTCTTGTACATTCACAATGAAGTAATAGTAAATATACAAACTTTTTTTTTTTTTTGATTGTTCACTGCACAGGATGGGCTGCAGACAAGGAGTGAACTGGTGTAACACAGCTGACATCCATAACAACTCCTTTCAAACCAAGGGGAAATGGAGTGAAAAATTCAAAGGATCACAGAAAAAGAAAGGATCATTTTACAGACAAACATTCATCATCCTCCTGCTTGTGCTCACCAAGGAAGTGGTGGATGGGGGCTCTCCCCACACCTCCTTCCTGTGCAGATTGGACTTTGCCCTTTAGCTCAGCAATCAGTAAAGACAGGGATCATAAGTTATTATTTTTTTTAAATTAGAAAACATGGTAAAAATTAAAACAACATTCAAATACAAAATAGTAAACAGCCATACAGCACATTTCTGAAAATCTCTTCACAGACCTCAGAAACCATGTGTTCGGTTGGGAGAAAGTACTCCCTTGCTTTCTGCTCTGGCACTTTATTCCTCTATGTATAACTTTGTTTTCAGGAAGCGCTCTCTGCATTTTATTCACCTGAATTTTTTCCCTCACCTCAGGGCTATGACAAATAATTCTATGTTTTGGATCTGACAATGGGGACAATTCCCAAGCTTCAATTCTCTTCTTTTTGCTCGACTCTTAAAACTGCAGTTATGATACGTTACTTTAATCCAGATTTGCTGCAATCTGTTCCACAGCTGCCCAGAGATTCCAATTTCCAAGTTCACCCTTCAGCAGACAGAGCCTATAGTTAAGGGTAGGAGAATTTTCTTAACAACCATACTCTTTACAAATAGTAAAATTTGCCCCATTAATACCCCTTTAAGGTTTGAGGTTAGCTATCAAATATAGTCAGCTGAGTCCTTTCATTATACTTTCTCCAACCCCCTCTAGTAACCAAAAGAAGTCCCCCTCTGCAATGAACTTTTTCGCTTGCATTACCTTCAGAGAGCCTCTCCTAAACTGTTCATAAAGTCCTGTTAGACTCAGCTCCAGGGCTGCTCAGCTTCTCTTGCCACATCCAACACCATGAATTACAAATTTAAGCCTCTTTAAAACTAGATATTATTAAAGCCAGATTTCTTAAAAGAATAAACCAAACCTTGCACAAGCCTGATTAGAGTCTAGTCCTAGAAGACAGCACAGGAGGCTGAAATCAAATCCCAGTCCTCACAGCTGTGTTCACTTAACCCTCACAAAACCTGTCCTTAACGACATCCTGCTGAGACATAAAGTCTTCCTATTCCACCCCATTTTAAAACAGAAGCACAAATACCTTTAACTCATAAGTGCGAGTACAAGAGAGCTGTTTCACTGGTTAGAGGCAAAAAAAACAGACATCAAAAAACACTGGAAATTGCCACTAAAGTCCCCATACATTCCAAGCAAGTGCAGCCCTACCAGCCAAAGGGAAAACTGCCCCAGACTTTCAGTACCACCACGACCTGCAGTGCTGATGGAGCAGTCCCAGAGAGCTTGTGGCCCTGCAGCCCACCGGCGCTGGCACCCATCACCCTCCCAGCAAACAGCACCAAGGAGCTGCTGTAGGCTAGAAACAGCTTTTTTTGCCAACCTAGTTTTAATTTGCCTCGATTCCCTAATTTCATTCACAAAGTAGCCATGATACTTGCCCCACAAGGTAATCTGCAGAAGAGGGTAGCTTAAAATGGGCATGAAACTGGGGCCTTAATTAAAACAGCAGCGTTTCAGCTGGGAAGGGTAAACCTCTTCAATACAGCAAAAAGCATTACAGCATTTTTAACTAGAGTGCATAGTTTCATTGGATTTCTCCTTTTCTTCCAACAGGCAAGATGGAGGAAATCTAGATCTTGGTACCACTTAGCTTACAATTTTTACTACCTAAAGAGCCTCTCCATGAGCAAGCCATGTACTCAGCAAATTACGCAATTCAAAGGTACTCATTATAGCGAAATGGAAACATCTTGTACAACCTCATCTAATCAATAGGCAACAGACAGACAGCGAGAATCAGGTGTGGAGAAAACAAAAATAAAACTTGAGTAATTGATCTGTGCCTCCAGATGGCAGGACTCTACCCCTTTTTATTCAACTAACTACATACTCTACGTATTGTTTGTCTACAAGCTCTGCATCTGCACACTAAGAACACTTGGGTTATTTTTGAATAGTGACAGTAGGAGATTAAAGAAAAAAAAAAAAAAGCTCATGAGCTGCCATCAGAATATTCTGAAAATTCTATTCTATGCAGAAACATTCCCTCAAAGTAGGTGGTACAGCTTTCCCAGCCAGGGTTCAAAGGGACTACCAGGAAGCTTACAGCACAGGTGTTATATGGAATACAGGAATACGTGGAATACAGGTGGTTTTTACCCATGTTAATACAAAGAAAACCATTTAAGAAATTGTTTTCCACTGGAGAGGAACCTGTCTACTTTGAGTGGGGTCTGCACAACCCCACAGCTCTATGTGCACTGTGCAGCTCCCTGAAGCAGTGGTAGCAAAGCGAGATCTGCACCTAATGGTACTTCACATATGAAGTTATAAATTATACCATTATAAATTATGACAAAAAAATAATGCTTCATCCCATGCTTGGTTAACTGAGCAGTCTGGAGCACTTCATGTCTGAGTATTTCAGGCCTTTACTTGTTCCAGCATCTCTATTATTCAGTTGTTGTATCTTTGGCTTTTATTGTACCTCTTTTCATACTTCACTGCTTCAAAACACTGCTAATTTATTCTCCTGTATCATAAAAACCCTAATATATTTTTCTGACTTACTTCAAAGCACTGTGTTCTATCATCTGGTCTCACAGTGCTTATTTTCTCTATCTTTCTTCTCATACCTGCTTGTTGAAATGTTTTTCTTTCCCCTCTTCGCCCTCAGTTCCCATGAATAAAGCCTCCTACTTTTCAGCATTAAAAGGGGTATATGGTGAGAGGGAGCTAAGTATTTCTGCGTGTTCAATTAAAACAAAATGGTTCATAAATTAACTAATTTGGATCTCTCTCTTAGGTAGCACAATCCCTCATATTAAGTTATGCATCAAGTGCAGGAAGTGTATTTGTCTTCCTTGCAACTTCCTTCAGCCTCTGGGTATTATTATAACCTTGTAGTCATGGAGAATGAGAGCTAAGATGTGTTACTGAGGTTTAAATGATTCTTATTTAGCGTGGGAAGTATCTGTTGCTCCCTCTGTGTAAATAAAGCATAGAAAAATTATGCTTATATTCTCTCTGAAGGCAATGCTTCTCCCCAGGCAACACAACCTGTCTGAAACTCCTGTAAAGAAAAACCATAGTAAAGCAAGGATGTGGATACAGACTATGATTAATCCCTGTATAAATTTCTCTGTATGCTCTGACTGCGCTTAACCCCTCCCTCACTGTAATTTTCAGATTTAACATTTTATTGCACAGCTGTCAAAGACTATTAAGGACAGATTCAGCCATATAATTTCGGGTTTTTTTACTTTTGACATTAGGAAGGACACAAGCCTAGGTCTCCAGAAGTTGAAAGAACAAAGCTAAGTTCTCAGCCAAAATGTGTCACATACTGGCACTTAAATAAAACCAGATGAATCAACAGAAGACACTGCTTCATAGTTTAAGATATCTCACTTCTTGGCTAATGTAACTTTCAATTGTTTCTTTTTAATCTGACATTACATGTATATATGCATATTCTTTTTGAAAACTATTTTAATAATTTATGAACTTTGTTGTTTTCCAAGAAACCAGTTTCTATATAGTATTGGGTCTTCATACATTTGAAATACATTCCAGACAGAACCACCACAGCCAAATTTTTCTTCACTTTTCAGTTTTCAAAACATAACTCATATCTACTAAGTTTGAAAAAGTCTGGACTTTGCTTCATTCTCAGTATAATTAATTGTGAAAGATTTGATTATTTTAAGCTCTTTACAATATACTTAACAATCAGCACTTATAGTCTACTTGCTCCAAAGCTTTCTACATAAATAACACAAATTTGGATTAAAAGAAAGTCTTACAAGTAGGATTCTGTAAACTGAAATTACACTGACACATTTCCCTAATGATTTAAAAACATTCTTCTGTTGCACACTGACAGTTAGCTATACATGCTTCCATTATGTTTTCAACACTTATTACAGCTTTGGACATTTCAGCTCATGCACTTATTCACTATTACCTTTTTCTGTTCTCTGTAATGTTTTTTACTTGAAAATGCTGAGAATTTTAGGAGTGTCGTATCATGTTTGTGAAAGGTATTTATTCCTGTTTACTCTTAAGTCCTCAGTTAGCAGACTCATCTCACAATGGCATATTACAGAGTCACGTAAGGCAAAAGGCAAATAAAATCTGCCGTTCATATCTGCAGATGTAACACTGCAGCTTCAGTAACATCAACACTATTACAAAGCTAATTGTAAAGAACCACAACTCCTCTATGTTATTTTTTAGTAGCAAATACTCTAGAGCGTTCACTGAGGGCAGCTGCTACCATAAAGAACTTACCCCCTCTCAGTGCTGGTCGCAGCCTACAATTATGAGAACACTCCTGGACAGTCTCCTACAACGGCAGAAGTTACTGAGATTTCTCACATTATTGACTGCCACTGGCTGCTGCTCTTCACCAGAGGTAGAAATCGTGGCTCTCCAGCAGAGACTGGAGAGGCTCTGATGGGTTCTCCAAAATGTCCAAGCCATAACAGGGCACAGCACGCTTAATCATACTAATGTTTATTATTGAAAGATCTATGCAAAAAATAAAATTTATCTTACCAAAAGGAGGAGACTCTCTCCCATCTTCTAATCCTGAATCTCGCTCTCTGTCTCTCTTTCTGTGTTTATGTCCACGGTGCCGATGGCGTCGGTGACTTTTTCTTCCACCCAGTGGCACGTGAACTCCAATGAACAATGTTCGATGGCCTATAGTTGAAAAAAAGTTACCTTTTGAAAAGGGGCTGTGTCAACACAATAACAATATTATTAACCATAAGAGTATTGTTATAATAATTATTATAATCGTGTAACTGTAGAATATTGATTATTCTAATGTTAATAGTCATAACATTATTGATTACAATAATGATGATGTAGCATCACAGATAAACAACGCCTTCATATAGGGCAAAATCCTAGTATTGAAGTCCTTAAGATGCAGTGCCAGATTGTTGGGTTTTTGCTTCAAATTTGCATCTCTGTGCATGAACTTTCATTAAAGCCAGACAGGTGTTCTCTAAAATGTCTTCCAAAACAGTAACACGAAGAGACACATGGATCTCTTTGCATTGAACATTTGGTAAAGTTGCTGTTTGCTTTGTGTGTACAAGAACTTTACAAAACTCATTGCTATTTATGAGCCAAACCTTGACAGAATTCTTGTGGGAAATTCACTGAAAAGAAGGGGGGGGGGGGAAGAGACTGAAAATACAATAAAAAACTATGGATTGCAAAATCCATACACAACTTTATGTATTCACATCATAAATACACTGCTGGTACCTTAGGGTCCTTTTATTTCTTCTACCTTATTTTTTAAAATAGATAAGAAGGTACACATTGCCACGCCTGCCACCATCTTTGAGCCTTTGAGCCTGAGGAATTTTATGTTGCTGATCAAGCCCAAAAGATTTAGCTCTCCAAGCTAACAGGATCAGAGCACAGTAAAGCCTTTAGAAGGGGGAGAGCACAGGGGAAATGTGCAGAAAGTACCACAAAACAGAACAAATGGGAACAGAATCATGACTCACTACAGGCAGGTCTCCTACATTTAGTCAGCAGAAAGACAGTGTCCAGATTACTCATCTCAAATAACGTTTGTTTTCTCCTTGAAATGAGCATAACACAGCTAGTGGGTAATTGCTGCTTTGCTGTAATCATTCAGCAGTGTCAATCATCTGAAAAAGGTCAAGAACATTAAACTAAGGTAGCACGTGATCTCTAATCCCATGGAGACTCCAGTGGGGGCAGAAAACACAGCAAGGCAGCATTTGTCATAATACATCAAAGAAATTAAAGGCTGACAGGAATTCTCTGCAGAGGCAGCGCTAAAGAAGCTGGAGAAAAGGCTGTGGACATCACACTAGTTATTTCCTCAACTTTAATTCATGTAAAGACCAGAAAGAAAAGGCATCAATTTTGGGGAGACTATTCTTGTAGAATCAGGAGATTTTTCTGAAACAAAAGCCACAAGTTGAAAATTATTATTATTTTTATTTATTTTTTAGATACCTCTTTCTTCTGGCTTATTACATTTAACACAAGAAGTGATTTAAAGAGAACTGCTCCTTTTGGTATATTTGAAATGCATTGAAATCAATGGTGCATGAAACAAGAAAAAATGTATTCCGTAAAAAGAATTCATTAAAAAGATACTGAAGGACAGCAGTAATGTAGTACCCTCCTTGTCCCCTTCCTTGGGTAGAAAAAAACAAAACAACATTTTGAAAGGATAGGCATTACCCTTCCTAAGATTTTAATAATTTCCAGAGGTGCGAACAGATTGCCTTTTAAATTTAGTAATTTAATACATTCCTGCTGCATTGTGATAGAAGCGGGCATGCTTATCCTAATTTTGTGCCACTTCAATGCTCAGGTTGAACCCACAACAGGAAATGCAGATTCAGGTTTACACTTCAAGGAATTTCCAAGGCTGAATCCAGGATTTGAGTCCAGACTGTTCTTTATTCAGTAAAATGGGAAACAGACCCCCAAAATCCCACAACATTATTGTGTGTCTGAGAACCACAACAATTCTCCCCATACAGACAGAATCAGTTCACACTGAAAAGAAAATGGTTATCCATTTCAGTTTCCAGGTTCCCAAGAAAAAGTAAAACGGATTTTACTCCTTGTGTGTGAATCAACTGAGGCAGACCGAGTTTTACCAATAAATAATTTCAATGAACAGAAAAAGGAATCTAGGTCTGTGTAGAGAAGTTCAGGCAAATAGGAGGGAAAAAAGAAGTTGACGGGGGAAACAGAATAGTTTTCTATAAAAAAAATGAGAGAGCAAAAAGCAAAAGTAAAAAAAATGAACGAAGGCTTAAGAATTCTGGTTTATTAAAAGAGTACAATTGTGAAGCAAAAAAAGACCGGCTGGGAACAAAAGAAAAATTAATGAATTCTCAATTGCTGGCAAAATGACAGTGAATGATAGAAACAAGGAAAAAAAAAAAGAAGGAAAGATAAAAGAAATGAAATGAGTAAAGTGACCTTACTTCAGGTAACCTTTTGATGGTAAAGATTATAATCTAGTGCTCAGAACATAAGGTACTTTTTTCTGTACAAGCTGACTGTGACATTACTGAAGAAGAGTTTCCAGTGAGCGCTGAAAATTTCCCAAGCCCAGAATTCCAAACACAAGACTGCAGGGCAGAGCAGCGCAGAAACACCATGCTTTCTCTGACAGACAATTTCTTGCTGCCTTACTCTGGAGAGGAGCATCCACACCTTTCCAACGAAGTTCTTCAACAGATTATTTTTTTTAAATCCCTAAAGGCTTACAATATTTGAACATAAGAATAAACAAGAATTCTGCTTAATATAAAACTTCTAACAGAAACATCAAATGAACCTTAAAGCCATAATTCTAAAACAAATATATTCCAAAACAACATTTTTCAAATAATCCTACATTTCAAGAGGATCTAAAGAAGATTTGCTTTTATTCCCATTGCCATAAGGAAGTCCCAAGAATATGCTAGACTTGTCATTTAAATGTTGTGCACAAAAGCAGTTATTAGAAGATTTCTGTCCCAGCGTAACACGCATACAGGTTGGGGATAGCTCCTGAACCTCACTGACATCAACGTTAAAATTCCAAGTGACACCAACGGAAGCACATTTCCTCACATTGCCTTCCCAAATAATTGGGTAAAGATGATCCTTTTTTTTTTTTTTTCAGCCAGGCATTTTTATACCTTCAGCACCTATATTTGCTATAAGCCCTAAGTTAATCTGACTAAATTTTCCAAAAACAGAACAGCTATAATTTGGCTGAAGTAAATTACATGTTATCCAACAGGATTCAGATTAATTCCTTATAGTTTATATTTCTTTCATTTACCTTTAACAGCTTTTTTTGGTGTGTTTTATCATTTATTTCATCAGGATGCCATCTAAAATATGCCTGAATATTGCTTAAATATTGGAAAATAATTCTGCTCTGCTGTACGCTTGCACAGCATCTAGCTCAATTACATCACAATTTCTCATTCTTTTGGCAAGGCTACAAAGGCACTAAAAGTATGGGAAACATGTGACCTACTAAGGAAATACGTTGCAAGTTACTTCAGGGTACATACTGTGGGCACCACGTCCAATTTAACAACGATTCTCACACAGAATTTACACACGGTTTTAAGATGTGAGTGTGACAATGGATTTATAACTCTTTAAACCCAAGTCTTCAAAAATACCGTGCTAGGCATCACTTTTGGACACTTTTATTACCTTCACCATGCGCCATAGAATCCCATCACCTGAGAAGGGCTAAAGTTGTTACTTGAAAATCTACAAATGGATTAATGGTTTATGTTTTGTTCCATGTTTACAAAACAGATTTTTTCAACTGTATTTTTCCAATGGTTGTGTTTTCTTGCAAAAAACATTAACAGCTGAAGTGGTCAATTACAGTTTATTTTATTACTGTATTTAGTCAGTCACCTTGGACTGCTTCTCCCGTCTTCCAAGAAAGCATCCTATAGTAATAAAAATCATACTTGAAACATTTTTTTATTCTGTACCTCTCAGCCAAGGACTATGGTGGATGTGTTGTTAGATAATTTATGTGTGCATGCACAGATACCTAAAATGAAATCAGGTACACACGTGCAGATTTGTGGTTCTGGACACACTTAAGGAAAGGTACCCAAGGCCTATTGTCCTTTCTCAAAAAAAATCCCATACTTCTAATAGACCAAAAAGGATTTCTCCTGCTAATTCTTACGTCAAAATAAAGAATTTCTATGCTGAGAGAGGTTTATTCCTCTCCGTGGCTTATGTTATGTTTATGTTATAATTTAAAAAAATGGAATTTAAGTATCAGTGAGCCACAGGATCTATGTGGTCTTCCTGAGGTTTTCAACTAAACTTACATTAACATCAACAGAGTTTTATCACGGAAAAACTATGACTTTGTTCCTGCAAAAACACATTCTGAACTAAAATGTTGATTTATTCCAGATGTGCTGCTAGCAAAGTTAAACATAAGCACATGCATTTTCAGTATTAGGATTTAGGTGTAAATTATTTTTAAAAACTGAACCTCTGATAAAATACATTAATACACAAAGATTATTTACAATCTGAAAGCTTACTAAAGAAATGCAATACAGTGAATTATCTCCTCTGCAACGTCACCTTTATACAATGCTACACGTCCACTCTTAAATTTTATGAATAGTGTTTTGGTGTTTTTTTTTTTAAAAGACTATTCTTAATCAAATTGCACATAGCTGGGATCAAAACCCAGAATATAAAGTTAGTTTAAAACAATGTATTTATAGCATAAGAGGCTTTGGCCCCTTGTGGTTTACCTTCAAAGCATTAAAACACTTCTTAAGTAAAAATATTTTAAGGATTAAAGAAATAATTATACTTGTTACAAAGTGTTCTTTTTAATTTTTACAGGATTACATTATTAAATCCAAATTATATTATAAAAGATTGAAAAGGGATCCTGTTAATGATATTAATTTTTAGACAGATGAAAGTACATATAAGCGTATGTAAAAATCAGGATTTCCACTAGCCTTTTGAAGAAAAAGTGTATTGTGCTGTGGCAGTATGAATTCTTTGCCCTAGAAAAGACAGATATGAAATATACATTATTAATATGAATACTAATAAAATCTTAGCAGAAGGGCTGTTACAGGTTACTGTATCCCAAAGAAGAAATTCTTCCTCACACCTAGATTTTATTTTAAGAACCCAACAGGAAATTAACAATCTAAAAAGGCAACCACAGAAAAGCAAATATTTTCTGCATAGCCCTTGAAAATGACAGATGTAACATCTAAAAATGGTTTTCAGAACCTGGCATTCTGGGTCTTTAAAATAGAAGCTTTTCCTAGCTACCTATCTTATTCATTAAATAAATGGAAAGGAAATGTACCGGTATTTCTAAAGCTTTGAAAAATATGTATCCTATTATAATTTATGGTACTTGATGACTTAGCTTAGGAACTTCTGGAAATCTCACTGCAGTCGTCTGAATGGATGTGAGATTGCAAGGGACAATGGAGATGGAGAGAAAGAAATTGTAAAGGTTTCCCTTAATTTAGAGAAATTAAGATCTTTTTAATAGAATGCTAAGAGTACAGACATTTTTGCCCTAGCGCTTACCATTCTCCTTCCAAATACAATTTTAACACAGATAACGCACACCCATTTGATAGGAAGAACACGCATATGAGGCACTTTCACCTCCCTGCTTGCCCATCAGAAGAGGCTCCGCAGGCACGTGGGACTCAAGTGTGTACTTTCAGAGCTCCTCGGTGAACCAGGCAAGTCGGTGCCTATTGCATAAAAAGTGACTGTCCTGGTTTGAACATCCATGAATGCCAGGTGCTTGCGGTACATCTGCCTGTGCTGCCTTCCACTCGGAATAATCCCAATCTGCCCTGGGCACCTGCTGAGTCCAAGGCTCTCAGATCCCCGCTCATGGTCATGACGGACGGGGGAAGATAAGGGAACAGATGAGTCTTGAAACATCTCCAGAAAGAGCAACGGCAGGTTTCTGTGACCTACTAAGGAAATACGTTGCAAAGTCAAGATGCCTTGAGAAAGAATATTTTGCCAGTGGTTTTAGCTAAGTCTCAAATGGTTGCTGACCTCAGCAGGACCAAAGGGCTTTCTCCCTCCTCCGGAAAACACTCAGTGCCTTGAAGCCTCTTTTATGCACTGCCAGCTAGAGCTGAACCAGATGCAATTTTCCATCCACTCAAAAACAAACAGCGCAGTAGAGACAGAAAATCAGCAGTCCATGTAGAGTTAAAAAAATTGCTTTTCTCCTTATAGGAGAAAAAGTGATTATGGCGAATTGTGTAGGAGTAAAGAGTACATGACTCATGATTCATTATTGTAGTGCAGCAGGGACCCAGAGCTAAAGAGAAAGCAGAAAAGACAAAAGCAATGCTTCCTAAAACAACAGTTTATATTGCTGTTTGTGGTTATGGTTTGATCAAGGGACATTTTTTACCTTTTTGCCATGCTATAATTTGGAGGAACTGACAAGAAAGCCTTCACAAATTTTTTAGATCATCCATGTAACGTGTTCTAGGTTAAAGTGCAATAGATATTCTATTTTTAAAAAAATAAAATTATATCATTGGCCCAAGAAAGCATTAAGGACATGTGAATATGTAGGATAAGAGCATCTCACTGAAGTCATTAAAATTAAGGATCTTTTAAAGAGCCCAAATCAATCACTGCCCTCCCAACAAATCTCTTTTTTAACAAAACATTTTTCCAGGTTGAGGCTGGGTTAAAAAGTCTTTGTAACTGCACTTATCTTCATTCCCTATTTCCCTACATTGCTCCAGAGGAGTCCAGAGGTGTAATACGCATGGTCCTACCACAAGACCAGGTCTCAGACCTTGCCAGACAATAGAAAAAATGTCAGCAGACACAGAACGTAAAAGGACTCTCTCAGACGCACACACACACTTTGCACTGATGGGAAGTGAAGCTGTGGTTATCAGAGGGAAGATTATGACCTATATTTCTAAATTAGCAACAAGCAAAAAAAAAAAAAAAAGCAAACTCAGTACCAGCACAACTATATGTTAAAAACTGTTTCTGTCTTCCGATGTTGCAATTTTGCAGCTTTCACCAATAACTACAAGTTGGTTTGTGCCAATTTCATTTATCAGAATTTCACAAGGTGAAATATTTGGAAATTAAAGTCTTCACAAATATCGGAAAGGCTTCTTGTCAGAGAAGCTCAAAACAAAGTCAAACTTCAAAACCCAAATCTTATGATCAAGAAATGACTCTGGTGTTCCATCAACTCTATGTGATAACTTGTTTGCTTTCATTCTTCATGTGAACTTCCAAAGAGATTTTGTGAAAATGTCCTGCACAGTTATTCATGAATCTTCATGGTGAACCTCCTTCCCACAAACATGGGAACACCTGGGAAGGGACAAGAAACCCGTGCGAATGGACCAAACCAGTTGATTGCCAAGGCAAGAGTGCAAGCACAGCTCAGAAGAGAAGTGAGATCTCAAGGAACACTGAGAGACGTAAGAGAAAGTAGACAAAACTAGATGACAGGCACTACAGAAAGATGTGCCTTAGAAATGATAAATGGAACAAGTTAGAACACATAATACCTGGTAGGCAACAAAATGAAAGAATTCTGTGCTTGTAAAGCAAAAACAGTTCTTTTTAAGAGACCCTCTTGTAGTGAGCTATGGTTATAAAGCCACATCTGACACTGAAGGCATAGACTAATCCAAATCTCCAGCTCTTTACTTCCACAGCTTATATTCTACCCCTCTGAGTCTAACATACATTGCTGCCAGGAGCATAAGATACATCAGAGTGAACATCAGGATGAAGGGGGTGCCCATGGGAAGCAGAAGGAAGGATGCTTGGAGCAGGGGATCTGTACCGACAGGATAGCAACTTATTTGCAATAGGCTGTAATGTCCTGGGGAGGGGAGGGGAGACCTTGGTCAATGTTCCAGCCTGGTGAAGAGAATTAGTCATAGGGGCAAGGATGAATCAAGGCCAGCAGGTTAATATAATTTATATTCTTTAGGACCTGTGAGCTGCTAGGTCCTATTAATTTTCAGGTAAATAATGTCAGTGGCAGACAGGTGCACTATTATGTTATTTCTATGAAAAATGTCCAGTCTCTGAGAATAAAAGCCTACTTCAATATTTGGAGCCATTCAGATTTTTACTAAATAATACATGGAGATTAGAGCTCAATCACACTGAGTTTTTCACATATTAACCCTAATTGTATATAATTAAAATTTCATTAAAACAAATTTTAAATTACTGTCATAATCTAGAAAAAATCTAAAAAAAAAAACCCTAAAATAAACATTTTTAAAAAGAGAATTAAATGCTCTAGGATTTCTCTTTTTTTGGTCAGCAGGACATCTCATATCAAAATTTCTCTTCATGCAGGTTGTTAAATACAAAACATCTCTACAAGCACACCAACATTTCAAATTAATTCTTGGTTTATTAAGTTTAAATCCTCAGCTTCTGCATCAAATTCAGTGTTTATTTCCTAATTTAGTTTGAAGTCTTCTGTGACTTTCAGTAATCAGTCCACGTAATCTAAATTTCACCAACGTGTCAGAATGCATATTCTGATGTACAGTGATTTATATACTGGATATGGTCTTTTATGTGTCCTGAGAGACGTGAAAGACAGGAAACTTGATTTCCCAGGAGATACATTTTTCCCACACCACTTAGTTAAAATGTTTGAACCATAAAAAACTTAAGCAAAATCTTGTCTTTTTTGAATCAAGGATAATTTTGCAATTTCTTCCAACAGAGCCAGGATTCATCCCTAATTCATGCCTGGACCTCCACCTAATCCCATCTCCAGCCATTTCCCTATTGAAGTTGCGTCTCAAACCAGGCCACAGTAAAACTCGTAGCAGCTCTGAAATCCTGCCACAAAAATCCAGGATTTGCAGCTGACCACCTCTAACAAGGACAGCTATGGAACACGCATTTTCACTCTCAGCTGCTATGGTGGCTGATAGAAGGCAAAAGGCCTTGGTCGGAGTGCAATTGGTGCCAATCCTTTTGCATATCTATATAGTCCAAAGGTCTGAGCACACGATCTGAGAGAATCTGAGATCTCCAGACACATACAGATCAACCCAAGTATTTTTAATCCAAGATAGGAAAAGAAGCTATATCCATTTTGTCAGAAAACTGTTACTACTGCACATGCATTGAAGCAATGGCAGACAGACAGAGACAACCACAGGGAGTAAGGGGAGTGCAAGTGTTTGTTGATGTGAACATCTGTTTATGAAACCTTGCCTACTTCCTCCCACTACAGATACATGTAAAACCTGTCTTTTTGCAATTAGAGTGCTTCAGTATCCAGAATCAGTGCCCAATTCTCATTTAGGAATTCCACCACTGATAAAAAGAAGAGCATATTTATTTCAGCAGGAATTTTGTCTGTACACAGTGAGAGATGACATGCAAAACGTGATTATAACCAGAGGAGAAAAGCTAAGCTTCTTGTTCTATTTTTAGAAATGCTTCCTCTGTCCCTTCATTAATGCAACAGTCAGACAAATGATCTCTTCGGTATTATGACTGATATCAATCTTAAAACTCAGGAAAAATGAATTATGTGGAAAAATCATTTGTGCTGAAAATCTAAATGCCAAAGCTCTGCAAACAATCCACCTTTGAAGCACTACATAGCTTAAGTAAAAAGAAACAATTTGAAGTACACATTGCAAGTATCACTACAGGCATTAAGATGAGCACCACATCTCTTATGTTCCCATAAGTACTGCAGTTCCTGTCCTATCTTCCCAAATTTTCACTACACTGCTCAGGGAAAGAAAACACTGATCTAGAGAGACTGAAGCAAAGTCCTGGTCTTGTGGATGTTCTTCCAGGCAGCATTAATCACCATGATATTTTCATGCTTCCAGCAAGATACATGCAATATATTTGCACAATGCCTGTCCCAAAATATGCAAAAGCAAGTTATTTGCTGGGCCAAGAAATTTCAGGTGGGAATTTTAGCAGGCATTTAAATCAGTATTTCTGACATTTAAATGCTGACAGCTTGAAATTTAAAAAATAGCAAAATACTTACAATTTTAAGATTTAATCAGAAGAAAATGAAGACTGGTTTTCAGATTTAAACAATCTTTAGTTCTTCATGTGAATTGCAGTTTTTGAAATGTTGCTGATATGATGCTATTGAAACTTAAAACCTGTCAAAACTAGTCTTTGCTAGAATATTCAATAACTAGTTATTTACATTTTTAAAACATAAACCAAATTAAATGTCTGTCAGAGCTAATTACATAATACATATTAATTATCTAATTACATGATTTTTACTAAGCTATGCAATTAGCACCTGATTATATAATTTTGTATTTTATAGTCGTTATGTCATTAGGAAAAAGGTAAGATTTCTGCAAAACCCAACACAATGTACACTGGATAAGAATAAGACAGTGACATTTGTGAGTCACATCCCCTGTTTCCAAATGGAAAAGTGCCTAGATGTGCTGTGAAACAAATGGACATGCTATTAACAGCAACTGGATATTAAAATTTACAATCTCTGCGAATCTCTTTTTATGTCACTTGGTATTTCTGGATGCAGTAATTATATATTTAAAGACATACTCATCTGATCTTATAGTGGACACGAAATCGGAGAAATATAACTGCATTATGAAGGATTCTGCATTTAATAATTGGGTTTTTTTAGAACATTATGAAGCACTGTGATTTTATTTTTTAAAAAAGGAGAATCATCGGCTAACTACAGATTTTTTCAGTGTTCTAAACAATAAAAATTGATTAATAGATTGGGCAGGGAGTCACTATCATGTTCCAACTTCTACTGATAAAATCCTAGGAACAGATTTTTTAAATAATATTTTCACTGATATCTCACAGGAGCGATTCTACACATACAGGATGGTGAGCGAAAATAGTAATTAAATACATTTTTTTAAATTACATACTTGTTCAAATTTTGAGATGAAGCTTTATGTTCCATGTAGTCACATGTGGCACATCAAATTAATCCTGACTGCCTTAGCACTTGAGTCTACCCATGTGACTGAGCTTAAAGACATGATTCTCCAGAAGTTGTCTCTTTAAAATGCCACTTTACAGTCATCAGTAAAATGACTCAGCAAAAGGACATTTTTCTGGGTAGGCTCAACTCACAAAAAAAATCTGTGAGTCAGTATTATGGAGAAGGGAAGGCAGGGAGCCCCCACTCTTCTATCAGGTGTTTTTCTAAGGACACCAGATACAATAGTTTCATTTTGTCCCAGGATGCAATTGAGGGACTGGAGACTACAGAACACCAAGAGCAAGATTCAGAAAAGAGCATTGCGTGTCTAAGTCCAAAACTGTCATTCCCAGCCTGATCCACTGGCAGCCACTTACCCCTGGAGACACCAAAACCCTAAATGCCACCCTGGAAACATCTTACCAGACATCTATCCTTGCATGTGCTCAGACTTGCCCCAGACTGAGCAGAGAACTTCCTATGTCATACATACTACACTGCCTGACATTGTACGTCCTTCTGCGACAGACTACCTCATACAAAATGAGGTACAAAGACTCCTTCCATAATGCAGTCATGTCTGCTTTTTGAGGCACTGCTGAGGGAAGCAGTAACAGGGAGTCACTGCATATTATGTTGACATTCACATGAAATCATCAATATGGCCATCACACACCAGGGAACACAAAATTCATACAGCCAGAGAGAAAAGGAGGGGGGGAGGGGGAGGGAAGACGGTGAAGTAATCAAGGGCAGGCAAAGCCCAGGTTCATGCATAGATGGAGATACCTCTCTTTAGACCCGAGCCTGTAAACTTTTCAGATGTAGGATACTGAAATACACCCCAAATCTTAGCATTTCATTTTGGCTAGTTTCTGTGGATGTGACACAAAGACAAGAACCTTCCATGTACCACACAATAAGCTAACAATTAAAATCAGTGAGTTCCAGTCTCAGGGATGGGATATCACATGTGCAAGAGAAATTCCATTTCAACCAATAATTATGACTTGACAGGAAGAGGGTGTCACACACCTCAATACAAGAGCTTAAGTACAGTAGTAACCTGAATAAGTTTCGGGTCCACTAAACAAACTGAAATGTGATTCTTTCAGAGACTATCTGAATTATTAGGCCAATATCATAGGACAATTCTCACAACTTCTCAATTTCATAGAATCACAGAATGGTTAAGAGTTGGAAGGGACCTTAAAGATCATCGAGTTCCAACCTCCCTGCCATAGGCAGGGCCACCTCCCACTAGACAAGGTTGCTCTGCATAGTGATGTTAGGTCGTTTCAGCAGTCTATTTTATCAAGTATCTGTCCTATCTGTGACGCTCCAAAATGATTTTGTTCAGCTGAAGATGTGGCTAGGCAATACATGAGGATTGTAAAGCAATTGTAGAAGCCATTTTAAGAACGGTATCATCAGTCATGCTCGTATTTACATATTTGGAAACTTAAAGGTAGAAAGACTTATCTGAAGTCATACATGCATGTTTACAGGACTGGATTATAGATCACTGAAAACTAGCAAACTCCTTCCACCATCATCTGTATCTGAGCACCGCAGTGAGAAATAAGTAGTATTTCTCTTTTTAAAATAAATTAAGAGATTTCACTACCTTGTTCACTTTTGCATCCCTCCTCAAATCAGTACGTTTACACATTGAAACTGCTTTTCAATACTTTCAGAAGAAAGAGACAATGTAATGCACAGAAAAATAATCTCTCACCTTCTAGATCTTCCTTCTCAAAATGTGTTTTGAGAATGGAGCGAGTTCCACCTCTATCCACAACAGCCTCTTCATCATTTCTCTGCAAAACAGAAAAAAGGACAAGTAAGTTGCTTCTCATTTGGAAACTACTGGCAAGATTGTATAGTACTGTGAAATAAAGACACTTTTTATATATATTTATTTACTCTTCCTACTCAGGAAAAAAAAGTTTTTAAGAATTTTATTTTCTTTATTAAAATCTATGCCTTATGCACCAATTTTTATTGAGGTATAATTACAGCTAACTTTGACACAAAGAAGTTCCCCTGTTAAAACCTGGAAGATAATGAGCAAACACCGGTTACTGAGGATGAAGAAAAACATGAGTCAATAGGACAATAAAAGAGATGAGAGAAGAAGTGTCTGGTTGAGGCAGCTTTATTCTTTTAGTCTTGAAGAAAGGTATTGTACGTGTATTTTTATTTTTAGGCCAGGATCCTGAGCTACATGCAGAATTACCAAATTATTAGCACTAACACTCCTTATAATTTGTCAAAGCTAGAGAATGATACTCAGTGACAACATGCTAAGAAAGAAAACTTTAATACCTTGAAAACAACTGGCTTCACTTACTGGTGAACTGCAAAGCTTTTCCTTTTCTTTACAAGCACCAAACTGTAATTACAATAGAGGCAGACAGCACACACTAATAGCAGAAAACAGAAAAGCTATTCTTCCTCAGGAACACATATTTCATGTTTCATTTTATACTCTAGTCATATATGCATTTTAACTGTATTCTCTACTGTACTGCAAATGTATTATGTGATGAACTAGTGTATTGTGCTCAAGCTAAAAAAGCTACAGAAATTAGTGATTTTGGTCACTTCTGACATGAAAAAAAAAAAAGAATCACATTTCCTTAAGTAAAGAAATCATTTGGCAGTTCAGCAACAGGGCACTGGATGCTATGCTAAAATGAATATTGGCTTCAGTATGAGTTTGACATCACCACTTGTAATTGGTAAATACAACCTATATTTCACAACATGATTTAGAGTGGTTTCCAGTAAATTCCAATGAAGAAAAAAGGATGAGTTATACAAAAACATCAATTAATGTATCATGACTATATATTGTGGAAGGGCTTTAGTAAGTGATATTAGAACAAGAACTGCTTGATATCAACATATTAAAATTGGTATTTTAATGGAAGTCTGAAGCAAGGGGATTTGAATACTAGCTTTACATGCTAAATATATATCACTGTACAGAATGCAATAGAATATAACAAGAAATTAAACTACACAAGCACCTCTCCTTAAAGAGCAGCTTCATGTCTAAAGGTGCATTCTGGATGTAACTTTTTGTTTCAGGCTCCTCTCTTTTTTAAAAATAGCTGGCATGCTGTAGCTATCTTAAATAGAAAAATCCTAGGAACGTGTCAGCACCAAGCATCTGGGCTGTTAAAAGAGAGACCGAGAGTGTTACAGTGTCTTTATTAGAGCTTTCCTCACAGATAGTACTAAAATCTGACAATGAGAAAAGGCTTTCCATTGAAACTGTTTTGTCTTTTAATAATCTGGAATTAGCTAATAACCTATTAAGATGTATCAGGGCAGTATAATTTCGCACAAACCATTTGATCATCTTAGGTAAAATGAATCTATTAATGTAAGAAGTTAGACATAACTAGGCATGTGGCACGATGCCATGCCCCTGAGTGAATGGTTAGGCAGGATGCCAAAGGCGAAGTGTTACAGCCAAATCAGGGCTATTCTAGCATAAGACATAGCCATCAGTGTTTTACTGATCCTGGAAAGGCTTTACAGAAGCAACATTAGGGGAAATTGTACAATGAGGAAACTATTACATTGTCGGACAGTTTAAGCCTTTACAGATCATCTAAGTAAACTAAATACAAATTAATTCATTAATATTTATCAAAATATGCTCATACACTTTGACTTCTCCTTTCCCATGTGTTCAATTTTCAGCTTTTGGCAATCTTTTTCTGCCCTGCCTCCTCTTCCTGTAATGTCACAGCAAGTCCCAGCCTTGCCTCATTCTCAGAAGTGGGTTTATTCCATTAATATTACAGGGGAAAACAGCTTAATTGGGAATATTGTATTGTTGCCAATTCACTTGTCAAACTCTGATCAAAGCTCAATTAAGCAGGCCTTGCACTGCACACCCTCACTTCCTAGAGAGTGGTTTGAAAGCCACCTTGCATTTACTAGTACAAGAGTCACACTGCTTTTAGTCTAGAAGTAATTTCTGTGATTCCTGTCCTGCCTCCTTAGAGGAGGGGAGAAGGGAGGGCAGGGCTCACTAGTAGTTTAGTGCAATTAGGTCTTAATCTCATTTGAAGGTAAGCACTATCGCAATACAAGTAAAAACAGTGGCAGATCTGCTCCACTTCCCCATGACTAGAGACTAGAAACTTAATTTCAGTTGGTAATGCTCTGCTTTTTATTAGTATGTCAGGAAAACAATGACATTATTATTTTTAAGCGTTGCAATAAATGAGAGTTTGAAACTGGAAGTATAGGCAAGACTAACCATAAAAGTCATTGAAGACAGAATTCATGCTCTAGATGACTTTTTTAATGTACTGAACAGCCACCAATGTCCACACAAACATCCTCAAAGCTATGAATCCACTACAGTTTTGCCCATCAGTTTCAGCAGGATCAGAAAAAGGCATGAAAACCAAACGTTTTTCACAGCCATGCCATGTTTATGTCCGAATTCTACTGCTTCTTCCCTTCACCACATTTGAAGATCATGAGGGTCAGAAACTTTACATAGTGCACAAATCTGCTAGGACTGAGGTATTCAAACCATATTGACACATTGCAGCAGTCTGTAAACAAATGTGTGGACACACTGACCAGGTACGAGTCCTTGGAACTGTCCATTATTGCAATGAGTTGCTTGCTGAGTCCAATCAACACTGTGGTCTAGTGCTTAAAGCATGGTAGAGGGATCCAGGAAGTCCCCGAGTGCTAATCCTGGCTCTGCCACTGACTTGCTGTGTGGCCTTGGGAAAGTCACTTAACCTCTGTGCCTCAGCTTCCCCATCTGTAAAATAGGGATAATAATACTTACTTATCTACCTTCCTCACCAGGCTGTTCTGTGTCATAATTAATATTCACACAGAATTTCAGAACTGTAAAGCACTAAAGAAGTGCTAAGTCACTCCATTTAGGAAAGTGCGCAGATTCACCCATAGGAAACAACAGATTGATGAAAACCAACATTTAGGCATAAACTGTTTTTTTGACATCAGACCAACGTATATTAATACCTTGTAATAGTTTTACAGCGTGCAGCTTTGGCAACTTAACTGGACAGGGTTCACATAAAAATAAATATACTGCACTCCTCTCTGAGCTAATTCTAGAGCACTGGCAGTGGAACTATATTTCAGTGAAGCTTTAATCAGAGCACAATAAACTTGTCATATATTTATAAACAACCTAACATTTGTCTCTCTTTTTAATTATATTTGTTAATATTTTATGGGTTTATGTAGTTATCTCACAGTGGTTTAGCTAAAACGTAGGCACAATACTACTTCCCCAAAGAAACAAAATATCAGCAACCACACAGCAGAAAAAATAATGTATCTAGGGTGAAAAGAGTAAGAAAAAGCTGAGACTTTTCCATGGAAAGCACAAGCTCCTTAGAGACCAGGGCTCAGCAACTCTACTCAGTCGAGGATTTCACCTCTTACATTTTCCAAATGAATGCTGAAATGACCTTCACCACACAGCAGCATCTGTTGCACATATTCCACAGGAAAAATGTATTTTAATAAAAGAGTCTTATAAATACAGTTGTTACTATTTTTGTCACTTCATACTAGAATTTTAAACACAGAGGTGAGTATAGAAAAGGACAGAGTAGAGTTGTCCTCTGTAACCTTTACAGTGCACCTGCCTGTTATAACATTAAAACATGTATTTAAAGTTGAACAAAATCAAAGGGAAATAAACGGCCTTCAAAGACATCTGGCTTCTTCATGCAGTGATGAAGGAAGAAGGTCATGTAAGCGTTAGGAGTACTGATTTTCAAACCTAGATCAAAAACCTGCTTATCAGAGTACAAAGTGAGGCTGCAGCTGTTGCCAGGAATTGTAAGTATATTGGTTTAGAAGGAATAAAAAGGCCCATTATTTAGAAACCAAAAACAAATGTCTAAAGTGCCATTTCCATCTGCATATTGATAAAGCTCACTACTCAGGATATTCCAAAGCTAGATAAATATCCTCCTGGAAAGCTTCCCCAGTTGACCTTCTTTAGCTACAATACAATCCCAATTGTGATTCACAACAGGTTGCAAAGTGGTTGATCCTTAGACCTGTCACCTTCCAGAAGTGTGATTGTCCTTCCACACCTCAGATCAACAGAGAAACTACACAACTAGAAAAGCTGAGAAACATTATTTTATGACAGATTTTTTCAGGTGGTTTTAGTTATAGCTCTTATAAACTGTCTATGCTTTCATCATATAGTAGAAGATTCAGTGGAAAAAAGAGGAAAACAAGGTGGATCCGTACAAATGCATATGACACGTTTTTAAATATGCATATGCTAGGATAGATGCATATGTTTGTAGAACTTCAATACATTTCTGGATGATGGAATTAGTACATATTCCTTATATGCTGCAGGACAAGAAGGTAGATTGAAGTCCAGCTGACAATACACAGATTTGAAGTTACCTATACATTCTTTACCAAAAAAAAAAAAAAAAAAAAAAAGGGAAAACCAACACATGCTATTAAAAGACACTGTTGCATATATCATAAAAGCTACCTGAATACTGCACAAACATTTACTGAATATTACTTACCTGTGCTTACTACAGTAAATGAAATATCAGTATAGCAATAAATATACATTAGGAAATTGGAAATAAAAATTTTTAATTAGTTGCAATGAGTAAGTCTTACTGTCCTTCCCTTGGTACATGCTCTGCTCCACTGGTATGATATTTTGTGCTAATATATATTGATCAGATAAGTCAAAAGGAATAACATTAAAATTTTCATTTTACATGAAAAACTAGAAATTATTTCTTCTCTTAATCCTTCTTTCTACCTAATTCTGTTCATATTTGGCTACTTTTATTTTCTGCCTCTGATATCTGGTCAGTGTTTCAATAAACAGGCTTCTTCCTTTTCTATGAAATACAACACAAAAATCAGCCATAAAGAGCATAAGTATTCCAGAAATTTTTTCAGGGTTTTTAGATTTCCAGGTAAGACCCTTTTCCTTTTTAATTACCCTCTTAACACATACACAGCACAAATCACAACATAAGCAAAAAGAATCCCTTTTCAGCATCTTCCTTTCTATAAAATATATAGCAGAGCAGAAGCCATTTTGATTTTTCCACATTAGGAATTATGCATGACACACCTGCTGACTCGTAAGGAAAATAATCATGGCATTAATTACTTCTACATATAAGCCACAATTGATGATTAGACAACCTACATAATTCTCAAATGCCATCTGGAACTAAGGAACGCTTGTCAGCATAAAACATTAAATACTGCATTCCTATAAACAATAGAAAGCTGTAATATAAAATCATTTCAGTTATTTTATAGTATCAATAATTGCATATACTTAGAAGATGAACCTCTGTAATATATTCTTTTCAGTTTATATAGTTTATCATAAAGTTAGTGATATAAAACTTGCGTATTCACCTTTCAAGTGGTCTGTAATGAAATTCTAAACATTTATCCAGCTATCACATATATGCCATGGTTGCCTTCTCAGTCTGAAGATATTCCATCATTATCACTTCGTAGTGTATTTATTTCACAGACCCACTACATGACATTTGCATTTTTAAGATCATTTTGGTTAAGTTCAGCTTGACATTTCATAAAGATGGCATTATTAAATACATAGAAAAGTGAGTTATTTGAACTCGGGAGCTGCCAAGACCATACTGGAAATATCTTGTAATGACAATTAACCTAAATGGCTAAAAAGCTATTATATGTAGATGGATGCCTCCCTGTTGTAGGAGGCAAATCACTGGTGAGTGCCATGTTCAGCCTGTCCTTTAAACTGTCCTTGAGTAGACACAGTCACACAAAACTGATTTAATGCACAATGTGTATGTCCACAATTCAGATGCTACAATTCTTCTCTCAGATATTATTGTGTTTAATTGCTTATATTAGATATAATCATATTTCGCAATATTTTGAAGTGGAAAGAACAGTGAATTTTGATCTTTCTGATGAAATATAATTGCTTTTCCATTCTGCTAGCTAGACTATATCATCCTTTTCCCCTCTATCTACCTATCAAGGAAGACCCATCAAAACATATAATGTGATAAGGTCTGTTCTATAAGGTCTGAAAAATTACTTTTAAAAGCGTCCCTTTAATTGTACTGGTTTTGTGGCAGCTTTCTGCAGTAATCACTACTAGCTAACATAAAATACATATCCCTTTTAGTCAGCTCTATTCCACATAGCTCAGGCTATGCAACAAAGTAGAAGGCAATTAGTTTTCATTCCAGATTTGCATCTTCCCCAGGGCTGCATGTCATATGCATAAAAGCATCTTTCTCTGTCTCTTCTTCCCTGTTCTCCCTTTTTATAGAAAAAGCCAAGATGGCATGACTTAATAAAGAAATATCATCTTCTGCAACACTGCTAAAAATTGCACTAATCAGCACTGGCTCCAAAGACCTGATTTGCTACTGACCTGAAACTGAGCACACGTTCAATGCAGTAATGCAATTCTTGTAACATATAAACATAGATAATGATTACAAACATTAAATCTAAGCACCTACTATAGTTATAAATGTAATGAGATGAAACACAAGCAGGATATACCCACACAAATAATACAAAGCAATTTTACAGATAAGTAAATGTTAATATATATAATTCCTGTGTTTATCTACATTGAAGCGTTCTGTGCTGGTTATATACCATTATGCACAATACAGCCACTATGAGCGGATGCATAAATGAATACATAATCACTAAAATATTTCCTTATAATTTGATAAGGAATCTTCTTTCTTAGAATAGCCATTTTAGGTAGAAACAATACATTTCTTATATTTGCAAGGCAAATATGTCATTTTATTTATTCTTCATACACTTAACCAACTGAAGACAAGATTTCTATGTAGAAAAGATAAAACAAAAAAATCAAGACAAAACAGTAACTTAATTTGTTACAGTACCTAGATGCCCCTATTCCCTGTCTGCACTCTCCCACCAGAAAATAATTCTGTTGTACCAATAGCTGCAGCAACAAAGGGAATGAGGGTCTGGGAAAGACACACACACACAAAAAAAGCCAAAGTTCCCACTCAAAAGGCTTGATAAACCTGTTGGAGCATTGGATACAATAATAAAATAATGAACTACTAAATTCTTTCTGGATTCCCGTACCTCTTTTAAGCACCTCCATTTAATCGCAGCTGCGCTTGCCATGTTTTGTATGCCTTGGAGTAAATTTATCAGGAATGCCTAAATGACACGAGCACCTTAAAAAACTTGAACAAGGCACTTTGGTTGTTGTGTTCCTTTGAACATTTTCAGTCATGTTAAGATTCTCATAACCTCTCCCCTTCCTTCCTATCATATCACATCTGCTGGATTTATAAGCTAATCTTTATTCAATTGCTAGTCTCAGCCAAACCTCTGAATAAATAAAAAACAGTGTTCCTTTCTGCTAGTTAAGAAATGTAGAAGTTGGGTCACATCTGTATGACTGAGATTTCATTCCCTTTGTTTCTTATTCTTCTTTGCTACACTGTCAAATACTTAAAAATTATAGAGGTGAGAACAGCACAGATTTCAAGCTAAGGCATAGTTATTTTTTCCTCTGTGGCTACCATTCGAATCGCTTACGTCATCCCAGTACAGCCACATTAGCTGAAAAATCTCTTTTCTCACTTCATAGCAATGGGTATGTCAACTACTACAGAGAAGTCCAACAGCATGAAGATGAATGTGAAGACTTTATTCAAAGCCCAAATGAGATTTTCTTCTAGCTTGTCTGGGCTTTGTCTTGGCCCAATGCCAGGTGAGGACAGATAGAGGATAACAGCATTATTTAGGTATAGTTAGAGGTTAAACGTACTGAGTTTAGCCCACTATGCAGTAGGATATTAGCTGCTGGGCAGCAAATGGAAGAAAGAAAATTATGTCAACTGCTAGTTTCTTAAACAGCAGTAGGATATACTTGGTTATAAATTGGATACACTTCCCATCTCAAAGAATCTGCTTTCAGCCTCAGAAAAGATATGTTTTCAGATTTCTCTCCCTAGAAATAGGGTCAGGGAGAAGGCAGTCTTCCTGCAGCAGCTACTCATGTGGAAGTAACAAGTGCAAGGAAGAAAAGAGATCATGACCAGCTTCTCAGAACCTGTTTTAACAGCAGCTACAAAAGAGGAGAGGACTTTTTCTCTTCCTTTAAAGCCACAAAAATAATCTGAAGTCTGCATCTTTTACACACAAATGTATGCCAACTACAGTTCAAAGTACCACCTTTTGTTGACACGGCAAGCAATCATGACCAATATTAAATTAAATTTCTCTCTCTGAAACACTGATATAAACTTCAGCAATTCTTCTGCTTCTCAGACCTAACCAGAATTTTCAGTTGTATTTGACAAACATTCTCTACAAGCACAACCCAAAGATTAATCAAGGCAGCAGGGAAAATGTTCCAGGACAGAAGTATTCTAAACTCAGATGAATTCCATAAAACTTTTGGCACCTAACTAAAGTTGCCTTACTGGAAATGACACCACCACCAATTTTTCAAATAGTTAATGCAAAGAGATGGGCACTTCTACAGGATAAACAAGATATTAGGTAGACTGACTGTCATTAAAGATGGGCTGAAAATTGTTAAGACTTAAAGAGAGTCCGATTAGGACTACCTGGAGAGACAGGATGGTAAACTAGATGGACTGTTTATTTGATTCAGTGTGATCATTGCTACATAGCCAAAATCATCAGTAACTTTCCAAATAGTAATACTGTTATTCTACTAGCAGTGAAAGTAGCTTGACTGAACCAAATATAGCTGAAATGTTAAAAAATAGTATGGGCCTTTTGTTATCCATTGTCAGGAAAAAATTAACTTGGATTAAATTAACTTGGATTTAAAAAGATTAAATTTAATTCCTTGTGGTCCTTCAGAGTTGTCTTCTATATGATCTATTATCCTCCAGAAAAGAAAAGAAGATTGTTTTGGTTTGTTTGTTGTTGTTTTTTTTAAACTGAAACTTGTAAATAACTTCCTTGAAGACAAATGACAAGTCTTTCTTGGCCAAATTGTATAAATTCAAAGACAGGGTTTAGTCTGATGAGCTCCCAAATCATCTATATCTTCAGGGAGTGACTTCAGCAGAAAATCCAGGATAGAAGACCCAGTACTTCTCATCTCCAAAGATTTAGGTTGATCTGCATGATTTTGTTGTCATGAGCGATTTTGTTATCAAGGCAACTGTAATTAATGTGATTGAAAACCATGGACTGTATCATGCAGAATGTTCTGCTGCATGCAAATGAACATAGAGATGTTTTGCACTGTCTTTACAGTCACAGTTTAAGACAAGAAAAACTTCCCATCTCAAATCATTAGACAATGACATTCTGATTATCTTTGCTCTCTTTATCTGTCTCAGGTCATCAGTAAGCCACAGTGATCAGGGAGGGCAATGCCAGAGAAAAGAGTCAGGAGACATTCTATTCACAAAGAAGATAAAAAATAATTATGTCCTCCAAGCCACTGATGACATGATCTGCTATCTGAAAGTTCAGGTAGTCTAATTAATTCACACAGAGATTAAGAAAAGC
>JAOQGH010000077.1:18818345-18839774 GCA_025769975.1 Gallinago jamesoni | reverse complement strand
AAGAAAAGCAGTAAACAGTGCAGAAGCCGGGGGGGGGAGGGGGGGGGGGAGGGACATGAAACGGGGACAGAAGACATGTGGGAGAGGCAGAAAAGGAATAAGTGAGATAATGAAACTGATAATGTGTTCGGAGAAACAGCAGAGCAAGTAAATAAACTTCAGATACCTAGTTTGAAGGCATCAGTTCTGCCTAGGGAATGAAATACTGCACTGTAAAGAGAATTTTCATATAAAAGCTCATTCAAAATATATTGGAAAAGTGGTTATGACAGTGGACTAGGTAACAAGGGATATGTATAGTTTAAAAGTCTGGACAGCACAAGCCCACAAGATATATTCAGGAATTTGAAATGTGCTGGTAAATATGAATTACAACTAGTATTTCAACTGGTCTTCCTACTTCTCAGAGTTTTGCAACAAATTGCTTGTCTGCTGCAATTCGGAGGCTTTAAACATCATCATATCCATGACCTTGTTCTTCTAGACTAGTCAAGACATTTGACAATAAAAATAAGCTAAAACTTACAAACAAGTGATATGACTTCAACAGTGTGCTTTATATTGAAAATACAGAATATAATTTTGGACAAGTATTACTATAGAGTACAAAGTAAATGCCAGCATGGCATTACCAATTTATACATGTTATATCAGTGCTTTTATGTGAAAGGATTTTTTTATTGTTAAAAAAGAGCATTATTTTTATTGTCAGTTTTCTCATAATACCACTAAATTGATAGACCCGCATGCAGCTGTTAGAGAACAGCAAAGAAGGGTACAATGATCTCCATCAGAGCTTTGAAAGATATTAGCTAACCTTTGTCTACGTTAGAAATTTGGAAGTTTTTCTGGTGGTGGTAGCTACAATATTTGAAATAGAAAGGCTGTCAGGATTGCATTCCTGTTTTGGTAGGGAAACATTTTCCAAAGCATATTTTTTTTCCCAACCCTTCTCACAGGCACACAACTTACCTCTTTATTTATTTACTAGACAACTAGTATCACATTAAATTCTACCTTTCAAACTCCATCTCCTTGATCTAAAGGTCCCCAGCATTCCATATTTTGAGAAAACGGCAGAAATTTACGAGATACCAAGTATTACTGGCACAAGTAATGACATTTTTGAATTACATACCATTACTTCTATTTCATTATACTGTTCTAAAGTGAAAACAATTACCAACACAATGATGAAAAATAATATCCAGCAGATGCTCTTCATACCCTTCCTTGCCAAGACACCACCACCTCCTTCTATCAAAAAATTGATTTTTTTGTGGTGAACACAAAAAAAATGAAAGTCTTATCATTTAAACATTACGTCGTAAGCTACTTGGATCAGCCTTTCATTTATTACAAGTTTGTACCAGCCTTAGAACAATAGGCTCCTCTTCTTGGCATAATCTCAATGTAGGTGCTAAACAAATAATAATAATTTGCTGACCTGTATTTAGTCTAATAAGTATTCTTTATAGCTGCAAATTCCACACCTTTTCTTTAAATAGGATTTTTCTTAAACAGGTATGTGTATGCATGTGCAAAGAAAGAAAAACAGTGTCTTTGGGCTCCATTGACATGTACGCTGCAAATACATGCATGATGTAATAGATAATAATTCAAACAAATTACTTTATTTATAACTATTTTAGTAGTCTTAATTTAGAAGACATCTTATAGCTTGTAGGTACACAAACAATAAATAGCCTCAGGTTAAGAATACTTGGCAACCTAAGTACAATAAAATGTACAACTACACACCAGCCCAATCATTAACAGGTTATACTGAACTTTATAGACTACAGAAAGAGTTTTGAGGAGGAGCTTCAACAAAGATTGGGCACAGTAAGAGAAAGGGCATAGCAATTGGGAAATCAAAACTGATATGCCAGTACAGCAAACACAAAATTCAACTTTGTGGTAAAATATCTCTCTTGGAAGGGAAGGGAGAAGACAAGTTGTAAAGCTTTTAAAAGAAAGTACAAGTTTGTATTGTAAAGACAAGTAAATTGACTTTAAGTGATGTGGGCAGAGTGATAAGCAAAGATGATATTAACACCAGTAATCAAGTGGAGCAAAGCTGTAAGGATTAATGTCAGACAGGCAGATGAGATCATAAGTCACGGTGATGACATGAGCAGGCCTTCAATCTGATTTACAGCTACGTGGACGAACAGGAACTGTCAGACCTCAGAGCTGCGTAGAGCAAGAACACATCAGGAAAGAAAAGAAAACCCAGGAATTGTTTCTGACATTATTATGTTCAGGTGACAGCTGAAGACCAAGAAAATTTTCTAAGATAGGTAGAGTTTAAGTGGCGTGGGGAAAGGAAGGCCACTAAAAAATAAAGTTCTGATGCCTTCATAAAAATTATGGCTTATGGCTACATTATCTGAAGTAAGGTACGGAGGAGGATGAAAAGGCTGAGGATGAATTCCTGAGAGATCTAAACACACACCTACATACAGAAAGAGTAGGGGGACAGGAAGACCCACCCAACAAGAAACTGAGTCTGAAAAGAGAGAGAATCAACAAGGACAAAGTGACAAATGTCTAAGAGCAACAAAATTTAGTGAAGACTATAACACAGCATCGCAAAGTGATAACAGATGGAGTGGAGGAGAATAAAGGACTAGCCTGGAATTCCTCCAGGAAGAAGTCAAGTGGAACATTAGTGAGATAAATTTCAGTGCAAAAGACAGAAACCAGAAGTGAGCAGTTCTCAAAAGGCATGAGAAGACGAGAAATGAAGACAATTTTACAAAACATACTAAGGGGGTACGGAGATAAAGGAGGTCTAGGGACAGGACATTAGTCTGGTGAATAGAAACTTCTGAAGTTGAGGATTCTTTTGTGGTTTGTTTTTTTTTTTAATATGAAGAGACCTGAACATATTTTTTGTGTATGACAAGAAGAAAAACAGAAATTAAAAAAAATAAAAAACCAGCAGTAGATCAGAAGGTGGATAGGGACAGGGACAGGTTCACTGGACAAGGTTCAAAGACTACAAAACAAAATCTTTATGTTTGTTTTAGTAAATATATAGGAAGCTTGAATTTTGACTTATTTGGTTTGTTAGTTTTAACAAGTTCACATGGAGAGAAGGGGGAATAGATAAGCTGAATGGAAGACTATATGATCAACAAAAAAATACAGAACAGGCAAAAGTGCAAGCAAAGATACTCATAACAGATGATAAAAATCCCAGAGATTAAGAAATACAGAAAGTCAGCAGAAACAAGAGATTTTCATCAGAAATAGTCAGCAGTATCTCAGAAGCATGGCAGATGGCATTAGAAACTGAGAAAGTGGGTACTGGGAGTCAGCCAGGACCATGAATAGTCAAAAAGGTTTGGAAGTGTATGAGAGGAACAAAATATAGAGCCTAAAGCGAACTGATAAGCTTATAGAGGAAAAGAAATTACAGAGAAATAATGGAAATAAGAGCAGGAAAGAAGTCATCAAGATCAACAACACAGAATTGTCCTTGTACCAATTTTCTTTTCAGTATTTTTGCTTTACAGTTAAGCCTCTTCTAACTTCCTGAAATTAACGGCATATTTTCCAGACAGTATCTGCTTCTAGCAGGTAAGGTCTGATATTTATAGTTAATACCAAAGGCATGGTATGCAGAGAGGCTCTTGCTTATACTTACTGCTATAACAACAGTCAGTTCACTTTTTTATGAACCAAGTTGGAGGGCCAGAAGTGGAAGAGCATAGAGGGGTTGCACCTGCAGGGCGAAGCATATAGGATGGGTGAACCAAAACTGAGCGACAGGGTATTCCATCCCATCTGCATCATGCATAATAATCAGGCATAATAATCATGTATAATAGCTGAGGGATCAAATAGGTCAGCCTCTTTCTTCAATGGCCGCAGTCCAAGGAGGACTCTGTTCAACTGCCTTTGATCCCAATCCATGCATTCCTGAATCCAGTTCTTGTGTTCAGTTCCCATCTGGAGTTCAGTCCCAGTCCAGACTGGGACTTTCCCAGTACCTGCTAGTGACACAACTGTCATCCTAGGAGCTTGATATGGTTTTGTATACATTGTATATATTTCCTTTTTTTTATTAATAATTTTATCTTGTCTTTTTATTATTAATTTTTCACTAAAGTAGTTCAGTTTCTTTTCAACTCATAAGTCTCTCTCATTCTTCTCTCACTTGGGAAAGAAGTTGGAGAGCATCTGTCATTCTTTTTAGTGCCCAGCCCAGCCCAAACCACGACACAGAAGTTTTACAAAGTACATTCTTGAAAAAAGAGAAAATTAAAATGTTGAGAAGGGTCAAATAGAAAAGAAATTCAGAGAACACAGTGCTCAGAGAAGACCAACTTAAGAAATACTATAAAGAAAGGAAGAGGAGAGGAAGAGGAGAGGAAGAGGAGAGGAAGAGGAAAATAAAGAGCTAGGAGCAGACAGAGCTTATGAAAATTGCACAGAAGTACTACCAACTTCTTTCACCCAAATTCAGAGCGGATATTGTTGGAGGTAACAGTCCCCACAGAAAGTAGCACAAATGAGGCAGCATTAATAAACAAGAGAACAAAGCTCTGTGGGCAGGAGGGAACAGGAGGAGGTAAAAAGTCGATCTCCAAGTTATTTGAGACCAGTAACATTGTAGAAATATCAAGAAAAAAAAAGGAAGACCAGATAATAAAGGAGATGAGGAGTTTTGCACCTGAAGGAAAAAAGGAAGAGACACAGAAAGGAGACTGGAGGCAGATGTAATTTAAGGGAAGAAGGAGAGAACAGAAAATACCAAAAGAAATGTAATCCACTTGATTGGTTGAAATAAAGGCATGAAAAAGCATCACAAAACAGAGATAAAAAAGCACCAATAAAGCAATCAAGAATAACATGAGAAAGGAAATAGTATCATCCTGATTGTTGCTCTTTCATATATCCTGAATGAAGCTCTCTGACATACATTAGTTGTTTTAACAAATTACATGGTGATTTAAAATGCTAGTTGATAAGGGCGATTTGCTATGACAGTTATACTAGGAAAAGATGTAATCCACTGAAGCTTATATTGCATGCCAAGTCCATATAAGCTGTATTGGTCGAGGCATTTTATACTTGTACAGTCTGTAACTATCTTATAAATTCATGCCAACATATGCTAATAAATCTTGTGTAATGTAGAACTGGACTAATGTGAGTCCTATTCTCTCAGGAATTTAAATCGTATTTATGGATCATTTGCCAGAATAGCATACTAATTGCTTAATTCTTCTCTAGATATACACAAGAGAGTAAATAACATCACTGGTTAAGTCTTCTTCTGCATCCTTGGATGTAGAGATGCCTGGGTTTTAGGGGAGGGAGTGTTTGGGGGTTTTTAAGAAGCTTGTTTTGTTATTTTAAGCCTACTTATTCTTTTCCAAGCCCAGCTTCACAGCTAGTATGTCTGATACCCAACTTTACCAAGGACTGTTTTCAAGCAGATTTCTGAAGGCTTGAAAGGACTCTAAATGACTGTAAACAGAACAAGTCCAGCTAACATATTCTAAACCATACTGATGCCAGAAAGTTACATCGAGTTCTTGACCCCCAAAATAAAAGTCCAATCAGGTCTGCTATATCTGGGAACCACAGATTTCAGCTAACAAAATAAAGCTCTAGGAGTTGATCTGCCTGAGAAGGAAAAATAAAAAAACCAAGGTTCATTGAAATTCAGTCCTTCCCCATCACTTTGATATGCTATTAAAGTCACAAATAAACTTACTTAAAAAACAAAGGGATATCAACACTTTAAAAAGGACTGAGTATTGTGTAATAATTTTATTTATTTTGAGACATTTATACTCTAGTATAATTTCATCTCCTGATGTAAACTTGACAGAATTAAAAACTCAAGGAAGCAGGTTTTAATCTATTAGGATTACAAATCCACGTCGAAGTGGTGCAATTCTCAGTAGACTGGATCATCACAAAAATTTTACTCCCCAAAAGGTATGTGAAATCCTACATTAACCTGCATCTTCCACAACTCCTGTGTAGTCAATGGGAACCCAGTAGGATGGGAGCCAGATAAGATTCCAGATAATTATTATTTTATTTTTAGGATTTAGGATTTGGACTTTAGGATTGCCATGGAATACAACAGAACACTTTAAAATGTGCACATCATAAGAGCTTTCCTCTGCTTAGAAACAGAATGAGCATATTTTAAACTGGGACAGAGCACAGAAAAAGTCAAGAAGAGACCAGAAGTAATAATAGGAAGTCAGAAGAACAGAACTGAATTCTCCCTTAAGTTTTTGTCTATCCTTCAAACAAAAAAGGTCCAAAGCTTTTATAAAACAACTAAAGAATGAAGACTTTTTAATAGAGGGGAAAAAAAAGAAGAGAGAACCAGAAAAAGAAAATGTCTCCACTTCTCCCTTTAGCAGTAGATCTGATTTGCACAGGGCAGTCAGGAAGCCTGCCTGTTCACTTCACAATCACTGCAGCAACCAGATTAGCTTAACTAGCACTCTGTCTATGCCCATTTACTATTAATCTACTAAAAAAATAACAACAGAGGGAGGAAGTAGCAAGTGACATTTAATTAGTAAGTAAAAGATAAGAAATGTCTCCTTTTCAATAGCGTAAAGATCAAGTCAATAAATCCTATGCGTAGTTTCATTAATACTAATAGATATACTAATATTATTCCCTTGAAAATTTTATTCATTATTCTCATTCTTGTTCATTTTTTCAACACCCTGAATCACAAAACTATTACTTATGCCAAAGAATTATAAAAGATTAGCGAAGGTGTGATGACTTTTTTAATCTGCCCAAGAAAAAACTGGAAATTCTATGTGACATTATTATCTTGTATATGTATACATGTACATACACATATACTTGTATATATGTGTCTTAAACGCTTCCTGAATGTTCCTGCTTCCTCAGTTTTCTTGTTACTGTTATGCAGCATTACATTTCTATGGAGAACCAGTCAGCCTAGAAGTAAAGAGGTATTAAATTTGCTTATCTTTCCAACATATTTACTCTCAAGATATTTTAGTCAACATAACCCAGTTTATAATCCCAAATTCTACAGGTGAGACACTGAATGTAGCGTGTAACATCCTTGCTTGAAATCACTTCTGGTACCTTTGAACGGGATTACCTGAACTCACCTCTAGTATCTTTGAACTGGAAAACCATACATAGGATGGTAACTTCTAAAAAGATTTCCAAACAGTGTTTATAAACAATCAACCAGTAAGCCTCTTGCTGGTAATGGGCAGATTTAGAGAAACAGCTACTTAAAAAGCATAAAATTACAGGGCGTAGGAGTAAGTGCGATATACTGGGAAACAACTGATCCTCTGGAATATAGAAAACAGAAGTCACAGGGAAATTGTAATTTCTTTTGGCAGAGGGAGGTCACCAGTGCAGAAGTCATCACTGGAATTCCAGTAAGATCTGCACTGGTACAAATGTATAGATGATTTTGGATGTGCAGCAAGGCGACAAAGTTTGCTAACAACAGCTAATTTCCTAATCAGATTCATAAAGATTGAATATGAAGAGCTGCAGAAGGCCCTTAACACACTAAGTGTGTTAAGGATGATAAAAAGTTGTATGAAAATCAGTAGGAGAATTGCAAACTGATGCACAAGAGGGTAAAGCAATTCTAGTTTCACATATATACTGAAATTTTCTGACCACCACCACTTAGCAGTGGGGTCTTGGAGCTTTGGTTAAAAATTCCATGAAAACGTTGTATCAAAGTTCAGTAGCTGTGAGAAAAAAAAGCAAACAGAACACTATGACTTAGAAAATGCACAGAGACCAAAACAAGGATATCTTTATGCCCACTGTACACATTTTAAGTTCACCTGCAGGTAACAAATCAAGTGTAATTAGTTCCTACTTGCCAAAAAGGGTAAAGCTGAAATGGAAAAGATTCAGTGGCAGAGAACAAGAATATCCACTGTACTAGGTAGATATATTAGAAGTCTTTTATAAAAACACGATGATTATTCAGAGGCTGAATCTGGAAATTACTGTTCACTGTCTTTCCCAGCACAGTACTGAGGAAAATTGGTATTAAATTAAAAAAGCTGGAGCCAGGTTCAAACAAAGAGACATAGTTCTTCACGCAGCATATTGGCAAGCTATGGAACTCTGATGGATACTAAAAGTTTATTTGAGTTCAAGAAATGTGTGGATATGTTCAGGCAAAAGCAATCTATCCAAGGTACTAAAGCACCGTTTCTGGAACAGAAAGTCCTGGATCCACGAACTCTGAGGTTCTCAGACAGTACCCAGATGTATCACAGTGCACCTGCCCCACTATCACACATTTCCCTAGGGTTCTGAGCTGTATCAGAGAGACAAGACACTGAGCTAGTAGTATCTTTAGTTTGGCCCAGCACAACCATTTTTATATTCCAATGTTCAAGGGAAAGATATGGTAACAGAGGCATCTGAAGGAGATCTGCAGTTCCATACTGAGATTGATCAAAAGGTCCTCTGACAAGAGAACAGGAAGTTACAAACATAAGTTCAAACTGAGTAGAACTGCACTAGGAACCCGATGAAGCAGAGAAAACACTTCATTAACACTATCTCCCAAAGAGAGGGTTACTAAGCATGGGCTGCTCTTTGTCTTAGACATAATTTAACTCCCTGCTGTTTTCTGAGAAAAGCAGTGTTGTCCCATAATTGTCTGTTACACCAGTATAAATCACTGCGTATATGCCAAATCTGTAAGCTGTAAACCAAGACAGGAAGATACATGGTGATGAGCACGCTGGGAAGGCAGGAGCATCCATTATGGGAACAGCATCAGCTCCAGGGCTTAACCAATTTACTTTATAGGATCCCTGCTACTCAGCTCAGCATAAAAGCAAGTGCCAAAAGTGTCCAAAGCCAAAGAGCGCAAATCTTGTTTGCTATGACTAAACAAACAGTGTAAGAGATTCTCCAGTTCCCTTGAAGAGATTTTAAACTGTGCATGGTGAAAGACAAAGGTGTTATTCTTTACATTCTTATATTAAATTAGAGTTCTACAGGTGTGCCTGGTGTAGCCAAGCAAAGACAGGAAAATTAAAAGGAAATTAAACTAATAATTGATAATGACATTTTTGTGGACATAAAAAGAGGCCCATGAGGGAAATAAAGTCTAAGCGATTACCAGGGAAATTTTGTTTATAACTGATGATACAGACATTGCTAAAAATGTAAATTTAATCCCTGTCTCAGCAATTGCAAAGGATACTAAAAAAGGAAACAATTTAACACTTCATATCTGTTGAACCAGGCAAGAAAAGGACCCACAGCACATCTCGGATCTCTGTGCTGAGGTTGCTGCTACTGTAGATGTTCACGACACAAGGCAGTGCTAGTAACTACTTCTGACAGCACAGATTACATCTCTCACTGACATCCACAGCAAATATGCATCTTTGCATTAGAAGTTAGATGGCTGAGAAATTTCAGCACATCTGCACCCTACATAATAGAAAAGCACTCAGGAAAGAGGAGGAGGAGGAGAGCAGAAGGCAGACTGGGCAGCAACTAAGCCCAGTGAGTCACTGCAAGACACTCACTAGCAGTAATGAGGAATTCACTCATGACTACGCACAGAAGGACTGGTGACAGTACACTGAGATCTAGCAGGGGGGACAAGTCTGGTGAAGGCAAGAAGGCATCAAGTTCCTGGAGAAAGAGGTCATCACTTACTTCTGTAACAAAAGAAGAATGCCAAGGCAGCTTCCCATTTTCATATGTTTCAAATTTCATGTGTTAGGTAAACTTTACTGGCAATATCCAGCCATCTCCGTTAAATCCTGTGCCCCAGTGGTCTAAGAAGTCATATTTTTGACATGGGTTAGAACAACTGCCACAACTGATATTCTAAAGATAAGATCCAGTCATAGTTACCAGACACTGAGCTTCATCCTTAGCAGCACTCACAGAACTAGGCTGACACTTGCCATGTGGAATCTAAGCACATAGGAATAATCATCAGCAGAATATACAATGCCATAAGAAATCACCATATTGCTGTCATTGTTACAAATCTACCATTTTGCATTTTCCATATGTATTAGATTTTTCTAATGATCATTCAGTGTACTCTGTTAAAAAACATTTACCGCAAGTCAACATTGCGGTAACACAAGTCAACCTCCAACATTCTTATATACTAAGAGGTGCCTAAATTTAAAGTTGTGATATGCACAACTGCTGTTTAAGACACACATACCCACATGAAGTCTAAAATCTTGTATTTATCAAAATTTATTCCCAGAACAGGACTAGAAAAGTTACATGAACAATAGGGAGAAAAAAAGGGGAAAGAGAAGTCTGATTTTTAATTTTTTTTTTTTCCAATTTTCAAGTATTGCAGATGACCCTAACAGGAAAATAGAAACTAAACACTTAAACAACTTTAAAAATTTAACTAAAGAGTGGCATCAGCTGGTATAACTGACCTGCATGGGTAACTTTCAGACACAAACCTCTCCACCATGCAAATTCCTATCTCCACACCTGAAAGGAATTGCTCAATTGCAGCTCCCCTTACTAATGCAAGGACAAAGTATTTCTCTCCTCTTCCACTTGCAGGATTCAGGCATAAAATTGACACTGCTTTTCCTGGAAAACTTAAATTGCAGGATTGGGACATAAAACTGATACTGCTTTTGTCAGAATGGTTTTAATTGCATTAAATGTAGATGCAAACCATATGGATATGATTTCTTGCACACATTTTAATGAATCTGTGTGCCTGCATAAAATCTTTAATAAGAAGAATTTAAACAAGTGAACTCATTATTTTATCAGGAAAGAAATAGATGAACCTTGAATCGATGAAGGCTCCTATATACATTTTTGTTTTCTTTAAGCAGCCTGAGGGAAAAGAGAGAAGCTATTTTAAAAATGAGAAAATTTTTACAGTATCTCAACATTCCCTCATGTCACTTAATGCCTGTTTTACATTTTTATTCAATGCACCAAGCTGAATATTTTGTATCAGTTCATGGTTGCTACATCCGTTGAGAACAGTTGAAAGCTCTGGGCAAACTCTGAATTTCCACTAGAAATTAACAATTTTTTTGGCAAATTGACTCAAAACACATGAAAACACAACTTCCAAATCCCTGGAATTCATCTTCCCCATAGCTTACCTTTCTTTTTTTTTTTTTTTTTAATTAGTGATACCATACTAGATTATATCTTTTTATTCAGTTACTTCAAAATTTGCTTAGCTCAAAATATTAAAGCTTAATCTTTCCCTTTAGGAGTTATTCTCTACTAATATCAATGGCATCAGTGGACAGAGATTCCATATAAGACATCCCAAAACAACATGAGGTTTCATCACTAAAATAACTGCTATGACTTAAGCAAAGTTATTTTCAAAGCTTTTCTTCTCTACAAGATTACCAACAAACATTACTATTTATAATTTTTAATGCATTCAGTCCTCATGTTTCAATGATTCCTGTCCAAATTTGTTTGGACAGGAATTCCCATATTTGTTTGACTAGTTAATAGAGAATCTGAATTTCCTTCCTAGATGTGATTCTGCCCTTCTACTCAGCCCTGTTGAGACATAACCAGAGTGCTCTGTTCAGTTCTAGGCTCTCTTAGAAGAGAGACATGGACACACTGCAGTAAGTCCAGTAAAGGGCCACAAAGGAGAAGCTGAGAGTGCTGGGACCGTTTCAACCTGGAGAAGGCTCAGAGGGGTCTTATCAGAGCATACAAATACCTGATTGGAGGGAAGCTGCAAAGGCTTAGCCAGATTCTTAAAGAAGGGCAAGAAGAAATGGGCACAAATTAAAATGTGAGAAGTATAACTTAAACATAAGAAAAAACTTGATCCCCTCAATAAAATGGGAATAGCAATATTTCCCCACCTCATTATCAGTCATATCTTGTAATCACTTACTGGTATTTACAGTTTTAAAACAATTCAGGAAAGTGATGTTCTCCCTTTTAGGGTCACACAGAAATCAGTATGGCACAATGGAAAGCACTATGTATCTTACTTCGTAGTTCATATTGATTTTACTAATTAAGCAATCTATCGGAATCTGCCAGAATTATGGATCAGCTTCTACTCATACTTAGTTTCTGCTAAAAGAAATTATCATGAGAACAAAGACCCTGATCACAGTAGTGTAACAGCACTCATGCTAATGTTTTTTTTCATTAATAACTTTTATTGAAAAGTTAAGTAAGACAAAATAAATATAGTTTTGCAAGGAAACAAGAAACAACATGAACAAGTCATATTATTTATGAGGTTCATTACAAGAAAGAGAGAAAATGAACCATAGTTGAGATTGCTGCTTCTCTCCAAAATGCCACTAAGTAATGCATTTACTGCATTAATATGGTCACCTTCCTTACTGTTCCTGCTTAGGTGGTCCCATTTCTGCAGGAATTGGTTGGGACTAACTATAGCTGTATTTTAAATTTTTTTAACAGATTACCGTGGCATTATTTTGCTTTTTATTCACTTTTTCATACTGCATCCCTGCAAAACTCCTTCAAATAGTCTTTATTCAGAATGATCGTGTGGCAGTATTCTTGGAAATATAAATGGAATAGCGCATTCTTGGAATACTGGTCATTTAGCTATCCACTCTGTGACCCTGCAGTTAGCTGTTACATATTTATGCTATTTTACTTTATGTTTTAGACCCTTCTGATATGTTTATACTAAACCTTCCCTAATTCAGGTTATTAGGCCCAATGACCTGGTACATGAATTCAAGTACTACACAAGGAGAATCTGACCAGAGAACAGGATCATCTCTTGGGAAAGAGACTATGTAGGACAAAAGGACTTGAATTCCTTCAACTCACTCAAAGCACTTTTGCTGTTAGTGTCGTATTGCCATTTGTGAATATTTGGCCACAATCTCCTGTTTGTTCCAGCATTGCCATTTCCATAAAAACTGGCACTATAACATATGAAAAAAAGTTAGCAGTGTGGAATCAGAATGGCAATCAGTAATAAGTAAAAGCACTACACTCCTGAGTACGTGCACGAGTGTGAGCATTCATGTTTAGAAATGGTAAATGACACAAATATTGGGCTTCTTGCCCATGTTGCTACTTAACACTGTTCCTAAAATACCCATACAGAGCTTTGTTTCCTTATAAGATCTTTATCATCAAAATCTGCAAATAGGAATATTTAAAGACAGGGAAGCACATACTCATGGATGTGTATTCATTATGCACAGTCAAGGGGAAAGAATTCTTCAGTGAGAGAGATCCTTCTTTGCACAGCATTCTTCAAAAACTGACAGTTGCAATCAACCTCTTTTGAAGAGGGATGCTATAGTTTTAAAGAAGGCATAAAAAACCTTCTTGTTAAGTTGATACCACACACTGCCACAGGATTCAGTTACTCCAAGTTTTTGTAATATGTCCAAATATAAAAAATCTTTCTTTTTTAGGGCAGGGGACTATGGGGAAGAATGGGGGTGTTAAACAAGCAAAACAGTTTGTAGTTTTAAATTTTCAGATCACTCTAAGTCCCTGCTCTCGTGTGCATATCTCTACCTTGCTGCAATTCCTTCTCCTACAAAAGAACGTCACCTCTTTAATATATTTCTTTGGGGTATTATTCTCTAGTCCCTCCAACTGAAGAAGGGCCTATAATGGGACTATGTCCTTTGAGTGAAAAAACCATATCTGAACTCACTTGCAATAGTCAGTAATGCCACTGTTTCCAAATGGAATGACCTAAACATACACTTCCTCAAGCAAACATTCTTCACCAATTTATTTTCCTCTGTAGATACAGTTTCTATCCCAAACAGACCTCAACAGATATCTGTTGGACTATTTGTAGTTTATCATCAATGTTACATTTCAAAAGCATCCAGAGAACACACTTTGCAGAATTAACACAAATGATGAAACAAGAGTCCAGCATAAGCACATGGCATACTGCTACATCTTCCAGTTACGCAAAATTCCATGGAGATCTAATTATTTTAAATGAGCAAAGGAGAGTTCAGGAACAACTTGAAAATACAGGTAGACCAAGATTTTAAATTATACTTGAATAAGGGAAGCAAAGAAGCTGGGAGGAGGGTTGGTCCTATTAAAATGTCCATAAATACCCTGCAAAGCACCAAAATACCATGAAACCAATACTTTCAGGAATTTCATTCCAATGCCAAGAAACAGAATGTACTCATTGTGACTAATACATTAAAATACTGAAAATAAATTCTAACAGATTAAAAAGATCTTGTAGCAAGTGAAAGGTATAGTAAATCATTCCAGACCTAATCAAGCTTAAAAGCAGGGCAGTCTTTCCCCATTATTAATAAGAATGTAAGCTGGATAAGTAGACTGGGAAACTATAAATTATGGCCAGTAAAAGTAATACAACATTTTTCACAAATATGTTTTTAATTAAAAATGAAAACAGCCATTTTTACTGAAGCAATTTGCTGCACATTCTTAAGTTTGGTCTTCTGTGGTCTCCCACACATACATGTTTCCAACAAAATGTTATTATATGGTGATGAAACCAGAATAAAGTTCTAAATGCAAACTCAATTCTATGTTTTACATGTTTACATTCCTAGGTGGAAATATGAAAATATTTTTAAATGTTGATCACTTAATCCTGTGCTTTGGGGTCAGGAAATACTGCTCACCCCTGCCAATCTGCAGTCCAATTATATGTGAAAATTGTTGTTTCACAAGGATAAAGCAAGAGACAGAAAAATTGCACACTACTTTCAGGCTTCAGCTGAGCTTTTAAACACATGGCCAAACACGTTGCCATGGAAATGTTCTGCAAATACATCTAGAATTTCTTAAGATGGAGCTGAATATAATTTTTTTAAATAAACTTCTCTTACAATTTCAAATATAATTGCTCTATGCCGTATTCAAGGAATCAACGGTTATTATCTAGTGTTTACAACACCTAAAATGATAACAGTATCTCCAATTCCATTTTGTGCTCCATACATGCAATTAGGCCACTATCTTCCTATGTGAAATACCCATAAACTATGTAGTCTGAGTTTCCTATCCATCACCCCAATACAATACCAGATACAAAAGTATCAGCTTTGCAATAAAGTTGGCTACAGTTAAAAGCAAAAAAGATAAGACATGCTTCAGTAAAATTAAATTGCTTTTAAACAACATTCTAAATATTTATTAATCTTCTCATTTATAACCTGTTAGCATTAATATGTATCACTGAGTGTAATAATTAAAAAGGGCAGAGATATCATGCCAAACTTTCACTGTTGTGTTCAATAAGCTATTTTTAAAACTGATTTGAAATGAAGCAAAAAAAAAATCTACTACTGCAAAATGAAGTAAGATCTGTGTCTGCAGAATAGCTCAGTCCTGTTACACAATGTGATACGTTGTTTAAAATAACCTGCCACTGTAGGTAAACGTTGCTTTATACTGCATTTCATACGACAAACACACATATTCACAGAATAGCTTTGTGTACCACGGAAAGCTAAAGCAAAATAAAAATGCAATGCAATCTTGTCGTTTTTCTTTACAGCAAAGGTATAACCTTTGACCATGAATTAGTTAAAAGAAATCATATTAACAATAAAACCAGGTTGATAATTTGTAATAACCTTACATTGTTCAAATAGCAATTAACAACACATTAGATTTCAAAGATATACATCGTTCTGCTTATGTAAACAGTCTACCCTATAAATCCTGTAGCAAATCCAACATGAATGAATTACACAGACAAAGAGATTGCAAATGACCTAAAACTGTAAAACAAAGCCTTGTGTTAGAAATATTAATATAAACTATGAGGTCATACCTGATGACTTAGAGACTGTAATGTCTCACCGGTTCCAAGCTGCATGACCTTACTATTTCCAGAGACCCCCAAAAATTGCATTTCCTGTCTTAGAAAAGTACATCACAGACCCATCTATCTCTCAAAATCTTCTGGGCTAGTGAAGAAAGCATTAACAGCCATTCTGTCCATCAGTAAGTGCCGGAGTCATTACCCTCAAGATATCAGATCTTAAATATAGTTTCCTCCGTGCGAATACAGACATCCAGTAGTCAAGGAGGCTGACACAGCTATATCACTGATGCTGCTAATGCCATCTGAAAACAGTAAGCTTACTGCTTAAAGCAATCCTGCATCATCCAAACAGAACAAGCCACATCCTTCAACTCCTCACTTACGTTTTTTATAAAACCTAGCGCTGCCATTACAGATTTTGTTTTCATCTGTGGTCAGCTAAAGGAGAAATTAGGTATTATGCAACCAGCTTTGCATTAACAAAAGAAAAACGGCAGATGAAGTGACATATCGAGGTTATCAAATTTTGCTTGCATGACCACTCCTCAACAAGCACTACCACCATTCAGAAGCAGCATCACAATCTGATCCAGAGGAAAATTACCAGAAAGAAATTATAAACAATTCATAGGCAGCAAGGCATTTAAATACCCCTGTGGTACTGAAACAGCTATTTTATGCAACCTTATGAATCCCAGTCTCTATTAAATTTAAAAGGTTGCTTCCCTAAGTATTTTTAGTGTTTATTTTCAATAAATTGCGTGATCACTGCATTGTTTCCATTACTCCCTGCTAGCAGCCAGAAAACAGCATGCCTTGAAAATGTGCCAGTATTATGACAGCAAAAATGTGTTTTGATATCAAACAAAACAATCATGCATGGGTTTTTTCTGATACGAGAGACCTTTCAAGCTAACAAATGTACAGTATCCTCCTTAGTAATTTTTAAATTATTACAACTACAAAGTAATAGCTGGACTTTTTATTAAAATGCATGCTTGATGCAAGTGAAATTGATTATTATAAATCATTATTTACATTTATTGCTATCATTATGGCAACAAACTTAGGCAAACAAAAAAAATCACTTTACAGAACTGAGACAAAACAGTGCCACCAACTAGAAAAAGTTATCATTTAATAATTCCTCTAAAACCTAGATCCACGGAAAAATTACTCATGTTCACATAGTGAGAAAGTCCTATTTAGGCACGCAGTCCAGATCCTTAAATACACAGGAACATTCCCTCAACACATGTTGAAATACATTGCTACCAGTCAAATTTTACAGACAACTGAAACTTGGAGGAAAAAAAATCTTCCTTAATTTAACTGCAGCTTGCATGTTATCCAAATTAATTTGGATGTCCTTCTTTACTTTGAAATATAAGCAGAAACCAAAACTAGAAGTAAATGGTTCTAAATTAATTCACCCAGATCCTATTCTGTTAGTTTAACATTATTATTATACAGTTGTAGTAATTGCTGTTTTGAGTAATCAAGTTTGGCTTATAGTCATTCATATTATGGCACTGATAATAGCAAACTGGTCTCATCCATGAACACCACATATTTCCCTTTAGAGAGAGAAACTGCCTGCTATCAGTTTATAACCGCCTGGCTTTATGCAGTGTGCAAATCCCTCAATACGAGGACGCTTCATCTACAGGGAAAGCGAACTCAACCATTACCCACACATGTGTAGAGGGTCTCCAATGACATGTTCAGCAGCCTGGCAGAGGCTGGTCAGTGAACCCCTAGGAGGCTTTAAAGTGCAGCAGGAGACCAGATCAGGCGAGACCTGGCACTACTTTTTATATCTTCCCAGAGAGTTAATCCTGAGGCCAAACAACCTGACGCCATCTTCTCTCTGCTGATGACAGTGGCAGTCAGGGTGCCACTTTGAACCTTGTGAAAGTTCTTGAAAGCTTTCCAGAATAACTCATGAATTCCCTTTCAATCACGAAAATATTCCTAAATCTATGTGCACAGGAATACATACACACAAGGAGACAAAAGGCCCTTCAAAAAAATAGGCAGGAGTGATTCAGCAATAAAAAGAGGAAAACAGCTTTTCCACATCAGAATGAAATAGGAATATCTCCCAGATTAATATTTCTATTTCAAAGGGTAATTTACAAAATTATAATAATACACCATTACTAAATATTAAGTTATTTACTCCTATGCAAACACTCAGTTTTGCAATACTATGTTCTGATCAGTAGCTACTCACAGCTACATAAGGGAGTACAACCTTGCATATGTGAGCTGCTGGCAACCACTTCCAAGTCCCCACAAGCCACCTAGTGAGGATACAGAGACCAGCAAGATGATAATAAGTGAACAAATAAAAAATGTATATGCCAAGCCAACCTTTATAAATATTACGTAGGCTCTCTCTGTGCCAATCTTGTATGATCCACCTAAAAAGTGAAAAATGCAAAGCTAGGAGCTATAACCACAGATGTAAGAAATATCAATTAAGAGTCTCTGCTCACAAAGAATACATAATCTCTCCCCCAGCTGGACATCAGAAGAATTCAAGAGCTAGCAAAAGACAAGATAAAAGTCTGTTTTCCAGAGTTACATTAAGATCTCAGTACAAACTATAAATGCACTCAGAAATATGCATGAAGAAATATAGTATATTATCTTAGCTTCTAGAATCTTTTCCCAGGAGTTACTCCAAGTTTTTCTTCATGACAATGTGATTACTATTTTGCAAAAGTGAAAATTTTAACATTTCATTAGTAATATTAAAACAGAGAGAGGGTCTACATACAGTTCCATTTATAAAGTATAGGTGTTTATTCTGAGAAATGTTAAAGCAAAAATCTGGCAATTCATTCCCTTTAGAATATCAACAGGTATCACTGTACACCATACAAAAGCATTACAAGTACAGATTGCTTTTATTTCATTCTTCTTCACAAGAAAAAAAGAAAGAATAATAAATGGATTATGCAAGGTGAAATAATGGTCACCTTGAATCTATCACATCAGCTTCATATCAAAAAGACCTGACCTAAGCAGTGAGTAAGCAAACACCACCAGCTCTGTCACACAACTTTTTAAGTTAAAGACAAGTTTGCTAGTACTAATGATCATGATAGAAAACATTTGAGATCAATGAAAGGTATTGCAGATTGTAAAAGTAAGGTGAGAAGATGTAATGTTGTACCAAAATAGCTGGAAGAACAATAATAACACATATTCCTCAGCAACATTTGTGGGGATCAATTTTGCTATATATTTTTATTAATGACCAGAGCATAAGTAGTATAAATGATAGCAAAAATCATAGTTTGGTTTTGTTCAAAAAAATTCTCATATTGCATAGCACTGCTAATATATGAGGAATGGAACATCACCAGGAAAACATGGATTACCTTTAGGACCACATGAGTAAAACTGGGCTAAAATTTAATAATGCAAAATGCAAAGATGTGAACTTACAGATTATTAAGTTTCTGCTAAGAATTGAGAGCTCAGCAACTGAAAATTATAGTGGATGAAACTGTGGGGACAAAGCAGATCGTAGTAATGACGAGCTACCAATATGATGCCCCTACGGAAAGGAAATTTTAAAATTATCAGGGAAGATATTTCTAGTACATAAGCATCAACATTAATGCAATAACATGAAGACCTATTAAAATCTTACTGTTCTTGATTCTAATCATCTACGCCAAGAAAAGGAAGCCAAACTGCAAGATACAAAGGTTTCTACAACGGTCAGGGAAATTCTGAAGAAACTGAAAACATTTGCTTTGCTTAACTGAACAAACAAAAGACTAAGGGAGGGATCTGTGCAGGTGTCAAGATAGAAGTGCCAAGGAAAAAGAAAAAATATTCAAGTAAAAGAACAATTTTGGAACAAGCACAAACCTTACAAAGTTGTCATTATTGTTTCGGGGTTTTTTTAACTATAGGAGATTGAAGGTCTGCAAGAGCAGGAAAACAAAGACCAAGAGCGTGCCTTTCCTTCTTCTATTTCTACAAGAGACGATCATGATGCAGAGAAGTGAAGAAAAAGTAGAAACACAAGGTAGAGCAGAACTGGTACCAAGAGCAGGACCTAATGAAAACCAGGAGGTTACCCTGGGACTCAAAACCAATTGGAAATAAGTTTAGAAACCTGAATCAAAAAAGCAACAAACAAACAAATGACTCTATAACAATTGGTTTCTCCAGTACTGAACACACTGAGCTTTCGTCTTAATACATAGAGTAGTATTAACAATACAAATAGTTCAGCAATTTCTCTTAGCCAAAATAATTCATCAGCTCTTAAGTTTCAGCTGATTGCTCAGATCAACACAGATTAAAAAACATCTTTGTACTTGAGTGGAATAAACTCAAAAGTAATTAATGATAGCCCATTCCCCATTCCCTAAATCCTAATGAGAGGATTTTTTCTATTACCTTTCTCTAGTCTACACATATATCTCTGAATTAATTATCCCATTAAATTATCGGAGGGGGGGGGGTTATGAAATGTAAATACCCTAGGAAAAAGGAAAACCATTTAGAAAATTTAAATTTATTAACTCAAAAAAAAAACTTGCTATATTTTACGGACATACTTACTTTACTGTTCATGCTCCTTTTGTGATTATTTCAACAGGCATTACATAAGTCTAATCAGTTCATCTGTGGATAACCATGACCGTGGTTAAAGGAAACACTAAACATTTATAAAACAAAACAGGAAATGAGCAGAGGCAGACCCAAACCACGGCCACATAGTCAAAATTTGCAAATAAATAGAATTTGCAAATTGTTTTGTTCCAATTCTGCCTAACAGTTAATGTAGCTGTATCAAAACCTGCCTTTCCAAGCACCCTACTGTTAGGTGTTGCTGTATCCAAGCTTGTCTCTCAGGCCAGTCACTGACGATCCAGATCACTGCACTACACATTGCCAATAAATTAGAATAAATGTATAATAAAAAGGTTTGAAACAATGAAAAGAAAGGAAGATTCCTATCCAGTATTTTGTCTTCGGAAACAACTTTAAAATATCTGACATCCCATTTCCCAGAAGATAATGCAGGAGAAGGCAGACATCTCCTTTCTCTCAGACTGCTGAGGAGCAATCCTATACTTAGAGTGTATATAAGAGATGGTCGCTCATACTTGTTCTTGGAAAAATACAGAAAACAAATAGTACAAAATTGTCTCAAAATTTGCAATTGTACGTTTATTTTCTTAGCAAAATTAGAATCACAGAATCTTCATGGTTGGAAAGGACCTTTGAGATCATCAAGTCCCACCACCAAAAAACAAAAAAAAAAAAAGAAACCCCCCAAAAAGACACAAACCAACAATCTCAGGCACTAGAGCATGCCCTGAAGTGCCATGTCTACACATTTCTTAAATACCTCCAGCAACGGCGACCCCACCACCTCCCTGGGCAGGCTGTTCCAGTGCCTGGCCACTCTCTCAGTGAAGTAATTCCTAAGATCTAATCTAAACCTCCCCTGCTGCAACTTTCGACCATTTCCTCTGGTCCTGTCATTATTCCCTTGGGAGAAGACGCCAACATCCACCTCTCTACAACCTCCTTTCAGGTAGTTGTAGAGGGCAATGAGATCTCCCCTCAGCCTCCTCTTCTCCAAACTA
>JAOQGH010000077.1:18788404-18818245 GCA_025769975.1 Gallinago jamesoni | reverse complement strand
ACAACCTCCTTTCAGGTAGTTGTAGAGGGCAATGAGATCTCCCCTCAGCCTCCTCTTCTCCAAACTAAACATGACCAGTTCCCTCAGCCTTTCCTATTATACTTACGTAAAATATAATTTATATTTGAAAATTATTTGTAAAATCAAATTGAAATGATAAATTTTAAATGTGTGCCTAGAAGGTGAATAGGTTATATTTAAAATGACCGTTTTAAAAATGTTTTTCTGACTTTAAAGAAAGCAAAGCTTTCTAGCTTTTTAAGCATTTCAACAGTACTGTAACTTGGGCCATGGCCTCAGAAAACCGCTCTTCTTTTTTTTGACTAAGGACATGACTAACTAACAGTTTAACTTGCAACCGTTGGGGATGCTAGAATTGATTACAGGAAAACATTTTCTCCTCCTCAAAAAGGTGATGATGGAATTTGGACTCCACGCTGTACAAGACAATAGAAACTTGTTTGTCTGATAAACAAAAAAATATCAATTTAATCAAAAATGCTGGAACCTGTTAGCAAATCAAGTGCTAACAGCTTTTCCACCAGGACAGGCAATGCTGCTCTGGGTGTCCCCCAAATATTACACAATACTGAAGTTGCAGTTCACACCTCATACCTTTCTTTCTTTTGATCCTTCTCATCTCTCCCTTGTCCCTGAAGAGCTAGAAAAACTCCTTTTTCTTAAGAAAAAATTGTCATTTCACTAATCCGAGCTTCTTATCCACCTCAGAATAGATCTGACTTTTCTAAATATTTTGCATTAAAAAGTTCTCTTTCAAAGAAGAGAAATGTTAAATTTTGACATATAATTACCATTATCCTCTCTGCTAGCAGAAAATTATGGCAAAATGCCAACTTGCTTGTCTGCTACAGATAAGACATTTCCAAGCTTCATCCTTCTCTTTAGAGAAAACAGAAGGGGAAGACCAGCCAGGAGAAAGCCTACCCTGTCAGCTGATCCTCTAAGAAATAAAATTAATATTCTCCTAGCAGAAATCATTTTCCTCCAAGCCTGAGGTAAATGATATGCCTTACCATATGTTATGATGGTCCTTTCAAGAATGACAAATTTGATGAATTTTTCCTGGATGGTCTTTCTCTCATCCAATCTCTTCTCATCACCTCCAGCTTCTGCTGCAGGCAAACTCTCAAGAGGCATAAATCAGCATAGCATCACCAAATTATGTAACTTCTACCCACTGGGGATTTAGCCCCCTTCTATTTCAGACTTAGCACAAAAAAAATGTCTGTGAATTCTTCAATTATCTTTTCGATCTGTGTAAAGGTTTAGAGAATTACCCTGACACACTGCTTTGACACTGATAAACCCCTTGTGAGCAGAGAACCCAGTCCTTTTTCTTAAGGGAAGAACTCTAAAAAGGTTATGTCCAATTACAACATATTCAAAACTACCTCAAAATCAGACAAAACTCTACTTCAATTCAAAAAAGGGGGGAAAAAAAGGCAAAAGACAGGCTCAGGTAAGTTTCTTCACTGTATATAAAAATATCAGCATATTGTTACTTTGAACACAAACTAGCTAGCTGTGCACCCTTCATTAGTTTACCTACATTTCTAAGCAATCAGAAAGTCTGATTACCTTTATGAATCCTAAGATACCTGTTTATTTGCACATCATTTGTGCATCACGGTCATTGAAAATTTTAATTTTATCAGTAAAATATATACGGGCAAGACAGATACAAATACAATTATTTTAAAAATCCATCTACCCACACACAGACATAAAATTTTCTAATTTGCTACAAAATGTACTGATTCTAAATGAGAATGTTAATAAATAAAGATCAGTTTTAGTCAATATTACTCAGTCAAAGATCATCCAAAAAGAAAACTGTTGCACATATCAGTTACCCCAAATTTTTCCAAGCTGTTTTAAATGCTTATCTCAGTCATGTAAAATAGTGGATTTGTATGCTTAAATATCATACCTATTAAATACCATACCAATAGAGCACAAACCCAACATTGATCCTATGCAAAATACCCTTTGGAATCTTAGAAAATTGCAATGTGGGATGAGAATTTTAAAGATTGGGAGGGAAAGCCACTGCTTTGAAGGGAGGAATTTGGGGAAAAAGAGCTGTTAGAAGAGTCTAACTTCAGGATAAGGTTAGTAGTCTTGACAAAAAAAAATATGATAGGAAGAAAGCAGGACAGTAAAAAGTGCTTTATAAGTGCAATTTATAAATATGTAATATTTCAGACAGATTAGTACCTAACTTTATCACCCCTACAGCTACAAAGGCAAATAATAAATAAAATTATCAAGTAGCTTATTCCAAAATCGATTCTGAAATGTGAGCTCCAAAACAAACATTTGCTTTCTTCCAAAGTTAACAAAATTAGTGCACACAGAGAGCAAACAGGCTAAGATTAACTGTACCAGCTCTGTCTTGACATCCTTTCTCTCTGAGGGGACACAGAAAAGCTATTCAAGCAGCACAGACTTCACTAAAACCTAAATCTTACTTATGACTGTGTAAGGCCAGGCATCCACAGCCTAAACAGGCACTGGGTTGGGGACAGCCTCCCTCTGGTTGATATAGGGAAGAACACAGAAAGGGGAGAAATAAAGAGTCTGCCCCTGCCCCCCCCTCCCCCCCCCCCAAACTAGGAGCAGACCCCAAAGCTGATGGTAAAATGCTCTGGATTAAATTATAAAATTAGAGATACAAACTATATCAACTAGAAAAACTCATAGATATTTACGGACTAAAATGGGGAAGAAGATACCATTTCCTAGCACAATTCAAAATGCTTTAAAAATGTAATTGCTCATATAGTTTTAAAAATATTTAAAACATTTTACATCCAATAGTGCAAGGACATAGATAAAAATGTTAAGATCTTAAGAAAAAAAATAGCCCATGATTTCTTCAAAGATAGAAAACTGGGACAAGATGCCCATTGGAACATACAGAGTCTCCCACAGGAGCTTCAGAAGTCAGACACTGCCTGCTTTTATATTTAAACTGCTTTTCAGCTGACTACTTCAGTACAAGACAGCTGTGAAAGAGGAAAAGTGTAAAGGACAGAGAAAGATTAAAGAACACTGAAATGAAGAAAATTTAATACATATATATATATACATGATTCCAGTCATGGGGACTTTCCTGGTTTTGAAGGTTTGGGGATTTTATATAAACTTGTCTTATAATGAAAAGCAACAGAAAAAAAATTTTAAAAATTAGTCAATTCTTCTGAATACTAGTTTTATTAAACACCACTTCCCGCTTTAAGTAAAGAGAATATTGCAAACATCAGAGTGAAATTATAATACTTGGAGTGCAACAGCAGGTACTCTGGAACAGCCCCATTGTAAAGACTCTTCACCCTTAAATAAAAATATTAACTGTGTTGCTGTATAACTTTTTTTTCCCAAAGGTGCAAAGACTTATGTCCATGATTCTTCATACTCATTCTCTCTTACGTGTGTATAATACACACACCATATACATACACGAGTAAAGTGCAGCATTTCTCATCCTAAACTATTGCATAAACTTTGACTGCCTGACAGATTTTTTGTGCATTACAGAGAAAACACAGCTATCGTTTGACAGTCTAAAACCTAAATGATCAGATCTATCATGGCTATATATATCCAGGATAAGGATAATAAACCACTCGCTTTGTCCTGAAAGAGAAATTCATCAGCAGCCAATTTCACCTTTTCTTCTTCCTCTCTCTCAGAGAGGGAGAAAAACTACAGTGGGATCACCTCCCCAAGGACTGACAATGGCAGACACAAGTTTCCTGAATTAGACAATTTCTTTCCTACTCTAAACTCCCTCCAACAATCATCAGTGGGACCACCATACACCCACCACCAGCACAGCCATGTTTCAGACCTTCCTGCTCTCTTAGAGACTGACTGTTTTCTAAGTTGGTGAGAAAAAAAAAAAAACAGATGAGTTTAGAAGCAATTCCAAGGCTGAGAAAGAAAAGATGCCAGTCTGTTTTTGCAAGCAAGCAGTCACTACATTCCCTCGTAATCTCTCCTGCTGAAAACCCTTTTTAAAACTTCCTCTTAGGTTACAGCTGTGAGCCAATTTCCATACAAATTTCAGAGAAAAGGGTAACTATAAAGCAAGGACATTCTCACCACAAGACACTTGTCTGGCAGCCTTTTGGTACTCCTCAGACGATATGTGGCTTCAGCCTGTGCTATCTCCAATGCTTCAAAAGCAAAAATATGTACTTGAACTAAAACCTTGTTACTGAGTTCTCTAACCAGACTCAGGAACTAAATGAAGGCCCACAGCAATGCTAAATTTGTATGGATAAAAAGATGTCACATCAATCCATCAGAGAAATATTCAGTGATAGGGTTTTCTATTCTCTCCCTCATTCTCCAACATCCACTTTAAAATACATGTCTCAGAGGCATAAATGCTCTCATTCAAAAAAAAGTTTCCAAATTTGATACAAAAACGTTATGCTAATTTCTCTTTGTTATGAAAAATATTGACATCTAATACTGTGAAATTCACAAAAGTACATGATGAAAAAATGACTTGAACTATGTCATCTGCAGAACAGTCTCACATCAGAAACAGTGCTGGCTTTACTATATGGGACTTTCAAAACTCAGCTGGATAAACAGCTGTAAATCTCCCACACAAATCAATCTTTTGTTATCAACACGATAAAAATTTGTACTTAGTGTCACACTTTATCACTTGTTTCGCCATATCATGCCATACACTGAAGTCTTAAATATCAGTTAACCTTAATTAACCAGTTAATACCTTACATGAATATGGGACCACGTCACTGTAACACCACCAACCTAGAAAACAGTTTAAATTCTTTTGGCTCTTGGATTGATTCAAGGTAAAAAGTCTTTTAGGTAAAAAGAATTACTGCAGTTTACTGTGAAAAAATTTTTAGGAAACTAATGCAAATTGTAAGTGCCTGTGTTTGTAATTTTGTAATGAGATAATAACATCATGAAGATACTAGTTGCAGTAGCATTGAATACTGTAATTATCAAGCTTGTTTTATATAAATTATTTGAATTCTAAGAGATGACCTCCAAGTTTTGGATTTATTTCTACTTTTATTACAAAAAAAAAAAACAAAAAGTAATGAAATGTTAAAGGATATACTAATTAAGAGTTTTTTAGATAAATTACTAAAAGCTAGAGTTTTCAGAAGTGAAGATTTGAGTTAGTTTTAAGTAACTGGTAGTCTAACTTCATTAACTTCACGTTAAGAAATACTCTTTTTCTTAGTTCCTCACAAATCTATTTTCCAAGTTCTTGACTGCCTTTCAACATAATATATGACACCACAAATTCCATCTCAGATGACCTGTGTTAATTCAATTGTCTGATTATTCTCAAATCATTATATAGTACTTCTACATAATGATCCTTCATCAAGACACCAACCCCATTTTTTGATTTTAAGGTCAAATTCTAGAGTTAAATGTGCTCAGTGTCGTGTGCAAACTGAAAGGGGAATAGCATGCAAAAGGAGAATCATGAAAAGAATCATTCAAATATGGTACCTGACACACACTTCTACCAAAACTTTTGAACAATTTTACTATCTTCAGCATGTTCCAATTGCTGGACAGAGACAATGGAAAGCTCAATTGTAGCCGCCTCCTCACCCTATAAAGGAAACAAATGTTTTGAAAACAAATACATGGCAGCGCTCACTTGGTAGCAAGGTGATGAGAGTCCTCTATTTATTTATCTCATAAATTCTTCCTCATTATTAAAGTTCTTAATCACACAACTCACACAAAAGCCAGGTTGTCATAAATCCCACAGCTATAACACGGATCCCAATAAATATCTCGTTCAAGAAAGTAATTAGCAACAAAAGATCACAAAATTCAATCAGTGACAGCAGAAGTATTTAGAATAAATGCAATAGGAATAAATCATGCTAATGTAAAAGACAGTACTTTGCATTATGAGCCAAGAAAAGCAGTTCAGACCATATCATAAAAAGAAAATTCTCATAAATGTTTCATTTTTATTTTAAATTACTTCCTTACTTCACTTAGCCTCCAGCAGTCGATAGGCTTATATATAGTCTATTCTGACTCGTCAGAAACTACTCATTCACTCAACAAGGAAGAAAGGTGGCCAGGGAAACCAAATCAGAGCTTGAATTTAAGGCAGTACTGTATCTGGGCCTGTTGCCTCTTTCTCACCTTGAAACCCAAAAAATACCTTTCACCACCAGGAGAAACAGAATCAGTCTGACTAGCAGAAATGAGTACTCTATTCAAACAGATGCTCCACGTACTCATCTCGTTACCTGTCCCAAGAATACAATGCCTAAAAAACTGTAAGAAAAAAATCTAAACTTCTCGCTCCTAGCACCCTCATAACCTATTTCAAGAAAAATGCATTGCTTTTTCTTGCTCATGCTCTCAAGCTCCTCCACCAACTTGACATTCCTAAGGTTAAGCTTATTTTCCAAGTCATCAGTATGACCTTTGTGCAAAGTCTTACAGCCACTCATGTTTATAGCTAGATGGCATTATTTCTATGTGGAAACTTACACTGTCCATCACTCTTGCTACCGGTAAGGTAAGCAAAGCCTTTGGGTCCGCTAAAAAGAAGTTCTAGACAATCTCAAGCTTTATACAGACATCTTCATGTATCTTAATCATACAGGATATTTGGAGCACTGGGCACTCCACCCAAATGGTGCACAAGGCAACACCAAAGGCTGACTGACCACCAGCCTCTCAAGATTTTCAGGAAGCCAAAAATTCTCATACACTACTAAGCATAATAGGCCATTCTGGTTAGAGAAAACACATTGACGTGACAAGAAAAAGGCCCATTTCCATTCAGCTCAACCTTTTTTGTAGTTTTGTAATTTTTCTTGTACATAATTTCATTTCTCATAACCCAAGGCATACTGAAGTTCAGGCATACTGAAGTTCAGGCAGCTATCAGAAGTATTAAAATAGCAGGTTCTAAGTAAAATTAATTTTTCAAGCAGCTCAAAAAATTAGTATTCTACAATTCTCTCCCTGATTTTAATAGCTCAAGCACAGGGATTTTTAAAGAAATGCATGTGTATTGAATTTTTTTTTAATTATTATTATTATTAAGCACTTCTGGTTTGAACCAGCGCTACCAATGAAGCAATGAAAGGAGGCGAAAGGCGCAAAAAGAAGATGACAGAGCCAAGGACTTCTTTTGCTTCCTCTCAGTAGGGGACCCTGGACAGGGTCAGGAACACCTGGCATCAGCAGGGTCCCAATTTTTGTTCAGGTTCATTGTTTTTTCCCCCCCAGGAAGAGCCCTCCCAAGATGCTCCTATTGCTCCTTTCCCATCAGGCTGCTGCCTGACCCCCCACCTCGAGCACCACCCCTCTACCCAGTCTGTCAAGTTAGACCATATATTAAACTAATAAATATATACCGTATTAATTATTCATACAGTCCAGTCTGACACATTAGAGTGAATGTCATGGTTATCCTGAAGGCAGAAAATGTTGAGTTTTACATAACATATTCATTAAATGTAGTGAACTAATTAAAGTATGTTAATTAGGTAATACACAAAAAGAACTTAGTATTTGGTAGAGACTGGTCACTGTTAATACCTTGTATTGTGTTAATACCTTGGCCGTATTTTAATGCTTAATGAGCAAAAGGAAAAGCTGATTATTCAGAAAGCAGGAAAAAAAATCACATGTGTTACGTGCTGGAAAAATAGCCTCAGGTGACAAAGGAAATACATAGCAAAGGAACTGGAACCCTAACAAAGACAGAATCATTTCATAGCCCATAAACAACATGGCTGTCACTGAGAATTTTACACATTCAGATTCTAGGAAGCAATACTTATTTTTTTATGTTGTTAATAAAATGACAAAAATCTGATTTTATTTGCACAAATTATCTGTTCTCCCTGTACTATACAAACATTTTTTCCCCGTTTTTTTACATTTACTTTATGAAAATTGAGATTAAGGCTTTCATATCAAATGCTTTGGTTAAAAAAAAAACAATTGAGAAGCAAGAAATTATTAATTAAGCTCCCACTCACACAGTGCAAATGTTGGTGGGAAAGACATACATACACGTGCATGGTACTAGGAATACAGTCCATATAATGCTCTGCATGCAATTAAAACATACTCCAGGCTTACGTTAAAAGATATTTTTTTCATTCCATATCCTATCCCACTGCTTTTTACTTGATTTGAAATGACCACACCTAGAAAACATTTTGATGTATACATTTTCAGAAAGAAAAAAAATCCAGTTAAGAGCTCTCAAGAAACAAAGGCCTGTACTTTCTTCAGAAGACAACTGTAATAATTACAGTAACAAAGACAACAGATGTTGGCAATAGTAAACTACTCAGGACAAAAGCAAACTAATTAATTTTTTTCTTAAACTCAGTACTGAGTCATTAAAAAGGGAATACTTGTATAAAAGTCTAAGAAAGACAGATTCAGACTCACATTGACAGTGAAATATGGACAGAATTTAGATCAATTCCAATCAAGTCTTAAGCTTAAAATAAAAAAACCACACACAAACAGAAATAAAACAATCCAGACAGGTCAGCAATCACCCAGGCCTAGAGGTGACTAGGGCCTAGGGGACCTAGAGGACCCTTTTTTTTTAAATATTAAAGTTCCATTTGTAGCTAAAATTCTGCTGTGAGAGATCTCAGTCTCAACAGGGCAAAGAAACTCAATGTCCAACCAGATCCTAAACCCAGGTAGGGCCTGGGCTCAGATGTTGCTCTCACCTCGCCTGTCTCTGCTCACCCTTCTCTGCTGTCCACCAAACAAACATCCAATGCCACCTAAAATACAGAGATAATAACTGCTTTGTTCTCTAGCAATGCTATAACAGTGCCATCCACCCTTGTTTGTTCCACTTTTACGTGGGAGATACTGGTCTGCTTCTCTTCTCCGCCTGAAAGGATTCAGGCATTTTCTTCCCCCACCTCCAGAAAATGGCTCCAGCGGGAGAGGGGGGTGAGAGTTGCTCCAGTTGTGACACTTCTCAGGGACAACAGAAATAGGCTTTTATCCTTTTAAAAAAGAGAAAGGAGTTGAACGCAGGTATCCTTGTGTCCTGCATAATTATATTAACCCCTGATACAAGGAAAGCTGTGAGGCTGTTTTTCCACAAGAGTATGAGGGAGCTGTGGGGAAGAAGCAGACACTTGGGCACTCCGCTGAGGCACCTAACCCAGACTCCTGCTCTGAGCACCAACACCTGCACCTGAAAATGAAGTCCAAAACCATCATAAATGCCCAGGAAACTTAGAAGCTTTAGTTCTGTCAAATATCAGACACCTGGGTGATTATCGGGTGTGCTGGTGCAGCGGTACGATGCTGTGGCAGCTGCCGGCTCAGGAGCTGTGCAGCTCCATGCATGCCCCAGTGTGCTCGGGCTAACTGGATACTCCCCTGAGTGGACGCAGATAGCAGAGGCTTAGCAGAGAACCTCCAATTTGGGGTTTATTTTATCCACACACGGTCAAAACCACGCGAATCACATTTGCAGATTTCACCCGACCGCGTTTTTCCACACCAAGATGGCAGCTGTCCTTCAGGCAAGGCCCAGAGAGAACTGCTGGAACTGGCTCAAACCTCACAACGGGCTCCCAGGTTCACAAACACTATTATCCCTAATGCTCACCGCTTAAGTGTAAGCTTATTAACGCCAACTTCTGAGCGCTCAGTTGCAAGGTCTTTCACCTCCCACTACTTATGACCTTTCTGAGAAAATTTAGTCTCAAGTAAACTTCCCTCAAGAACATACCACGCCACTGCCCCAGCACTAACAAACACCTACTTAGAGAGGATAACACAGTAAGTATGCAGGGCAGACCATATTAGCATGAGTTACACTCGGATTCCCAAGAACCACAACCGTACCCTAAAAATTAACTTAGGTGTCTAAAGAAACAGCTTTTTTTGGTTATGGTTTTACCTCCAGGAGAATTCGTGGCACTGGAACCACAGAGCTTTTGTCAGGAGAAACTTGCAACATTTCCTGTAACACGTGAATAGCATCAAACGCAATTAACGCTCTACCAAGAGTTCGTGTCTCTCTACTGCCTGTTTCCCTTGGTGCAGACACTCTTTCCAGTCCTTTCTTCTCTGTAGTTGAATTCACTCCTGATTATAGTTACCTGCAAAGGATTTATTATAAGTGAGTCCAATTACGTACATATTTCTTTTCAAACAAGGGTGTTGATTTAATGAAGCCCTGTAGGGCTCTGTAGGACACAACAAGCAGAACTTTAACCAGTTCCACGGGATGCATTTCCCCAATGCATTTTCCATGATTCATAAACTAAAACACGGTGAGTGACTATTTTACTGCACAACAATTGCAAGAGATTTTAGTTTCAATTTCAAAAATCACCTTAACAACAAGAACCCAGGAAATCCAACAAGGAGTCTCTCATCACCATTACATAGCATCCTTTCTGAAATAAGTTAAATTGATGAAGAAACAATGACAGTTCTGCTTTTAAAAGTTAATGATGTAAAAACATCATTGTGAGGAGCTCAGGTACAAGATGATAAGCATTATAATACCTCGTAAAAAAACCTAAAATGTAGCAAAGAGAAGGAAAGAATGGATCCACTTCCATTTCTGTTCATGTTTTACCAATGCCTGTGCTTTAACACCTAACTGTTTTTAAGCATCCTGAAAGCATTTTATAAATCTGAACAATTTAAACTGTAGGCCAGGATTTAATTTCTTGAAATTCATCTTTTGAATATTGATTAAAGAGCCTAAGCAGGTAAAGACAGGTGTATTCAAATGCTCCCCAAAAGTTTCATGAAATCCAGACAATTATGTGGTCAACAAATATGTTCATTTAAAAAAGATGACAAGACAAACATAAAGCTTAAATGGTTTAAAGAGAGATGATAACAAAGTACTACTTAAACAGAGGGTTGAAGAGAATGATTTAGGATTGTTTAAACCAACATAATTCAAAACAACATGAATAAGTTTTCTATTGTAAAAGTCAAGTTAAACTCGATCACAAACTTTCAAACTAGAAGATTACTAAAGACTGTGGAACGCAACAAATTAAATGAAATTGAAAAACTCAACTTTCCAGACACCGAGAAGTGCTAAACTGAACAATAATACAAGGTAACAACCCACCCTTTCCTAGTACAATTGCTAGAAACAATAAAGAAATCCTCTGCATTGTCAGGACGTAAATATCCTCACTAATCTTATCCATTTCCCAGACAATGGCTCACAGCTAAATTAGCATTTAATTGTAAAGGGTAAGAACAATTCTGGCCTAAAGGAATCAGGTAGAGACTCAATGAAATAATAATCAAGCGACGTTTCTTTGTTCATTCCTTAGCAGGAAATAACCACATAAGGAGAGAAAAACTTCCTTGACAGGTGACACAATTTAGAAAACCAAGGTAATCTTGTCAGCAAGACAAGAAAATGGTCATTAAAAAAAAAAACTGCTGCAAGGATTTACATAAGAGTCTAAAACTTCAGGAAGAAATTTAAATTGGGAAGTATTTTTGAACAGTCATAAATAAAATGTAAAAATAAGGGGATAAAGCTACATGATCAGGAGATTTTTAAGTGTCATTAAAAATTAATAAGCATCAAAATCACTTATGCAACATTCAAATAAAAATTTCCATCTTCATATTTCATCATCTAAATTTTATAACGGGGTGCTGGGGAATATGCCAAAATCCCTGTTACTAGTGTATGAGAACAATTACTGCCGTGATTCTTCTAGTGAAAAATTACAACTGTGATATTTATAACACGGAGACTAAATATAAGTAAGCCTCCAAGCAAAAATACATTATTTAGATGATAAATGTCTTTCACTAAATCTTTTGTCATTTATTCTAATAACAGTTGCCCTATTTTCAGAAACTTTATATCATTTAGCCTTAACAAGTCTTTTCCAGAGGGAGAAAGACTATTAAATCCATTTTCCAATCATAACTAGGAGAAAATTCTGGCTCCTTAAGTGAACATAATTCTTCAGTATGTGAAGATTCCTTCTTTTAAAGCATTGGTATTTATGCTAGGAAAATGATCATATTTTCCCTCTGTAAATAATAATTAAGCCAATGTTTCATTCCTATTTTGAAACTACAGTCAATAAACTGGTGTGAAATTATGAATGGCAATACAACTTTATCATTTAAAAAAAAAAACAAAAAACTATGAACATGGTAAGCACGTAAAAAGTACATACTAGTAATGTGAAAATTCTGTCCCTTCCTTCCATCTCAAAATTTGGCTACAGTCAAAGTATTAAATTTTCTCCATCTAGATAGATTACTGTAATTTAATGCAACTGATGATGCATGCGTGTGATCCTCCTTCTTTTTTTACCAGCCATCTCTGATTATCCTCATTTACGCCATTCTGAGCATCATGGGCCCATGATCAAGTTCTTCAAACTACTTAGTCAACTCTAACTAAAGACTGTATTGCTAATCAAGTCAACTACACATAGATCAAAGACTGAATGGCAGTTTATGAATGGTGTGAAGGCATCACTGTGATCTCCTAATGCAGATCACTAACTATTTGAGGAAGGGACGGAAAAATAATTGTTGCTGGACAGAATCTGGTGCTAGAATGAAGTCCCACAGTAGATCAGACAAATCATGCACCCTTGGAAAATTCTGCAAAGTGGTCTTATTTAGCCAAAGCCTCTCTTCTATAAGAATGATAGTTGTAACACTACATCTCCCTTATGTAATAAAACTCTATCAACAAGAAACACACTAAAAACATAAAAAAACACCACAACCACACAAAACCTTACAGGCTGATATGTTCAGAAAGCACTCAATTACACTTTAAGACCTCAGTGAAGGAAGTTTCCATCAATTACTATAGTAACTGGATGAAGTTCCATGAATTAAAAAGAAACTAATTAGGCAAATTAACAAGAAAAAAAAAAATCTCAACTCTCATGTAATATATTATGCAACTTTTTCAATGCATTATGCAACAACATGAAACCTCTGCAATGCACCAGTAATCCCCATCTTCTGCATGGCATCATAAAGGTCCATAAGCAGACCCAGCTGCGATTCACTCCAGTGGATCAGTTATTCACCTTGGAAGTGGGAAATACATGTTCAGGTGCTCTCACAGCTGCTGGAGAGAAACTGCAACTAGATGACCCATGCTTTAAGGGAATACCGTGAGGTAAAAAAATAGATTCCTTCTATATTTTTTTCCCTGTTTGTTTTAGAAGACCCCAAAATCGAGACATTTTAGGAAACACCAGTACAAATTATAGCAGCAATTCCGATACTACATTTCAGTGATACAACCTGAAATTTCCCTACACTCTGTACAGAATAAGAATTATGAAAACCAAATGCTCATTACCTAGAATTTCACTATGCTGGATATAGTGATCCAGAAGATGTTCTCAAGCAACAAATGGACTCTCAAGAGTGCGCTCCTATTTTAGTGTATGCACATCTTTACTATCTCTGACTTATACATCTTACTATAAAAGAAGTAAATGAGAGAACAGTAATTTTTATATTTTTTCCCCAAATGAAAACCAGTCAGCAGAAAGTATCCCATTAGAAGGATGACAAAGAAAACACAATTTAAGAACAGACTCATCATTGCTGAAGGGGATGAAAGCTAAAAGGTACCTAGAGAAACAAGCATCTTTAAGCATTTGACTAACCAAATGTACAGCAGACTTTGCCACAGGCATCTTGCCTGCAGAGCTCTCTCTCCAGGTTCTGCCCTTTTGTACTGTGCCCTAGGCAAAGCAGATCAATTTAAAACATAATTGATACAAACATGATTTAAATGAGCTTGTAGGTCATTTTAGTTAAATAGTTTATTTTATTCTTGTTTTGCAGTTAGATCTTTAGATATTTTCCAGAAGAGAGATCTATTCTCATTCATGAGTATAACACTGCAGACATACTGAAGTGAAAACCAAGATCTAATATATCTGGTCAGTTTTTAAAAGCCAGGAGAATTCAATCTATGCTTATATAGTTCCTTAGGTGACTGTATATTTATTAACATATCATTTGTTCAGTGTTAACTTTGCTTTATTTTGTCAGAAAATTGTGGCATTTAATTACCAGTTGTGTTGTTGTTGGAGGTTTTTTTTTCCTAATCAGGTAAATTGCCCAAGAGCCTAATACAGTGAAAATACTACGTCAAACCTGGTTACACAATTTTTTTTTAAATCTCAGGAGAAGCTTCCACGTCTTTTTGATGTCTAAATATCTTTGAACATTTGTGTACATATCCTCTAAATTTAAGAGTTAGATCTCATCTTCTCCAATATATTCCATATACATACGTGGAAGAAAGGCTTTCTTGCCTTTTCAACTCCCAGCTGGATTCTCAACTTTGAATGAATCCTGAATTGACCCATCAATCAGCTCTGTCACACTTAAGCATCTGCAAGTAATACAGTCTTGGGTTAGTTGGCTGAAAGCGCAGACAGCTGAAGCAGCACAAAACCCAATGATTAGGATCCTGAGTTTCTAAGTTAATTTCAGACTGCTGTTGTTGTAGCTCTCAGCTGTCAGGATTAGAAAACCTATATTATACAGAACCATATGCACATCGCCCTGAGTAATAATCTACTCCTGATGGTGGGGCACATTGGACAAACAGAACCAAAGAAGAGCAGAAAACAAAATGAAAAGGATGAAAATGTTAGCATATGAAAACGGGATGCTATTACATGTTTATGTAAGCTGTAAAACTACTATAGAAATACTCAAGAGAGGGAGGGGAATCCCATTTTCAGCTTTTAATATTAATGATGGGTAACTCCATTGGTTTCAATCAAGGTACACTACATGACACCTTCCTAAATAACATCTGGGCAAGGCTTACCATCTAAATAAACAAAAAATATGTATGGAAAAACTTCTGTATCTGGACATTTCTTTACCATAGATCAGATCCAAACCTAGAGACTGAGACTGAAATATTAGTAAAAAAATTTGAGACTTTTTAAAGCCCAAACTTTTAAATCTGAGCATTAACCTTTAAAATAGAATTCAAGCTTGGTTTCTCAGCAAAACACAATCCAAAACTGAGAACTTAATTCATTAATCCTGAAACAGAGAATGTTTTCCTAGATTTCCTTCTTACAAAGCATCTAGTCTTACCCAGTCCTGCAAGGAAAATGTTTCATAAACAGATCCTAAATGTTTCTCTACAGATCCTTGCATTCAACTTGTGTTCTAGCTTCCCCATGTACTGTTTTAAATGTTATTTTTAAATATTTGCAGTGGTTTAAATTAGAAACCTGCATTTGTCTACCTCCTGATCCATCTGAAGAAATACATGAAACAACGACCATGAATTTTGCATGCAGTGGTACTGTCAAAACAATCAGAAAAAAACCTTCTGATTTTCCAACATATTGAGCGTTTAGGCATCTGAAATATAGATCTTACTAAGAGTGTCCATGACTATATTGCTTGATTCTAGAAACCAGGACTCTCTTTCGTGAAACTGCAGTGTGAATGGAGACCAAAACCATCCCCCAATTTCAGTATCCAAAGACTGAAGTATGAAAAGTAGCAAGGACTTTTGAAACCAACAAATTTTCTAACTCCCAGAAATGCTACAATGTTGTTTTCCCACTACAATACCCATGTGTTGCCATCATCCAGGCAACAAGCTCTCTCCTGGCTTGCCAAAATAAAGCACACAATGAACATATAAAGAGTGTGTGGAGCAGCAGGAGACAGACAGACGAGATGCCACCTAGGGCCCATCGGCTGGATCACATGCAGCTGGTAAGCAAATGAATCAACAAGCAAAATCCAATATAGTAGTCTGTCATTAACACAATTAAAGTGAAAGCACCTGGCAGCCATCATCAGCTCCTTCAACGACCTTCCCTGGCCCAGTGGCAGCCCTGTGACCTCCTTTCAGGTTCATAATTGAATCTGTAAAAGACTATACTACAACTATTTGCCCATTGTAAAAAGCAAGTATTTGGCATGTCCTGCCAAGCTGTGGCCTATAAATCACTGGGCAACACACTCAAAATTATTGTCAAAACTGCTTGAAGGCAATCTGGATTAAAAAAAATCAGTTCTGTGGTAACAGCCAGAGCAATGACATTAACAAAACTCCAAAAATTCAGGAAAGGGAGGTGCTTTGGGGAAGGACAGCAGTTCACAAGCCTGTGAAGATGTCCACATTTAGATTGCACATTCACTTGCAAGAATGCATGGGCAGAGCAAAACAAGGTTCCTCTTTCTTTGCTATTGAATTCAGCAAGAACATAGTCTGACAGACCACTCCCAGGTCACTGCTGTCCACTGCTAAAAGAGCAAACTGTTGACAAGTGCTACATTTTCTTATGTTTGAGACTCCTCAATCAGGAACATCTTTCTCCTGAAATATACAATCCAACAAAAAAAAAAAATGTAACTAATCACAAAGAAAAAAATTCCAGCACAAGAAAGTAACAACAGTGCATGTGAAACTCCAACTCATTTTGGATCAGCTGCTATTTTTAAGTAATCTCATCTATAGATGCACAAGTCATTGGTAAGACCAAAGAGAATTATTTCTCTTTTCACAGAAACATACAAGAGATAACCCATCACTACCAAGCTAACAATGACAAACCCTATTTCACAGACCCCAGGAAGGAAAGCAAAAGCAGAATTGCAGAAATCTTTGAAATACAGGATCCTGTCTCAGGCTGCCCCACTACTTGGTGTTTATAGTACAAGGAAACAAGAGAAACTACGAATGGCCACGGTCTTTCCTCTGGTATTCAGTCCCGGTTTCTGGTAATCAGCACTTTAAGGTTTTCCTAAGCTGGTGATTGCATCTGTAGAATTAGGATCATTGTGCTTAATTACCTAATTCCTTTTTAACCTATTTACACTCATGGCCACCACAATACCCCACATTACTAAGTTTTGCACTTGAACTCTACGCTTTGTGGAAAAAGCGCTTCTCTCTTATTTTTAACTTAGTGATTGATAATTTTATTGAAATTCACTATTTCTGCTACAATTAAATAATTAGGATTTATTCTATGTTGACCTCTTCTACATTTTTCATGGTACCATATTCTCTGTTTCCTGAATTGCCTCATTTCCAAAACAACTCCTAATCTACATAGCTTCAATATGAACAGAAAATATTTCCCCATTAATCAAGAAATGCTGAACGACATAACCTCAAAATATGATCCAGGTTTTGCAGTCCTGAAATTGAAAGCTCAGGGAAAGCCCAGTCTCAGGTTGCCAGCACTCAGGGCTATCATCAATGACATTATCTGAGACCATTCCAGGTGGTGACTGTCAGCACCATGTGAAAGCTGTGGACAGGTCAGATAACATGTAGTATTCCTCGTTTTTTCTTGAAGAAATTTTTTATACTGTGTCTACATCATCAGCCACTTAACTCCCAACTTCCTTTAAACACATACGTAAACTTGTGTGAAGCAGGAGGAAATGCCTGAGTAGAGCACAGAATCCAAAAGGAGCACAACCTGGACAACAAGCACCCTAGACAGTTGAGAAAAAACCATCCTAGGAAGAGATGGAATTTGTTACTGAAAAAGGATACTTAGAGCCAGCAGTGGCATGTAAAAATCAAGAGATGGGCTCAAAAGATGAGATTTAAAAAGAAGCGCACACAGGATGAATCTTAGTACTTCTAAATGATGGAAGCTTTCCTATCACTTGTATTCTCCCATCTCAACCGATCAAGATACCTAAAATGAAACACTTGAAAACTGAGACTTTGTGAAGAAATCCCACTGCTGACTGTGGATTGAGTTGCTTTCCCATTCCAAATAAGAAAAGGAAAAAGACTTTCTTTATACATACTACACCATTTTTAAAGGCACTTGTTGGAAGCTGCTTTAAGGCTTAGAATATTGTAATAAATCTCAATGTGATTTATTTGCCTTGAAGGTTTGGTCATTAGAAAGTGCTAAGTACCTGCCAATTCAAAACAAAGCCTGGGTTTAGATAATTCAAATAGAGTATGACTAATACTAAAACACAGTATTAATAACTGTGGAAATTATTTAGTCTTGTATTTCTTGGAAGCTGAAAACATTTGAATTGAATATTTGCCACCAGGCAGAAATTTTTAAAAAATATTCCATTCGAATAAAATATATTTTCATATTTACATATATATGGACACAAAACCCACACCCTTTCTTAACATATAAGAAAAGCCTGCCAGAAAAATATAAAACATTAGCAGGAAAATAATCAGTTACATTATGGACACAAAAAAACCCCACACCAAACTAAATCACTCATAATAATTATAAATCAACATTATTTTCCTGTATAAAATCTATCAGTGGCAGAAACAAACATTTAGTAATAAAATGAGTTATTAAAACCTGTACTATAACTGTAAAGCATTAACAGTACTGTGTTACAGTTTGCACGGACCATTTACACATTCTTTTGGTTTTGCTCTAGACAGTTGTGCCAGACTTATTTTAATGACATTTTTTATTTTTTAATGAATATTCATAATGGAAGTACTCTACAAACCGTTATTTCTGCAACCACTAGGAAATGCAAAATTTGAGACTCAAAGATTAAACCATAGCAGCAAAATAACAGTCTCTGAGTTACAGTATTTGAATGAGATTAATCATAACGTTCTAGATTTTTTTAATTTCATATCCATAAAACAGCACTTCCCCAATCTATAAAATTTGCAATTTGCTATTTGTTGTCAAGAAAATTTAAAGTTTCATCAAAAAAACCAACCCCAAATTTAGAAATAAAAGCACAAACTAAGAGGTATTTTTAATTTTAATTCTGTCCATTCACAATTTATAACTATCATTATTTGCGGTCTTCCAGCAAGCACTTCATGTGATTACAGTCATAATAGTTATGCTGCAATAGCTCAGTAATTTCCATGAGCAAACAGGAGAATAACAAACTAGTGAAAAGCAGTAGATTTTATTATTTTTACACTCAAGTGTAAAAAGTTTGCATTCAAGTCATAAAACAATTTTATTAACCATATGTGCACTGTTCTGGCTCCTGGTGACTAGCCAGCCATGGGCCAAGACCCCTTTGTGAGACCTAAAACAAAAATACAATCCTCATTGCAAAAGGTTCACACAATTTTTTGCCTAACCAACAAAAAAAAATACAACCATCCAAACCTGGTGGCTCATTTACAGTATCTTATCCATGCTGTAACAAACTACTGTGTTTATTCCTATGTAATGCTGAGCACAAAGCAGATTACCCCAATTTTATCAAGGGTAAACCTACCTTGCATTTATGTAAGGTCAGCGCATGCAACTAAGGAATTAGAAGGCTTCAGCTCTACCTACCTCACAGCAGCTTTTTCTACCGCCATCCTTTGTATGCAAGTCAAGGGAGAACACATAGACACAATCAATAAACATGAAATAATGAATAACTTCTCACGAGTGCCACAGTTAGCAATTTTAATAGCCTAAGAGTCACCAAGAACTGGTTTTGTAGAGGTTACCTTTTTCTAATGTTGTCATTGAAACACTACTTGGAATTTTTATATGACCAGTTGCTCTAACTCTAAGATCACTTCTGGAATCATAGACATTAAGATCAAAAAAATGGTTTCAGAACAAGAACATTATTTTCCCACCAGACTTTCTCAGATCCTACATTGGATGCCTCATCAAAACCTACATTCTTTGTGTTGAACTATCCAAAACATGCACATGGTGTAAACGTGCACAAGACTGGACTGTAGAGGTCTGTGTCATTCACACAACAGTAAAGAGAAGTCAAACAAAAACAAAAAAACATTCAGTCAAGTTTTACACAATTATGTTTCGGTAATAACTTTCACTAGATGTCTTCACTTTGATATTTCCTGTTTTCTTTGGAAGATTTTTTTTTTTAAGAAGTTCTATCCTCTCCAACTTAACTTTATTCATAGACATACTTACACTAACAAGTTTCATATTTATGGAGAAATTTGAGGGAAGGAAGCAGGGTAAGGCGAGGCAGCTTTGGGATTTGGGGTTTTTTGGCTGCAATGTATTGGGGCTTGTGAGCTATAATCCTGTTACCATGCACATTTTACTGTAAGTGCCAACAGGAACATGGTTTCTGCAGCAGAAGCTAGTCCAAGGTGAATCCCTCATCACAGGTACAGTGGAGACATCCAGTTCTCAAAACCAACTCTTTTCTTCCACAAACCCACTTCTGTGGGCTGCACGCCTTGTTAATGCATGTGCAGTCTTTAATGACAAAAAAAAGGCCAAAAAGTTGTTTCTGCTTCTGTTATCTTTGCCCAAATTTGGCCAATATAGAAGCACTGGACAGAGGAGGGCGAAATAAATTAAAAAAAAATTCATAGATCACAAATAGTGGAGAGCTATGAGGGTTTTGCACATTTATTTCCCAGGTTTCTCTACTCCAGAGGTAACTGCAGTTTTCTGTTGCTCTGGGTAATACTGGCTTGCATTTAGAAACTTCTCACCTACTTTTAGTTACAGCTGGGCGAAGAGAAGAAAATGTTCACGTATTTATTGGCCAAAGTAAATCAATTCAGATATAGCGGACAAAGAGTCCTAAACTTTTATGCAAGACGAATTGAAACAAAGCTAATCAGACTATAGATCACTGAAAAAACATTTCGTTCTCTCTAAAACTTAATGTGGTTTTTTTTCTTAAAAGTTACTTTTAAAGTCTTTACCCTTTCCTTCCAATGTCGTTTTAGAGCAAAGCCCTGTAAGTTAACATGAGGTTTCAGCAGGTATTCCATAGCAGGGCTTTTCGCAATCCATTCCCCTACAAGATGAGGACTGTGGGGAAGTTATTTCAAACACAAGAGGCATGTTTGATTTTAATGAAAAAAAGCCGGCTGGATGGCTAGAGAAACAACTCCTTTCTAGGAAACTGGTAAGGATAAGCATGAAGGCTTCTAGACTATTTAATACTATTTTTGAGACAATGTTCACCTATTCTGGATTCATCCAGATACTTCCTTTTAAAAAAAAATAGAAAAAAATTTATTAGAGTTTTCACATGAGAAGATTCTTGGATGAGTATAAAACACAGCTTTATGAGTGTTTTTACAGCTCATTGCCACATTTAATTTCAAAAGCTATTATAATGTTGCAATAAAAACAAGTGGACATAATTAAGTATTTCACTAAAACACAATCATTAAGAAGAAAAACAGAATAAAGTGGAAGGTTTCTAAAAGATAATTATACAGTCAGTCAAGTCTTACATTTGAGCATTTCTATTTTCTCTTCAAATAAAGGGACAGGAAGACAGTAATTGAAAGAGATGTGTAATATGGGTTACAACCTAAGTTACAAAATTTTCTGCAAAATTAAAGTATGTTAAAGTCTCAGAACAGAGCAGACTTGCAGAAACTGTAGGAACATTAATGATGATACTTTTGGAACTTAAGCAAGTCTCAAGCAAGGTAGCCTCAAATGAACTGGAAACTGTAGGTTCTTTCTGAGGACAATATTAAGATGGCTGGCACCAGCTGCTACATAGATCTAGGGGTGATCTTATTCTGTAAATTCATTTAAAACACCAATACATATAATATCCCTTCTGTCAGCACAATCATGTACTGTTCTGGGACGCTCTGGTTCTATTTCAGCACTTACCTAAATAGGTCACAAAAATGATTAAAAGAAATTCTTAAAGCATGCCATTTTTTTTCTGAAAAAGGATACAGGTTATACACATTTTCAAGAAATCAAAGGCAGAATAATGCCCACTCTTCCACGGGCAATATGAAATTATAATTTTTTTTTACATTTCCATTACTATAGAGCATATCGGGAAAATTTATCTTCTTCATTACTAATTTTCAGATCATAAACTTACAATCTTTTCAATTTTGAATCAATGCACTTGAGACACTGGTAGTGCAATTGCATAAGGAACTGTTCTGCATTCTTAGGAGATTATATCAAACCTTATCCGTTTCCCGCTTGGACAGAACAGGTGAGAATTTTTTGGTTAACAGGGACAACAGTGGTTCAACTGCTTGCGCACAGCTAGTTAGCAGTTCTTGGGAACAGCATTATGTATAAGCTCAACCATGAACCCCAAGCTAAAGAACAAAATTCTAGAGCAAATGAGCGGCTAATACTTGCCATTCAATTTCTCATTTTATAACGATCATCACTTAGCTGCAGTTCAAATGAAAAATATCAACTTCAGACATTTAGCAGAGCATACAATGCACAGATTTAGCTAAAAGCTCAAAATTCACTTTTGTTTTGCAGCTGTTTTTGTCTTATGAGATAAGCAGATGAAATAATTAAACAAGAATGAGAATGACGTCTTAGCTCTACTGAGTTGGGCCTTGAAAAGAGATGCACATTTCTAGAGCTGCAATTAGACTTTATTGACTGTCACATGGAAATTTTGGCAACTTCCTCAAGCTGATTTTAGACATCCTTATGCTGTTTAATTTCAAATAGAAAGCTCCCCTACTTTTCTGTATTGTTTTCAGTAAAAAAGTCAACGATGAGGAAAGACATCGCTATTTTTCTTAGTTGAATTTTAACAGTATGACTGACAGAATTCCTGTTTGGCTATTGTCAAAGATACAGACAGGCAGGTAGGCAGGCAGGTAGGTAGGTAGATAGATGGATGTTGAAAACAAAATCCTCTTTCTAGAAGGAATACACTGTAGCACAGATTTATCAATTGCATCTTTGGTCCAACCAGATCTAAGAGAGACCACAGGATCATACCCCGGAATTACATTTTTTTTCCTGCTTCATTTAACAACAGAAATATAGCTTTACAGAATGAACTAGTTGCATCTTAGCATTCAGAAGCTTGATGCTTCAGTCCACTAACAAAACACAAAATTGAAAATGTTACTAAATCTTATAAATACTGAGCACATTAATATAATGCAGCCTTTTTTTAATTTGTATTCTACAATCATAAATTCAATTATTCAAATTTACTAGCATTTTCCTGAACCCCAAAATTAAAATGCTTGAGAACCAAAATCAACCCTGAAGTTATATTTGTTCCCCTGTGGATGCTATTCTTTGATTCTATAAAGAAAAAATATGAAAACTACTGATGGGTAACAATAAAATAAAAAAACCTAAAGCATTTATGATTTGATACACAATCTTCCCAATCATATCTTTATTTCCTATTGATATTTACAACATGATAAACTTCCTTAACACCACACAACCACCACAGAGTTTTCAGTGTTTCACTGGGAAAGATTTGACATTAAATCACATTCTTGCTGATCATTGCTTACTTCCAAAATAAAATCCTTGTACATGTTAAGATGTTGAAAAGGAAGTTTACATGTTCATATGGTCTTCCTCTCCAGAAATTACATAGCATTTTGCTATCAAATTTAATGACATAGTTTGCCAGACTAATTACAGTTCAAGTATCTATTTCCTACCTGTGACAATCTAATAGCAGGGTTTAGTTATTTTCCCATTCTTATATAGTTTCAGTGACTATGAATGTCTGGAGAACCTAGCCCAATTATTAGTGACTGGTATCTGGACCAATTCCTCACAACAGTGGCTTCAGATCAGTTTTTCTTCATTTATAGCATTTAAACTACCTTTAATACAGGTTTCCAGAAAAAGGCGCAAAATCCTAATCTCTCTCCAAAAAGCACCATAAACATGCAATACTTCCTGGCACTTTTGAGTGTGACAGCTACAAAGTGATTGCTCCCAGTGAAACTTCTCACAGACAGACTCCTATGCTCTTTAAAAAGTCAACGTGACTCCATGAAGGCTTAAAAATGTACATTTAAGATCAATATTTTACAGATATAAATTAATATATAATGTTACATTTTATATTTGCAGGTTTTAAAACCTTCTGGCAATCACAAAATTGGATGAATGGCATCTATCTTTTTAATATACTCTTTGGATGTGTTTGTAGTAAAAGTTTGTAGCAAATTCAAGATTCAGGTGGTTCAGGTGTACTTAACTGAAAACATCAACAATTTATAATCCAGATAAACTGTTCCTTTCTCCTCAGTTTGCACTTAATATATCATCCATCTATAAAACAGTCTTTCCAAAAAGACAAGAGTGAGCCCCTGCCACAGGATGATAGGATTGGAAGAGATCTCATGAGGTCTTCCAATCCATCACTCAGCCCTATAGCAGCAGTAAATGTATATGTGTCTTTCCTGTCATTCTTACAGATGGATAATGGGGATTTCACAAATGTACTAGACAATTTGTTCCACTGCTTCATTATCCTTAGCATTGTACAGGTAGGTGTGAGAGACAAGTGAGAACTTGTCTCTTGACAGATCTTGAAATATCTTTGACATCTCCACTGAATTCTAAAACCTATGTATAATCAGTTTCTCAATCTCTTGTAAATAGCTAACTAAACAAAGTAAAAAAGCTCCAGGAACTGGCCACGGAAATCAGCAAAGATATGGAACAATCAGGATTCAAGATCCTGCTTTGCTCCAGCTGGACAGCACGAGCTGCCTTTCCTGCTTCTGTTCCTCTGTTTCTTTCCCCATGCCACAACCAAATCAATTCTTCCCCATGCAACTTAGTCAGGTTCCTCTTCCCTTCCATACCACAGTCAGCCATGATGTCCTCAGTTCTCCAAGTTTGCACAATCTCTCCACACTCTCAATTTTACCCTCATTTCACCCTGCAGCTTCTCCACCTCACCCCAAGACACTTTCTTCCTTTTATTTTTACCAATTGCCTTTACCATCTATTCCAGCTTTCACCTTGTCTATCCTAACCAACAACCTTGTAGAATTAGGAAGGATTTAATAATCTTTATATACGCAAAGCTTATTTTTCATTTCATGAGAATAACTTCACTAATGCTGAAAATTTTGTTGAACACATTCAGTCCTCCATTAATTTGGACACCATTATTATTGCAAAGGGAGTCACAATAGTTTGGGTTCTTTACAATGCAGACCCCAACATATGTGTTACAGTGTATTACAGAAATGAAAGGAACATGCTATGCCTATGGCTTTCTGTTCTCTAAAATATCAGATACACAACTAATTGTTCAAGACGATTTACAGTGGATTAAGTTTTCCCTCACCTGTTTAAATCCTCTCACCCACTGCGGTTGTAAACATTATTATTTAAGAAGCATTAAAAGACGTCAGTGGCAGCATTTTGTTTTACAATTGATTCGTCTTTTTTTTTCCCCACATGGAAAAAAGTAGAAAGGAAAAATGCAATTATTAGCAGAGAAAACTGAAAACGTATATTTAACAAGTAGAAATAGTGGGAAGAACTCAAACCAGACAGAGATGCATTGAAGTGGGATGATTTCCACTTAGTATTCATACTTATTTTTGCACAAATATATATCAGGCTGCCAAGTATTCCTAAACAGTAACACCATAGCATACCATATGATCCAGAGAAATCTTTTTTAATCATGACATTGGCAAATATAAAGGGGAGAAGGCTGATTTTTTTTAAAAAAGAAATATGTCTCCTTGATTGTTACTCTATTTCATTCTAGCATTTTCCTGTAAAAAAAAAAAAAAAAGACTTCTTTTTTCTTTTCACTCAGAACTTGCAATCAGGCAGTAAAAAAGAAAACACCCAAAGCAGCAATTCAAACCTGAATTTATACTTCTAATTAGGTCTTGAGGTTTTATTTTCAATGGTGCCATTATCTAAGTACTCTTGTCTTGAAAATGTAATACTGCCTCCGTACTTTTCCAAAAGAATCACAGCATTCCTGTAGTCTCTATAAACTTGCCTTAACTGTCGCTATAACGCTAAATTTTGGTGAAGTGAACCTGGAATTAGTACTGTTACACAAACTGTTGGGTCAGGCTCTGCCATCCATTCTCATAATGAGCAATACGTTTCAGCTGCAAGTCTCGCCGGAGGTCCCACTCAGCAGTAACAAAAGCAAAAGAATTTGGCCTGTTACTGTGAGCAGCTTCCCACACTCACCTGCTACACTAAAAACAGTTACTACCCAAGATCTTGCTATACTCTTCTCCCACATACGGAGGCCTAAAGTAGCAATAACTGCGTGCCATTTGCAGCAGCGACAAGAGTACTCAATACAAACAATATCTACCTTGTGCCTACGTACCACATCGTACCATAGTGCATGCATATGCATTATATATATCTCTGGACACATATCAGCAATGGCACCCTTTATCTACCAGGTTTTAAAAATAAATAAACACATAAATAAAATAAAACCGCTTTTGAATTTTAAGACTGAACGAGGAAGGCAAGAGAATGCAAACTGAGAAAGGAAGAGTCAATTTGGCTTTACATACATGCGTTTTACTGTTACTTTCAGAAAATACAGGAAAACAACATGCCGAGCATAAACACACTTAAGAAAAATATCTGCGCTTTGACTATACACGTTCCTTACATCTGAAGCATCAGAACTCTGTCAGATTACAGCCCGGTTTTGAGAGCCAATTTTGACTTTGTATACAAGAGAGATCCAGGATGGACAGAAACACATGCTCTACAAATAACTTTTGCTATGAACACAATGCCTTAATTGACAATTTGCAAAATAATTTACATGTAATAAGGTAAGCGTGTATACAGAAAAAGTAACAATATCTAGTCCTTTGATTATAAATCAATAAAATATCTTTGTAGAGAAGATCTGCAGATTGTTTCTCCCATTCTGTAAACAAATGATGACTCCTCAGCAATCGTTCAATTACTTGCAACTATTTTAAAGCACCCTGAATAATCATCCTGAAAAAATATACTTGATGACTGATAAATAAAACATTAGATGATACAGAAAGCATACAAGTCTGTATTTTGTTACCATATTAGCATATGTATTGAACAACAAAAATAATGACCATCTTCAAAAAATTACTACATTTACATTTTGAAGAGCACTTTGAACAAGTTGTTTCCACGTGAAGAATCTCCTTTTTCATTTATTTCTACAATACTGCACTTACAGACAATTTGCAATAGTTTTCTAATAATTCTCACAGAAATTTGCCCACACTGCAAAAAAATTGAGAAGCAGTAGCCTAACCGCTAACAAAGGTGCTGTCGCTGTGTAAGAACTGTTTCCAAAAGGAATTTGTGAAAAGAGACCGCTAAGGAAATTATTTAACTCCTCAAAACCACAGGCAATGTATTTTATCATTTTGCAAATTGCTATGGACTGGGGTTTTTAATTAGAAGCTTGTATAATAAATCATTAACAACGTATGACTTACAGTGCAATAAACATAGATTGTACTTCATACAGACCGGGGGATTTTGGTGGGAAATTATATTGAGGCTTCACAGTCTCTGAGCACCATTAGAAGATGAAGTTAATCAAGGACTATATTCACTATCTTTTTACTATAAATAGCAAGTAAAATGTATCATGTGTTACAGTTTCACACACACACACAAAAAGAAATTAACTCTGTTGCATATACCAAAGGCATTAGACTAAGCCCTTGAAGGAACGAGCTCTTTCAGCTAGGAGCCTTTTTCTTCATACCCAGTCCACCAAACTGAGACAACGCTTGGAAAAAGAACTGTATCCATTTTACAGCTCACATTCCTGTTCCGTTTGTTTCCAGTCAAGATGAGGATTGGTCCCTAAAATAGACGTACTCTAAAGGTTCTGCTACATCACAGCGTTACCTCCCAGGTTAACAGCACTTCATCGGTTAGTACCGATTCCTGGTCCTTCATCTCTGACATGACTCCAGGTACAGGACTCCCACCGTGCAAAAGCCATTTCAGCCTTACCACATGCCGGGCTCTGCACATCAGCCAGGCTGAGACTGCCAGAGCACATACACATGCTTTACTGTTTGACGCACAGAGAAAACACCGCCAGGACAGAGAAATCATGAAGAGTGAAGGAGCTGTGCTTCTACCATCGCTGGGGCAGGAAAGCAATGTTGCCTTGCTGACCTGCAGAGAGGCCCTGTCAGAAACAGGGAGAGCAAGAAAGGGCTGAGGAAGAGAACGTGCTACAATAAATATAACACGGACTACAGAAGTCTCCCTTCCCTACTGGAAGCAACCACAACAGCTGCTGAACCAGTTAGCTGTAGTAAACGGAGGTGGGAACCAGGCCACAAACTTCACGAGCAACAGCTCGTGGTGGGGACCTGCAGCTCTGCACACAGGTACAGCATCAGGGCAGGGCTCTGCCAGTCAGGGCTGCAGAGGGAAGCAGGGACAATTCTTCCCCCATCAGCACACAAGAAACACAATCTTCTTTGGTCCTCTCAGCTGCAGCAACAGCCTTTCTTTCCGTGCACAACCCTGCAGGAAGAAAACATAAAGCCAGACAGCACAAGACAATCCCGTAGGTTGTCCCTTCTGAAAGCTGAAGCCTCTGACTCCCTGCGCAGTGGCTGTCACACCACCAGTGACAACACACATGGAACAAAGTGACTCCAGCACCTAGGCTAACAAAGTATGAGCAAGAGCGAGACTGCTCCCGACTGCAGACTACCACACTGGTGTGAAACGCTGAGGACTATGTCTTCCACAGAACGGGTGATCGTGAATTACTGACGGAAAATGGATTTACACTGAATTGTCCCTCTGAGGAAAGGAACTGGGCAACAAGCCTGTCGGTGAAAAAAAGACATCACCTTCTTCTACTCCAGTGTCAGACACTGCAAAAGCAGCAAGTAATAGGAATTAGGATTCACAAAAGGTATCCAAAGAGCAACAGGAAAAACTGTGCCCCCCACAAGGAGAAAGGAGATGCCAGAGATAACCACACACTGTGTAGCAACCTGCCACCCGACTGCAAAATGGACCAAGTCAACAGATGATGTGAACAGACCCTACGAAAAACGGGCTTGCCAGGAGTGCAGCTCATCAACCTGCAGCAGCTGAGACTTGTCTCTTTCAAGCTTTGTCAATATCATGAGGCTGGTGGTGCTAACACAGAGCCATTTCAGAAACCAGCGAAACAGACCGCTGGTGGTGTGTTCCCAGGGATGTGGACACAGTCCGACACTCGCCTCTGTGCGTGACAGACTTCTCCCTGCCCCAGACAGACCGATCGCCGGTGCAAGGCAGGAACCTCCATTCACAAACAGAGTCTTGGGAGGAGATCAAGATCGACACCCACGCTTTAACACCTCGCGTGTATCTGCAAACCCCGTGTCTGGGGAAGACCTGGCAGGAAAGAGGGTGCCCACTGATCCGACAGCGTAAAAAGTCCCCCACCAACTGACCCCTTCCGTACTTGCCGGGGAAACTCTGCCCAGCGGCAAGGGTGCACCCCGCACACCCCCCCCCCCCCCAGGCGACAATAACCCCCCGGATCCCCGTCTGAGTAGAAGAAACTGCGACACCGCGGCACGAAGCAGAGAGCGGGATCCGGAGGGAGCCCCTGCCGTGCAAGTGCCAGAGCTCAGCAGATTCCTCTGCGCTCTGCGAGCCGGGAGGGCCGGGACCCGCGCAAGACAGAGCGAGCCCCGCAGCTGGGTCCCGCGGAACTGCCCACAGGTGCTCGCTCCCGCCGGGGAGCGGGGGGAGCCCGAGAAAGGCGATGTCGGAGGCCGGGGGACGCGGAGAGAAGGGGGTACCGCGGGGAAAGGGATGCCTGAAGCGGGGAGAGCTGGAGGGCTGGGTGCTTGCCCGGCGGGACACACGCACACAAACACGCACCGCTCCATCCCCGAGCGCCGTGGCGCCCAGACACCCCCCGCCGCTGCGTCGCCCGGCACCGGAGCCAGCCAACCTGTTTCCCCACGCACCGAGAAACCGGCTCCGACGTCCCTCACCACCACCCCCGCCCCCGCCCCCAGCGCAGGCGGGCAGAAAGGCGCACCCCCGCAGCCCCTTCCTCCGGCTGTCT
>JAOQGH010000077.1:18766089-18783102 GCA_025769975.1 Gallinago jamesoni | reverse complement strand
TGCATCCTGGTTTGGGGGTCTGTAACAGACTCCCACCACAATGTCCGCCTTGCTGGACCTCCCCTTGATTCTTACCCTTGAATCTAACTTGATTCTAAGTTAATTCATTTGAATTATGATCCAAAAATGTTTGGTGCTGATTGGGACGTATTCTTCGATTGCAACCTAATCTCTTTTTTTCTATTGGCATCAGAACTGCAAAAAGTATTCTAATAATTGTCTCACTAGTATAACTTCTCACATTCTTCAGCCAAAAAAAAGTAATGCCAATGAAATATGTCTGTGTCCACAAGCCCAGTCCTACAACTCCTGTAACACAGTGAGACAATCTGTGTTGGTAAAGAGCACCAAATATTTGCTGCTTCCTTAATTTTCTCCAAAATGGATAACCTACAAAAGGTTGTATTGTATTGTATGGTGTTGAATTGTGTGGTATTCTAAAACGGGCCTTTCATTTTTTGCTATTCACTAAGCTAATATTAGAGAATACTATTTTAAAATAAAAAAAAAATTAAGAGTTGTTAAAGACTCTTTACCTAATAAAATAATACATAAAATTAATCAATACATTAGCTTGCTAGTTATTAAGATAGTTACCCTTTCTAGGGTTATTTTTCAAGAGAGATTCCTCAGGCATATAATCCATTTAACGGGACTTTCTAAATAAAATATGTTGAATCAGGCTCTGATTAGTCACTGATTTAAATAATCCTTCAAAAAGGTTAAGCTATCTTAATTTAAAACCTGCAAGGAAGGGATAATATGTTTCTTTCTCGGTTATTCCAACAACAAACTATAACTAAACATGCATCTTACAGATGTAAGACAACATTTGTCTAGTTTGAGCTTGAAGTCATTGGATCTTACTACATCTCTTATTTCTAGACCACAAAGTCCTCTAACATTAGGAACATTTCTTCATATAGGTAGGCACTGTGTTAATATTTCTCTTCCTCTATCATGCTTCTAATTCCTTACTGCAAGAGAAGACTTTGCATCATTGTTGTAGCTGCTCTGACCTCTTCAAATTTGTACAGGAACACCACGATATTCCATATCTTTCCTGAACAACACAGCATTCAGAAGCCAGACTATATGCCTTTGACCTCTGGATCATCCTGTTTTCCACTTCATGGAACACGATCGTTCCCTTAAGCATTGCACCACAAGGAGAGTTCCTAACCAGGGCATCTACAGGGTCAGATGACAGTTTCTGGAAAGGATGGATGAGGATCGCTGTGGTTTTATTTGTTTGCAATATTTCAAGTTTATAAATACATACTAAAGGAAATATTATGAAGTGCATGTACCTACTTTCACCTTTTAAATCCTAATCATGTCCTTTGTCTGTCACTTGCCTCTGACTATAAGCACTTCAGCAGGGGGTCTACCAGCCTCTATAACAGACCACAAGGATCATGGGGCTTCACTGTGATTGAGCAAAAGGCACAAAACTTCAGCCCATATCTATTCCACAGGCACTCATGTAACTATAAAAAGAACTATGCTTCGAGATGTGTACAATTTATGAACAGTAACATTTTGCACATAGATCTAAGATGCCAAAGCTATCTGTCTTAATCCCAGAAACAGAAGCACTAAGCCATGAGAACTAGACTCATCTGCACCCAAGCCACGTGGGTCCCTGAAGCAGTGCAGAGTTTGCACAGCGTCCTGCCTGAGCTGTTACATTTGGACAGGGCATTTACACAGATATTTGGATTTGTCTCAACCAGCTAGAAAGTTAAGATTGCATATGAAAGGAATACCAGTATTTAGTTAATATGGTGTCATAGTCATCACTTCTTCAGGGAGTCCCAAGTATGGGCTCTTCTCACCCTTCCTAACGTATACACCTAGGATGACTTGCTTCCTTTAACTTACCATGGTCCCAAGCCAGGGTCTGCACTACTTCATCCAAAATCACATTAGCTTGGAATTAACAATGAGATTCACACCAAAAGCACACTTAACACCTTCTGTACACAAGAGTAAACTCTGTATTTCCAGTTTCAGCACAAAACGTACCCAATTTGACTCTTGCAGTTGAGACCCAGTTCTCAAAAATTCATCAGATATTCAGAGCTAAGCTTTCTTAGCTACAAAACTAAACAAAAAAATCTGCGTATGCATTTTAAAGTGTTCTCATAGTAGAAATGTTTGAAGTCTACTTAATTCAGTCCTTTATTTCTCTCTGGTAAGAATTTTTTTTATTTTTTATTTATTTCCAGTAGAAAATCCCACTCTAGATTGTATGCAATACTGAAGTTCCTCAAACCAGTGCTACAGATAATTTATGAAGGCAAGCTAGCTCCCTTCTCTACCCATCACCTTTGGTGGGATCCTGGGCCTAGTGTCATGGAGATCTATTAGCAGATGTGATTACTTCCACCTCCTCTGGGAGCATAGTCAGAGATACCAAACAAAAATGGACAAACACAACTCTTACTGTATTTTCTAATCACATATTCCTTCCAGCCTGAGCAGCCTTCTTGCCATACACAAAATTTTTATAACGAATACTTTAGAAGTCCTACAACGTGAGAAGTGTTCGTTGTAAGCATGTTTTACTAGTTTCCTATTTTCTAGCTCCCTAGTGGCCTTTCACAAGAACTATATCCACATGTAACACATTATTGACAAAGATGACAGTGTTCGCTTTAAAAGTGCTTCTTAGGTTTCAAAATACCACTTTGTCACCTTTGCTGCTCTAACCACTACATACAGGAAAAATATTTGCTGTGCCTCAACTTTCTTGCTGGCAAAATGATAATACTGACCTACTAGTGAAACAAAGATACATATCCCTTTTATTTTTTCACATGCTACACTTCCAGAAAAAATATCCTTACATTTCCAGAAAAGTATCTTACCTGAAATCCAGAATCCAGTATCCTGTGATTTCACAAGACCAGCACGGTGTAAACCAGCACAGTTCCAGTACAGTCAAATGGGCTATGACAGATGAAAGTGCGTTCCTTACTGAAGTAGCCAACGTCTATCAAAATTTGGGATTTGTAAGGAATTTCCACTGGCTTGCAATTGTTTTCTTTCACACATAGTACAATAGTTACTACAAAGCAGTGATTATTCTCTTTACAGATAAATACTTTTCACTTGAGCTTTTACATTCTCCAGAGAGAACAAATTCATCCGTGTTTCTCAACAGATGGGTAATTAGGACATAGAAAATGAGATCTTTACTGAATTAGTGGCCTCACTGAAGTCAACGATAACAATTCCTTGGTTTTGTAAGAATTTCACCACATTAGATTTCCCTTAGGAAGACTACACAATATGTGGTAGAGCACTCTTTCATTATGTTTGGTAATAGTGACAATAGTATAAAAAATATATATTGGGAATCCAAATACACAACTGTTAGTGACATATATTATGTAAACTGCAACAACGATTCAAAGCATTTGTCCTACAGCTCAGAACTAAACCAAGCATGTTGGGCCTAACCAACCTGATTGTCTTCCAAAATAAAATGTCCCTCTGAAGAGTACCTACAAGAAAGATGGAGAGGGACTTCTTACAAGGGCGTGTAGTGGTAGGATGAGAGGTAATGGCTTCAAACTGGAAGAGAGTAGATTTAGATTAGATATTAGGAAGAAATTTTTCACTATGAGGGTGGTGAGGCACTGGAACAGGTTGCCCAGGGAAGTTCTTGAGGCCTCATCCCTGGAAGATTCAAGCTCAAGACTAGGCTGGATGGGGCTTTGAGCAACCAGGTCTAGTGGGAGGTATCCCTGACCATGGAAGGGAGGTTGGAATTAGATGATATTTAAGGTGATATTATTCTATGATTCTATTTGTAGGCAAGGGGAGGAAAAGCACTGTCATCTACCTTGACATTAGCAGGGCTTTCAATGCAGTCCCTCATAGCATTCTTGCAGAGAAACTGGGGAGGTGTGATGAACTGGATGGGTGAACCACAAAGTCAGTGAAAAGCTGGCTGGTCCTTTTGGCCTGGAGACTAGTGGTCAGTGGTTCAAAATCTAATTGCAGCCAGCTGCAAGCGGCGCACACCTCCAGTCAGTTAATTTTGGGGCTGATCCTGTCTAATGCCTCAAGTGTTTAACACTGATGACCTAGATGACAGGACAAAATGAGCCCTCCTGGAGCCCATGAGCAGCACCCTGCTGGGGCAAGTTGTTGATACGCTGGAGCAGCCATTCAAGGGGACTTCTAAAAAATAGGAGTGGGCTGACAGAAACCTCATGAAGTTCAACAAGAATTGCAGAGTCCTGTACCTGGGATGGGTCAACTTTATGGGCTGAATTAGCAAGGTCACAGCCAGCAAGTACAGTGATGCCATTATTCTCCTCTGCTGAGCACTCACAAAGCCATATCGGAAATAACATGGCTCTGGCTTGGGTCCCCCAGTGCCCTTAGGAGTCTTTTCAAGTTATACACTTAGAGAATTGACATCCTAAATTTCTATGAGCAATCTAGATTCATTTTATAGTTTGTAGAGGGGGAAAAAGGCATTTCTCAGCTATAATTCATCTCACCCTAAGGTAAATATTTAAGGTGAATCATGATCTAAGAGTACCTGTTCCTCTCCAGTGCCTTCAAAAGGATTTCACACAAATTGCTCAGATACCAATAGCAACAACTGACACATCTAACACTGTCATGGCAGCCCCCAAGGTGTCTTGCGTTACACATGAAAAAGAGAGATGATTTATAGAGTAAATATCAGCATAAAGCCTGAACTCCACTTTTTTATCCAATTTTGACTTAAGTTAAACATACCAACCACAGAACTGAGCTCAAAACTTTTGCTTGGGAAAAGAAGCAAAAATTAAGCTCAAATACAATTATACTTTCCTCCTCAAGATGCAAAACCATAAGATTAAAATTATAAAGAGAAACCGGAGAAGTACTAATATGACAATATTACATGGATTATTTTTGTAACATTAAATGCATAGATAAGATGATTTGTAAAAACTCTTACCAGAGCAGTAGAGAACTCTGATAAGACTTCTCAAAAAAAAAAAATCTTATCTGCATGCCTGTGGATCTCTAAGACAGTGAGCATGGGGTTTCTGTATCTCATCTATTTATAGGGTCTTTAAGCCCATTAAGAGATTAAAAAAAAGACACACAAGCCATTTAGTACATGTAATCTCTTCGCCATTACTGCATTATTGGTAGGTTTGTAAGTGTAAGGACACAGATGTTAACTCACTCCCTAACCACTGCATTACACCCGGCAACGCCTGTACTAGCCCTCTGGTCTGAGGAATCAACGCCTGTTCCTAAAAAAACACAACTTATGCGTTAACACAGGTAAAATAAAAACACAGGCAGGACCAGAAGCTGCCAAAGCTTCCAGAATTCCTCTAATACTGTCACTGCACACATGAAGACATATTAGAGTATCAGGACCACCTGAAACTTCCATCAAGCATAAATATCACACTGAACTGCACTGCTGGAAATGTACCCAGAGTACTTCTCATCTCCCATGGGTCCCACTCTGACATATCCATATCAAAACAAACCCATTGTACTGTTTCTCCTCCAGTGCCCTGGTCCCCACAAAGAGGAAATTATGACATGTGGAAGCCATGGTGTGCTGCCACTGAGACAACTGGGACACCAAGATCTAAGGACTTGTCCCAGGTACCCCATGAAGCACTCAAAACAGAGAGACTGGAAAGTGTGTAGAGGCCACAGCCTTCTCACGAGGACAAATTGCTCTGTCCTACGCCAAGAACTGATAGCCATCAGGATAACGTTATGGGTCTCGGCTACAAGAAATTCATGTCTCAAATGTCTGGCATCATACCTGTACCTTTTTAGTAAAACCTACACTTTGCTTGAATTTTGCTGGCTCTTGCTAGATCCAATGGAAAGATTACAAGTTCAGAAGCACAGCCATTTTTTCCCACCACACTACGAGAAGTGTGCTTCCTCTCCAGATAGACTTCTGTTTCTCTCACATCCTCAGGCCAAGTTACAACTACACAACTGGAATATGTTATGTCACTTGAACTGTATTTAGGGTTGGCAAGAGGTTAACCTGTTTAGGTGAAAGAGCACTTTTTCTGCATCTCGATTCTCCTATCATTCGAGATAATTTCTATTTGATTATATTTCTTGGTGTTATTTCAGAGAATATAACTATATTTATGTTATTGCAGCACACACATTCAAATCGGAGCCTAAAATACTAACATGCTGGCAGGAGAACTGTGGAAGCACCAAGTACACTGCAAGTTTGTTTAATAGCTGTCCACCTCTGGCAGAACTGGTAGTACTGGGAGTCTTCCATTTGCCCAGTAATGACTATGACATCCTGACAGATGTAAGATATGCTGAACACAACTGAGGAGCACCCCCCTGTAAGATCTTTCAGGATGCTTTATGTTTTCAGATCATTCAGAAGGAGCAAGCAAAATGATCACACCATATGATTCTGTAGGTCAGCTTCAAAAACTTTAAAAATTACTGAAAGGGCATTTAACAAATTCAGTATGGAAAATTCACCATTTCCCTGTGATGAGAAAAATTGTCAGGATGTGATTATATATAATTATTAATATTGTATTTAACACTTTAAACAGATCTTCCAGTAAAGAAAAAGGAAAAAACCTGTATCTCAAAGGGAAATCTAGTCCAAGATATCCTTGTGAGTAATATTGTCACAAGTTCTGCCATTTCTTTTTAGCTCATGAACAAGCCCCCAGGTGACAGGAGTGCATTTTCACCTTAGCTGATTGCTGCTGTTTGTCCAAATCACAAGGCTACCATTGATCAGAAAAAAGCATGATTTAATGCCTAGAGGTAGTAAAAAACAATTTAATAGAAGACATTTTTCTCTTCCTTGTGAAATGTCTGTAATAAATTACCCGCTTTCCAGGCAGAACTATTCAGGAATGACAAAGTAATTCACCAGGCTGAATTATGGATCAAAAAAACGTTCAATGTGGAACAGTAAATACCTATTTGGGGATATTAAATAGAGGTAAGGTAAGGAAGATTCTCCAACTATTAATGAATTTTCAGAATTTTCTGCCAGGAAAGAAAGAATTCAGTATCCAAATGAAGAACCTCTGAGACACAAGGGATACTGCCACCATCTATGGTCATTTAAAGCAATTGTGATTATATCACGTGTACAGCTTGTCCAAATCTGCAAAGCATATTTTGCACAGTCTTTGTTAACTGTGCGAAGCCACAAGCTTTAGAGCACAGAGCCTTAGAGTCATGTGAAACGGCAGTGACTCTCACCTGCCACTGCAAAAGAAACAAATATCAAAAATATTCCCTATTTTGAACAGAAACTTGGTAACCATTGCGCAACAGGAACATAGGAATGCTTTTTTTTCCATATAACTGATTTGTAAATTTTATCTAGAGAGCAACATAAAAATAGGAACCTCATCTTGCATCCCTCTAAGACCCAGACTCCTTGTTTAACGGGGACCATACAGCCCCAAGATTGAATTTATTTATTTATATAGTTCTCTTTTTCATCCCAGCAAAATGCAACAAAACCATACCATCTTTGTGAACTTTGAATGCAAGGCATCAAGTTATTAACTATTCTTCTTCCATGGCACTATTATGGGATGTTATCAACAGAAAATATATTGGTACCGGTTGCGCTTATGACACTTGCTAGCTAGTGGCCAGACACCGCAAAAGAGGGGGAGAACTTGAAGAAGGCCCTTTCCATACTGCTGAAAAGGTTCAGAGATGGGCAGAGATCATAAGTTGTATCAAAATTGTGAAGTCTCACTTTCCCGTATCTCAAATACAGAGCCAGTGGAAAAGTTAATGCAAACCAAGGAGTTGAAAGACTCCGTAGTAGATCAAGCTTATTTGCCCTTCTGTGACAAAAATCAGCTCAGGATAGGGTAGCCTTTTATAATTACAATTCCACTTAAGCTGCGTTTGGACATGAAGTTAAGGTTTTTCCTCCTTTAAGTGTAGGTAGATCATTATGGAAACTGCTAACATTTCCAAGGGATGCCAGACCATGTCCAGCTGGCTCAGTTTCACTTAACTGGAAGTTCTTACCAGCCTCAAAGTGGTGTGAGGAAGTGAGGCAGTGTCACGGTGTGCAGATGAAAGGTGACAAAAACTAACGCTTGCCACCAAACTGCCCCCCACCCACCTAAAATCCTTCTGTACTTAACAACCATCTGCCAGCTGTGAAGAGAAACAAGGTGCTACTCCAATTAGTAATGCACAATCTGATTCGTGCACTCATACTAAATAGGACATGCCATTTGTATACCCAATTCAAAGATTGAAGTAAATTTGATCAAGTAAGAAAAACAGTAAGATGCTGATATTAGCACGTGTCCTGTCACTCTCCAGAAAGCGTTAAAAGCCAGAGCAGATTCTATGGGAAACGAAGAAGTTGATTTAATCCACCAAGATTAAGTTAATTCCAATGGCTGCAGTGTCATAGGAGAAGATTGAAACTAAGCAAGGAGAGGAATGGCAGTGATTTTTATACTTCGCTTAAATGCAGCAAACACATCAGGCAAATTAAGTCACACTTTGAAGTGGGACAACCACTCTATGCCTGAAATTAGTGGTTTTCCAGAGCATCATTTTTAAGCACATACTACAGCTACACCTCTAGCATTTCGGGTCAGAGCTGGGAGTACGCTCTTGTCCTCGGCACAGTGAACAAGGGCAACGTGCCAAATCTGACCCAGACTTGCTCTCCAGTAAAAATAGTTAAACACAAAGTGCAGCTGCCTAAGGTCAAGTCCCAAGTGTTTTGTTCAAGTAAAACACAGATGATCTTGAACTCTTTAAGAAAACAGAATGTAACATTCAGGTCATGAACTAGCCACAAAACACAGCATTCCTACAATAAAAGCAGGTGTGACTGAGCCATTTCTTCAGAGGAAGACTGAGATCCTTTGATCAAACTGTACCTTCTGAATAAATTAGAGATGGGCCTCAACTAACTTTGAAATTTTGTACAAAATTTCATCAGAACAATGGGGTATTAAAAAATATGAATTATTGCCCATAAATAATTTCTAGAAATGACATCAAGGTTGTTCAATAGCACTTACGGCATGAGACATTTATCTACAGCTTCTCTGAGCTAAACAAACCAAGAATTGTTTTTGGAGTTTATGTTGATGTAGGAATTCCAGAAGAACGACTTGCTTTTAATATATTGAACCTGCTTGGCTAAGAATTGAAGTCAATTAATTTAAAAAAAAAAAAAAAAAAAGAAGTCAATATCGCGGTCAGAAGAATTCTTCAGTGGTTTCAGAAGCAAAACTGCAGATAAATTCCTCCTCAAAAATAACAGGAGAGGCAATATGTCAAAGATAAGTAATGCTTGCTACTGGTTTGCATCTATAAAATCTCTCTTCCCAGCCATATAAAAACCCTCTCAGATGTTGTCTAGTAGTTTGCATCGTCCCGAGTTAAAGACCCTATTTCGGAATGGCTTGTGCTGTCAGTGACATGGGCTTTAGTGCCACTCAGTGTTCAAATGACACAACTGCAGGGAGCTGCTGCGCCAGGGCACCCAAGCGCTGCCATACGCAGTGGAACGACACTTTATTAATTCAGCGAAAACAGTCACATTTTAGAAGAGAGGATGATGTTGATCTTTCGCTTCATCTCATCTTCAACCTCAGTAATTCTGTTTCGGAAAAGCATACAAGTCACAAGGAGGTTTTCAGAGGAACTGAATATTCAGCATGAAATGACACGTCAACTAGCAATCTGTCACGGCCATAAGAAATAAAAAAAAAAAAAAAATCAACAGCAGAGAGGAAGGGACAGCGAAAGAAGTTTTCAGGGCATAGGAGATGAGACAAAGTCAGAGGGAGCCAGAAGAGACATTCAGGAAAGATGTGCAAGTGAGAGAAGGACAATGTGAACAAAGAACTGGACCAGAGAACAAACACTAGTAGGAAAAGTCAGGAAGGTTATCACTGTCTTTTGGCTCATCTAGGAAAAAAACTCATCTTCTCTGAAATGCAAATCTTAAAGTCAGAGACATTAGAGCCTAAGGGATGAGAATTAATCCCATATACTACATTCCTTTATTCTGTCTCTTTTTCCTTCCCTATTCCCATTCATTATTTTTGTTATTTTTGGAGTGGGTGTTCTGTTTGTTCTAACGTAAAAACCCCTTCAGAGAATACATTTTTGAAACACTTTGCCAAAATAAGAGTTCTGCTATAAACATCCTCTGTAAGTGAAAAGCAAACAAACAACTCACAAAGGCAAAAAAAAAAATAAAATTAATGCATTATCGGTTCTATTGACAGTAATTCCTATAAAGAGAAGTATCTACTAAGAACTTTCCACAATATGAATAGGAGTTACAAGTAGACCAAGCAAGATATCCTCCCAGGCCAATAAATGTCAGAAAATTTTTTTAAAAAAAAAAAAAGGAAATAAAAATTGAGTAGGAGATACTGCTTATTCTGAAAGACAATTTTATTTGCCCAACCAGATAAGGTGAAGCTAAGAAATATTCTGAGAATCAAGCAAGCCAAGAAGACCCTCAAATACCAGAGCCAGAGACCACATTTTGCCTGGGGATGTTAAGGCTGTCCATAGTTGGATAAGGTCACTCCCTGTCCTGCCAGCCTGACCTGGCCTACACAAACTCCACGTGCTGATGAGCAGAGAAACACCAAAGGGCTGGAATGTGAAAACTCTTATCACCAATACATCAAGGTATCATTATCACACGCGACAATTAGCATGCAGCATTGCAATAAAGACATTTCTTTCAGCAGATAAGCCCTCAAAAAAAAAAAAAAAAATCACCAGAGTCCCCCTCAGTGGGCCTGAGGACCAGGCCTGCCTACCAGAGGAGATGGGCTGCCGCAGTACAGCATCACAAAAGGGTGCTGAAGGAACACAAACTGCTTGGGGCTTGTACTCTCGTTTCTGCCTGAATTTATGTAAAATCCCTAATGAATAGAAGTTAATTAGCTACACTTAAGACTGATACACAACTACAGCCATAGGGAATAAACAGGTTCACCAGCTGCTGTATTACTCCAACTACACTGTAAATTGCTGCATGCTATTAACATGCTCTCCTGGCTTCAATAAAGAAAAATCTTATTGAAATCAGTAGCACACATTTCCTATTTCAGTGAGACATTGCAAAATTAAAATGATATGTAGTAAAAACAATATGTGTGAGCCACCTGCTTACTGTATGATAGAATAGATTGGCATAGAATGACAGCTGCTGCACAGCCAACATTTCAGATACTGTACTACCTTGCCAACTGGACTTAAATTCACACATGATTTCCTTGACTAGCACTGAATGAATTTTTGCTGCTATAAATATGCATTGGCAATTGTGATGAATCATCCTGGATACTAAGGGTCACTGTTAATGCAAATACATTAAGAATTGTATCCAGTGCAAAAAGTCACCAGGGCAAATATTGGTGAGTCAGGACTGTTCTGATGACCTACATGTAAAGAACATGAAGATAAAGGGTTACCAATAATGAAGACAGCCCCTGCAGAGCTTGCTGGGTACTCATAGAACAAAACACTAGATGTTAAAACCAAAGACCTAATTAATCATCGTATGCCTCTTCATGCTAGCCTGTCTGTGAGAGTTACCATGACCAAGACCTTGCAGCCTTATTGAGGCACCTAGAGCCAGATTCAGCCCAAACTCCACTCTTTTCTTACACCTGTCCTAAGCCTATTCTACATCTGCATTTTGTTTTGGGCAGACTTGAGGCAGGTGACAGCTCTAGCCCTTAGATAAGTTTTCTGAACCCCTCCTCAGGCTCATGCAGTTCTCAGCACTTCTCGGGCGTGGGGGTTTAGTGAAAGGCAGGCTATTTGATATTGCTTCTAATTTCCATTGATTTCAATTAGAGCCATGTGTTGAATTATGTTTGCAGATCTGGTTTTGCTGTTTTTATATTGAGAGAGGATGCCTAGAAATCGTAAATGTTTCTTTTAATCTAACTTTTCATGATAACACCTTATGTCTAAAGTCAGTGCTGACAGGAGTTCTAACAAGGAACAACTACTTTAGATTTCCCTGATGATAAAATATTATTTGTATATTTAATAATAAGTAGTCTGCATCTGCAACAGTAAATAATTTTATAGAGATAAATATGATTTACAGTTATTCAACAAGCAACAATACTGTAGTGTTCATAAAAGGGCAGGTTTGGGGTAAAATCAGTTATCTATTTTAACCAATTCAAATGCCAATATCCCATCTGCTAAGTCTCTTTATTTTATATCAGTCTGCCATTTTCTCTTAGTGGTAGCATCAATAAACATTGTTGGTAATCATCTGCTTGTGCTCTAATGTGGCATATTCAGTTTCATTGAACAAAGCCAGGCTGAAGATCCCCGAAGAAAAAAAAAAATGTGGCTTGTTTAGCTGTGACTCAGACCTGTGTCTCTGATTTAAGAATGACTCAAAGTTGCATCATCACCAAACCTGAACACAAATAGTTTTTATCATATACAAAGCTAAATGCTAATAGCAGTTATGTTTTATTTATTCAAAAAAAAATTTTCAATTACATGGGTTTTTTATCATTTTGCCAAGTGCAGTGGAACATTTCAAAAAAGCCATCAATTTGAGGAGTTCACTAAAAACAATATTTGTGTCTGATGACGTGTAACAGGATTCCAGCTGGAGAATACCACTTAGATTTAAGAAAGGGTTTGTTTTGCTTTCTCTCCTTTCAGATAGATTTGGAATTCACAGCCGTGAAAGGCTGGATAACAAAGCCTAGATTAGGGCTTTCCTTTGCCAGTATTTGCCATAAAATTTTCAAATATATCTAGCACATTCACAGTCTGCAGCCAGAGACAACCTAAAACACTATCACAAAAGCAGGTTTTGCTTCTCTGGCATTGTAAAAATACAGTTACAACAATTTAATTAAATCACAGCCATTCATAGTTAAAACAGGCCTGATAATCAGTGGTGGAGGAAGTTATAATAGGCCACTTACTCTGAAAAACTAGGAGATGGTAAGTCCTGACCTGCACAGTAACTTCAAAGCCTCACAGTTTTGGGGTTCCCATCAGGCTCTTTGGGCTTCTAGCAGGAGCAAGGCAACAAGAAACTTGCATTTTTCAGCCTTTAGAGGGTTATCAGTAAGACAGGGAGGACCTGAAACTGTCCAGTTGTGAGATCACTCTGATACACAGGGTACCAGAAACAGAACGGTAACTAAAAACGATTACCAAATGCAGAAGCTGGAGTACCAGGCTGACAAGAAACCCTCTGGGAATCAGCTAAGTTACTTGACTTTTTTTGCTTCTTCAAATAAACCATGTCCATTAAAAATGCCATTTTCAAAAAACCTGCATTCTGTGATGTAAAAATGTTTTATTACAGATTATTGTCAGTTCAGGCAGCGTGTCTCATGGGCCACCAGTCCCTGAACAATCCCATGCTCCTGGAGGTCCTCTACACGCAGAGCACAGAGCTCAGCACTACTGAGGACCAGAAGCTCCAGGGTGGCTGGAGCAGGCTGTAACCTCCCTGTTGAATTAGGATCCTTGTAAAGGATAAGATTCCCATGCCTGTCAGCTAATATTGTATCCTGCCCTGGCATCATAATGGAAATGGTTGTGCTTCCTAAAGGCAGCATCTTTGACACGAAGCATAAACCCACACATTTGTTTTTTCTATATTTGACATAGAGCTCTTTAGTTTGGGGAGGAAACAGTAGCTTCTGCTAAGAAATGTCTTTTGAGAGGTGACATGTAAAACCATGTCCTCAGACAAGAAGTTAAGCTTCTAGAGAGAACTCTGATGTTAACAGCACCGCTCTCCCAAGGGGCTAGAACCCACTTTTCAAAGGAAAGGCTGCAAAAGTACAAATACACTGTTTACAAATTATATTCTTGTACATTTGATTCACCTGTATAGTCACTGATGACAAAAAAACCATATCACCTCAGCACAGAACCGCAGCTAAGGTATCCAAATCACCTAAGCAATCTATTACATTTATTCTTCAAATATTATTATTTTCTGTAGCATTTATACTGTAGAGGATGCTTATATTTTAGATAACAGCATATATAAAAAACAAAACAAATACCAGGCATTGGGGTAAAAAAGCAAATTTGTTTGAAATTTTGGAGTCAAAATGTTCAACTATTGCTGATATTATGCAATTAATTCTGTAGGCGTGGCTTGACAGTATACAACACAGCAGCTTATTTAGAGCACAGGCGCCGGCAAGCCCACTGCAGCCCCAGCTGGCCCGCTGCCTGGGCTACACACCTTTCGTGCAAGAAATAAATCCCGCTTTAAGATATTACACGGGTCTGGGGTTTACTATTCGGCAGCGTCGCCTACACCAACGCTCACACGCAATGGCGCATCCCTACGGAACACGGCGGCAGCCGGAACCGGGCTGGATGGAGGGACCGCTGCCGCCCGGGATGGGGGCTCCGGCAGCCAGGGAGGGGAACAGCAGCTCGTGCCAGAAAAACAGCAGCAGCACATTTTCCCCCATCCCCTCCCCGGCAAAACGAATGTATCATTAGAAGCCGAAAAAGAAATCTATATTAAGATACTGCTAATGTTCTAACAAAGTGACACAAACAAGTTACACCGCTAGCAGCTCACCTTCTTCCTACTCTAGGTATTTATAGCAGTCTCTGAAATTTTACTGATATACCACAGTCTACTAATTCTGCTGTTCCCCCACCCCAAAGGAAAAAGAAGAGAAAAAAAAAGTAGAATAAACAAGGGAAAAAGTGAAATTTTTAAAATAGAATTTCCTCCCCACAGTTTATTTAAGTCAGATATTTAGGACTGAGCCTATCAAGCCAACTGGTAGGCATCCTGCACATGGCATAGCACCTAGCACCAGCTCCCTGCGTGTGCTGAATCACGGCAACTGATTTTACAGGAGCCAATGGAGCATTCACATATTACAGAGCAGGAACAAACCTTTCATTATGACAGTCTCTTAAATAGAAAGTTGTTAATAAACCAAGTTGAAAACCAATTGACCAATTATTAAATGACCTTAGAATGAGATGTGCTGTTACAGTACTCAAGCTAGTGCAGCACAAGTAAATATCTCTAAAAGAAAAAGCAAAGTCTTCTATGACAGAAACCAATTTGATATGGAAATGGGTCAACAGTTGCTTAAGATGTAGCACAGTTTTGATTTGATCTGCTATATTTGGACTCTGTATGAGGCGCTTCCAGTAACATCGGCATTGCTTATACATGAGACTTTTGCATAATCACTGGATGAAGCATTAGAATTCTGCAAACAGAGAATGATTTTCAAAATGACTATACTTATCTATGTTAATAATGTGGATACAACAGTATTTGCTGAAGAAAAAGAACAACTGTTTTGTAAAACAATTAGGATTCATGATACATTGCTTGGCAGACTATTGTCCAGAAGCCCACACAGTCCTTTTCCAAGAGAAGCCCAAACACATCCACGGGCACCAAGTCATGGATAACACTGAGCTCAGAATACGTACAGGTCAAACAAAGAAAAGTGTAAAAATAATTGGACATACGTTCATTTTACAAATTAAATCCTGTATTTGTAGCAAACTGTTTTTTTAAATTGCTGCTTTTCAGCAGCAATGATCACAGTTTCAGTTGTTCTTATCTTAAGAAAACAACCAGATTCCATTTTAAGATTTTTCTTTCAAGGATATTGTATAACCTTGTACTTCCACATACCTCAGCTGTTCGCTTTCCAGTCCACCTTGGTACTCCTATGCAGTCCCTAGTAATCCTTGTATCACCACAGGGATTGAGCTAATTTCATTCCTGAAAACTATGAAAGATCGTTTCACAATGTTTACCACCTACCCCAGCCAGCAGTGAATTCTTCTTTTTACTTTCTTGGCCTGGTACAATCGCATTGGTTCTTCTTCGCCCTTGCGTTCTGCTGCCTGACCTTGGGAAACAGAACACACCTATGTAATATTTTCCTTTAAGTTTGTAATAACAACAAATATAAGCACTCACATCCTAAAAGCTAAGTGCAGGCACTAAAGAGATCAGCTGCTGACTCCTGCACAGTGATCATACAAGGGAATATATGGATGGTCATGGATGAGGTCCTGGTAGCCCTCACAGCCTACGGCCATGATTATCTGCTGGGCACGGGCAACCTTAAAACCCAAAAATTGTAGTGACCATTTTCAACTGACCTCTCTATGCTGTTTAACACTGAATAGGGCACATTCAGATTATATTAACATAGGTCATAACATTAGCATATTATCTCTGCAGAGACATAAACGAGTTATCGTAGCCATAATAAGCCAGAGGTTCACTGAAGTCTAGGGAAGTGGGAATGTTGGGTCTTCACACAGAAAACAAAATGTACAAGGGTATTTGTGATTAGTAATAATGACTCTGAGGCCAACACGCACTATAATTACAGGGGTTACTAACCTTTAGAGGGTCCGTGTGAATATCCATTGCATTCCACTGTTCGTTCTGTGCCTTATATACCAACAAAGGTGATATTCTGAGAACAATACATCTCTACAAGGGTACAGCCCATTCATTCGAAGCATATTTTAACCTAATAATTCCTATAGCATACTGCAATTACTAGACTGACTGCTATTAGTGAAACCCAAGCCACTCAGTCCCATGCCTGGCTCTGTAACAGATGTCATACATAATGTTTAACAAGTAGTTCATGTCTCTTGACACCATTTTACCACTTGTAAAATAAGAATGCTTTGAGATCGTTGAATGGTAGACATTATAGAAATGGAAAGCGTTGACTATTGTTTGTTGTATTATTATTATTTAATGTAACATATGGCTGCAAAATTCTGGCTTGTTTGACCAGGAAGACAGCCCTATATGTTTAAAATTAAATTAGCACAGAAAAAAATTAAGCAAACAGACTATCTCAAATAGGAAATGAAATAAACAGTATGGAGCTCTTTATTCACTCATTGTAGTGGTACTGCCAGCAGAAAGAAAGCAAGCTGTAGGATTTTCTGCAGCCCTTTATTCATAATCTC